>JAQQAC010002067.1:4849734-4880217 GCA_029783875.1 Phataginus tricuspis | reverse complement strand
TACATAGGTGCAGATAAACTCTTACTCAGACTGTAATTGCTTAGACCTAACTACTCCACGCAATACAATGTTCATATGGTTAATGAGCATTCTTTCCCTGACAAAGCTGGTTTTTTTAAAAAGATTCCTCCATATTTATTCTTATGTAGTTTTAGTTACAGAGTCTAACTAGAATTGAATCAACCTGATATTGGCATGTAGGGAAGAAAATGTCCTTAAAGCATGTTGGATTCTCTAAAGTGCTCTGGATTTTCCCCTTAATTTTTAAACCCATGTGTATTTCAAGGGAAATGTAATCCATATGTCCCTGACTCACTCACACTTAACTCATCAAAATATTGTTTAGTAAAAACTATTTGATGTCGAAAAAGCCTTATGAGTCTCTATGTCTTTTTTTCTCTCCCTTTGAATCAGGCAGTTGCTTTCCCAGTCATAAATAGCATACCCAAAGGGCCCACGTTCATCTTCAAACACAGAAGTCACAAAGCCCTCAGAGCCAGTATGATGTCTTTACAAAAAAAATGGTCTTACAACCATGTCTTACAAAAGCTAATAAAATATTTATATTTCTAACTTAATTTTTGATTCAATTAAAGAGTTGTAAGAAAAAATAAAAGCTTCACCTTGAATTTCTAGCCTCCTTAGTCTCTCTTGATTATTTTACAATATCTACAAGGCCATTTTAGAGTTTGCAAATATTTTTTTTACTCCATCAGTATTCTGTATTTCCGAACAAAACTATGTCCCCTTCAACCACGGGCTCTGTAGTCCATAAAAATACTTTCAAGGTACTCTTAACTGTAACAACATCTCTACTACCCAAACAATGTAAGTTTAAAATATAATAAAAGGACAGAGTTCACCTATGTTTACTAGTCATCAACCACAATTCAATTCATGTACAGCATTCTTACATCTTTGTTTTATTTTTCAGAGTAAGCCATTCTTTGTTATACTGCAAGGGTTTCACAAGCCACAGTGATGAGGTTTGTTCTTTATAACACAGCATTCTAGGTGAAACCCATTTTTATTTTTTACTTTTTTCTCTGTAAGAAAAAATTTCTCATAAAGTGATTCCACTGCAGATTTATAATTATACTCACTACCAACCTGAAAACTAGGGGCAATAAACGATTGAGTTAACTGACCCATAGACCATTTCTCTCCTACAGGGGACTAACTCTCATATGCCATGTTTTGTTTAGAAAAGTATATGAATGGGTATCACTCACCTACCGGGGAATATATGTGGCTTCTTTGTCATCACAGTTGGATTAAAGTATAAACATTTATATATATACCTAGTAACAAAACTGTTTGCCAAACAGTGGATGTTAGCAACTTGGAGAAGAGGAAGACGTGGGTATTCAGCATCATGCCCCTGCCCCACCTGCAGGCTCTCCGTCTCCCTCTCTCCAAGACTTGGGCACTAATTCAAACATTAGGTGAAAACTGATTTTCCCCCTAATTTAGGGAACTGATGTTCCCACTCTATTTAGAACAATGCCCCAAAAGGTTAAAGACCCCAACTTAAGCATGGCAGGATAGGATCCATCAGTCTACATGCTGTAAACATTTTAGTTATTTAACTATTTTATTTCCATGGCTTGGTGCTACAAAGCCAGAGTAATAGTTTGGAGAAGATATTTAAACATAAACAGCATTTAGGACAAGTATATACATGGCAATCGATTTATAAGTAGTTACAGAAGTAGAATCTGCTCCAACGGTTCAAGTCATCAGTCTAATAAATGTAAGTCAAGTACGTTTATCGACATAAAGAAGAGAAAGTCCAACTGAGTGTGCTGTCTAAGTATTGTTAAATATCTTTTTCCAGATAAAATTTTTAGGCAGTTTTATTGGTCAGAAGATGACTGATTACAGTGTTTTATGCTTTTTTAATTCAAAAGCTCTGTTGAATTTTCCCTTCATTTTAAGTCACTAACAGATAAAACAGCTAAGTATAGTCACAGTGCCGTTCCAGTTTAATGTGTATATAAAGCAGGAATGTTAAGAACCCATGTCACAGAAAACTTTCAAAAAAATAAATCTTGCATCTAAGCTTGGGCTGGGAAGATGAGTCTCTATTCAGCAGCCAATTTTCTGGAAGGAAATTAAGAGAATTAATAAAGAGGGAAGTGTAGATGAGCACAAGAAGCTGGGAGACAGTTTACATTTCTTGAGAGAAAACACTGCGGCAGGCTGATAACTTTACAACTTTCTGCAGTAGGTATTATACTTCATTTTAAGATGTGGAAACTAAAGTTCAGACATTAGGTTATTTATTCATGATTACATAAAAAAGAAGAGGTGAACCAAGACTTAAACCCACTTCTCCCTGTCTCTGTTATAACCCTAGTTTGTACCACTGTATCAGTGTTTTTTAAAATTCCAAGTTGGAACCCAATGGTGGGTTAGTAAACCAGTTATGTTGGTTATTAACAGCATTATTTATAAATGAAACAAAAGAGAAAAGAAAAGATTCAAATAGAAAATGCCAAAACTCATCACACATAGTAAGGATAAGAGCTGGAAAAACCTGATGGGTTCTTATTTGCTGATTCCAGACCCCAACTTAAGCATGGCAGGATAGGATCCATTTTTTTTTTACTCATCTGACCACTATGTAGGCTATGGTTTCAGGATGTCCAGACTTATGGTGAAAGGCTGTTGTTGTCCAAAGCAGGGGTGAGGAAGGCATGAACTACATTGGTGGTGGCAGGAAAGAGAAGACAACTTCAAAAGAAAACACTTAGAAAGTAACATGTGAGGGACTGTGATAATTGACGAGTTGTGAGGAGGAAGTATGAGGGGGCTCAGGCCGGAGAGAGGGAGTCATACGGATGCTGTTAAATGTATTTGGAAATGCGAAGGTGCCAGGCTTCAGGGTCGGTGGGATATCCAGCATGTTCAGATGGATGTGAAGGTTTGGACTTTGAGAGCCCAGCTGGGCATGGAGTTCATAATGAAAAGCAGTGGACTCACCCAAGGAAGGTGTGACTCGACAAGGAGATGAGCAGTAAGCCAGAGTCAGGGCCCCTTGGTACAAGGTTAGATGGTACCCAGGGAAGGAGAGCTCACCAAAGACACCAAGATAGAAGGCAGGCAGGAGAGAACAAGAGAGAATGAGTAGTATGTTTCTGAAAGTGAGAATTAATACTATGCTCTAGAAGTGAGAGTAATAAGAGTATCCTGTAGAAGTCAGGCATTTCTCAAACTGGTATTCCTGGGAATACAGGTATGTTGTAATATATTAATGAGAAAAACAAAGTATAGTTAAAGATGTTTGGAAAATTCTGGGTTTAAAAAGAGTATGTTATTTTTTTAGAAGTTGATGGATAGACTTTTCCAAGTCTGACATCTTAGTGAACACGTACTTCCCTGACACTTTGCCCTCAGTAGATGAAGAGGGACAGGTGAATGGGAGAGAGGAGCTAAGAGACAGAAACTGTCCTCTAGACGCTGAACAAAGGAGAGACAAAGGTAAGGGAGTAGCTAGAAGGGGCTGGGTCAGGGAACGGTCCAAAGCCCAGGGAGCAGAGTAACTGGCTTGAACAGAATGAAAGATGTACTTTCTGAAACTGGATAAACAGAGATGATGATAAATGCAGGGGTGGAAAAAACTTGAGATAGGAAAAGATGTCAAGGTAAATGCCAAAATTGAATTTTTCTGCAGAATAGGAACACCTCGTTCATTCAGTCAGGATGGACAGATATGCACGTGCACATTTTTCAAGGAAAGGGCCATATGTTTAATTATCTTCTCTAAAAGATGGGTGACCCCCAGAAATAAATATTGTCGCTCCACACTTCAATACCTGAGCTTTCATCTTTGATTCTTTAGCCTAAAAATCTGACATCCAAGCTGTGTTTCCAGTTCCATCTCCCACTGCTTCCCTTTACACATCTAATCACGGCCAGTCTTATTTATGCCTGTTCATCTGCTGTATCTGGGTATCTGTTCAAACTCTTCTCCCCCGCTTACAAGGCCCTCTCATAGACACCTGTGCAAATCGGACCCGTGGATTATGGCTCACTTCCAATATCACTGCCCTTCCCAACCCAGCTATGTTCCCCACCCCCATGAGGAGTAAATGAGATTCATTCATGTAAAGTGCTTTAACAATGCTTAGCTACCCTTCCTCCCTATGTCATAATTATTTCTGTATATATCTTATTTTCCCTATGTACTAAAGCTCTTTGGGTTAAAATCCATGCTTATACATTATTGCCTTCTCTCAGTGCCCACAACAGTGAATAGTTTTTGTTGGCTACATGAATGAATGAGTTAAATATGTCCCTCTAAGCATTTAACTTACAAAGAGAGAACAACTTACATACTAGGCAAATATGGGAGTTATAAAATTATACCCCTTAAAATTAAAATAATATGCATGCATTATAGCTAAAATGACATTATAACCCTCATTGGTTTTCAGCAGATTTTTTAATTTATACTTTCTGTAAAATGCAGTGCCTTTCATATTTATAAAGAACAATTTGAAATCAATCCCAGGAAAATATAGAAGATGTAATCTGTTAACTTAAGTGGCCTTTTTATTATGACAAAATACAGCAATGCTGTATATCATTTTCTGTATTCAATTCCATAAACACAAATTGCATACTATGTGACAGGTACCGCATTAAATGAAGAAGATATCTTCAGGTATCTTATGCCTGACGTGAGGAACAGACCCTCTAAACACATGTCTTCAGTATATTACAAGTCCTGAAGTAAACATGTGCCCAGGAAACTATGGGAACATGAAGACAAGTCCAATCAAGAGGTGCAAAGACATAGTCCCCCTGGCCATGGATGTAAATCACCTCCTCCGGTCTATTCATTCATCTAGGCTAGTAGGAATTTACTCTTCTTCATCATTAAATGATATCCTACTGCCATAAAATAGTCAATACCCTTCCAGAAAGTGAAAAATGTATTCCATATGTTTAACTAAATGTGATATAACCAAAAACACAAATCTCAGCTGAATCACCTATTCAGTCAAAAGGCAGAGCAAATTATCAGTGAACATTGAAACTACCTGTGTTTTAGTATATTTTCATGCTAGAAAATAACTCGGTGATACTTAGAGTATATATGTTTTGTAAGTTTTTTTCTTCTGTAAAATCACTCATCGCCTTTGCAGAAAATGCACTCGCTTTTGTTGGTTTCTTCTTAACAAAAAAGAATCATCTGTTCTACAAATAAATCGAAAAACAGAAATGGTAGGTTAAAGTTAGACGCAATCAGAATTTCTCTTAGTACTTTTTAAATTATTTATTATAAACACATTTAATAAGATGAGATTCTTGATAATACTAGTACCAAAAAAAAGTTCCACCATGAAGAACAGATATTTTGTTAAAATGCAGTCTTCAGTCGCTCTTATGAGAGGGCTCACATGCTTTCCATTTGTGTTTCAGACTGTGTTGAGTTTTACCAGCCATAGGTTTACTCAGATTCAGTAATATTAATGTGCATCCTTAAGCACCTGTGTCGTTTTGTACAGTAATAATCTAAGGAACCAGAGCACTTTGGGGATAACTGGTTATTGTTAATCTAAGAAGAGATTAGGTCTAAGAAGTCACCAAAGAGCAAAAGAGGCCGGTTCTTGGGTACAGTGAGCTTTGTATAAAATTTGGGTTTATAGAGTGTTTCTGATGGATACTTTGATGTGTGTGTGTGTTTCTATGTGCGTTTTAGGGATGGAGGGAATAAGTTAGAAGTTAAATTAATAACTATTGAACATTCTTGTATGGGTTGTTCAAGTTATATTTTCCTGATGAAAGCAAACGTACTCTGTGACTGTTTTCATGCCAGAAAAGTTTTTGAAAACTTCAGAGGATCATTCTTATGATATAGTTGAGCCACTATGAATATTCTCTTTATATGAGGAAAAGAGTCACTGTTTAGAAATTGTGTTACTATACTTTCTTTTTCCTTGAAGCATCCCAAATGCCTGAAAGCCAGGGAACCATCCTGGACAACAGAAATCTCGCTGTTCAGTATTTGCTGTCTTCCCTCTCCCTGGGCACATAAACAGACACCTCCCTTTTCTTAATGCTTAAAGCTTTTTTCAGGTTCTGAAACAAAGTTTTAACTTTCTCCTGTTCTTCAGTAATTCATGCTAAGTTGTGTTGCGATCAAAGCATTTTATCCTTTTAATTCTGTGGGGGAAACGATTTCTTTAAATTGTTAGTGCCGTCCTTAAAAGTAATATAATATTACATATGTTCAGTTACTAATGCTATTTTCCTACAACCTTTATCACATTATAGGAATTATGAAAGTTTACTTCCTTACAATATTTTTGTCTTCATTTTGCACTAAACATAAAGGATTTCATATTAGTTTTATTTCTTCTAATAATGTCAGTGTTTTCAGTTTAATAAGTTTTAGAAGATTAGTCAGAAAATAATGGTCTTTTACATGTTCCAAAAGCAAAGTGAATATGTGGTTTCACAATAATTGAGGTTGGAGAAAATCCATATAGCTAATAAAACTTTTATTAACATTAAATTTAGTTAATATTCAAGTTCTAAAATACAATGTAGTTTCATGGGCACTAAATACAGTTTTTGCCAATTAAAAGTCATCAAATAATTGTAAATGCCAATTTTAATTAAACTCAACTCGCTGTGTCTATATATTCTTTGTTGTGATTTATACGGAAGCATGTAAAGAATCTTAGCATTGTTTGAAATTTGAATTGCCTTTTAATAGCTGGAATGCTATTGACCCTCCTAAAAATATCTATCTGTATTCCTCTATCTGAGAAAAAGAACAGCTGCCCCTGGCCTCTGGAAACAGTTCTGCCCTTGCAAGGAGGCCTGGATATTGCTGGAAACTGGCCTGGAGCTCACAGCCAGGCCTGGTGTTCCCCTGTTGGACAGAACAACCACAGAGAACACCAGCATCAGACAAGGTTACATGGTGCTGATTGAGACAAAAAAAAAAAACAAAAACAACTTTATAGTTTTGTCCAAGCACGCAGAGAAAAGCAGGGTCACTTTGCATGCAACCTAAATTCCACACAACCCCCTCTCCTGGTGAATGGGAGTATATGAGTGTCTGCTACTTCTCTACTAATTATGGCTTTAGCCTAGAACCGGTCCTCCCTCCCTCTAGATAAGATTTATTAAGACACCAATCACAGGATCATCTTTGCTTCCTAAATCCTTCCCCAAATCACTTAACCAAAGCCCAGATCTTACAATAAGTCCTTTTCGAAACCCCTTTACTAAGTTGCCCCCCACTTCCTGTGTCTCCCTCATTGCAGTCAAGTGATGAACCCAACTTTTTCAACTACAGATGTGTTATATTGCTGATCTTTGGCAGAAGGATATTGCTATATCCATAGCCCCAAAATTGTGACTATTGAACTAGTAGTTAAGTATAAATGTGAAATGTACCTTTTTATTGTATAGTAAAAAGCATACCATTTATTGCTATAAAGTTCTGTTGAAAGTTGTACTGTTATTCAGATTTCTAGGCTTGGAATTTTGTTTTCAGTAGGGTCATCCAAACCCACAAGTATTTTTTAACATTCTCCTTCTAAAACATATTTGAATAGTTCTCTTTTCAAATACGAAACATATGTATTTTACACTTTAGGTTTACCTTCTCAAGTGATTAAAGACGCCAGGCTCTAAGGAGAAGTTTATTCTTTGGAGGATTCTTTTCATTATGCTTGGGTGATCTTTGTTCTAGTTCAGATTTTAAATTAACATTTAAGTTAATGGCAAATAATATCCCTATCCTTTTTTCAAAATTACGAATGGATCAATATTCCTCAAACACGATATTGTCAGTTCTACAAGATAAAGCAAACATACTCTGTGTCTATTTTCATGCCAGAAAAGTTTTTGAACATTTCAAAGGATCATTTTCTTATAATATAGTAAATAACGTTTATTTTTCCTTTGGTGACCACTTCACATGGTGGACTTTAAAACTGTTGTATGTATGCCATCAGTACAAGGGGGAGAGCTTTTGTCCCATCCATTATGTTCAACTATCCTTTAATATCCATCACTTTATTCCTATTTGTGCTGAGGATATATTTATTACATTTATTACATTATTACATCTGTCCTTTCACTGCTGCAGTAGTGATTGGAATGACTGTGTCTACATTCAGTCCCCAACTCACAGCATCCAGCAGAGTTAGAACGATTAGTTTGTACTTGGTTATCTTTTTTTTTTAATTACTAAATTGCCTGTATTACGATAAAGTTACATGAATTATAACATTATGTACAACATACAAGAACTGATGGTTGTATAAATCCTATCATTCATAAGAGAGGCCATCCCCACAGAGAAAAATCTTTATCCGCGATGAACATTGCCTGTAATATTACCCAAGATCCATATTTAATCTTGGTTATCTTTTAGAACAGAATCTGCTAGATCACCTTCTCTCTGGCATCCAGAGATGTTGCTTTCTTTAAACTATTTTTGTTTGGCAAGGGATTGGAGGTTTTCAAATCACAGTATCATCCATGCGGAAGATCTGCTGGTTTGTGATGGCACCTTATGTAAACATTTTAATCTCAGATCCCTAAAATCCAGAGGCTCCCCCAAAGGGATTACACCGTCATCCCCTCTCTCCTTGCCAGAGTAGGTTAACTCTTGTCTTCTCTCTATGGCTGCTGCGCTCTCTGAAGGCCGCAGCACAAAAAACTCGCTTAGCCATGCTATGGGATTGGAAGTTGTAATTGGAGCGTTCCAAAGGGCAGGGGTAAAAATGACACATTACGGCTGAATATTTCGTGATGTGTCTTTCTTAAAGAAGGACCCGTTGGAAGCCTAGAAGAGAAAACCTCCGGAAGATCTCAGTTCAGTAGAATGGCAGTGGAGCAAAATCAAAAGGAAGCTCCGTCTCCTTTCAGAAACGCAGAGAAACAAGTAGAGAGAATGTGTTCTCCGCTAAAAGTTCACGGAATGGTGTCCTTAAAATTCACAATGTGGTTCAGTCGATCAGGGTGGATGGTTCTGATAATGTGTTTCGTGAGGGTTTTTTTTTTTTCCATTTTCCCCATTTCATTGTTTGAATGTGTAAAACTATTTTTTAAGAGGAAGGAGCAGTTCGCCATTTGTTATGTTTCTGACCATTTCTCATCTCCAAATGAGCCTGGAATCCCTAGCCTTGCGCGTCCGGACCGCCGGCCTCCCGGGGAACCTGGAGGGCGGCCGCGGGCACGGAAGGGTTAAGGGAGCGGCCCGGGCTGGCGGGCGAGGGCGCGGGGAGCCGGGAGGGCGCGCACGGACCCTCCAATGAGCACAAAGGAGGGCCTGGGGACGAGAAACCCAAATCCACTGGCGATCGCCCGGGAGGCCCGGGCCCGAATGACTCCGGCGACCTAGATTAAGATGGATGAGCCTTTCAAGGGGCGCTTCGGGGCGGCCGCCGCCCCCGCTCGGGTCGGCTCGGCTCGGCTCCGCGGCGGGACTGCCCGCCCGAGACCCAGGCCCGGAGCGCGGCCGAGCGGCGGGGGCCTCCACGCCTCCTGCCGCGGCCTCGGCGTGCGGGTCCGGCCACCCCCTGCCCCGGCTCCGGGGAAATGGGGCCGGGGTGGGGAAGAGTGCCTCCCCTCGGGGCGTCAGAGGGGGCCGTTAGGTAACCGGCCTTGGACCTGCTATTCCAGTGGGTGAACTCCTCGTTTTCACCCGTAACTCAGAGCGAGGGACGGACGTGAGCCCCCAGAACGCACACCTCCTAAGAGCTTTCACCGAGGCTGCCTCTAGTTTCAGAAGTTGAAAAGTAGCACTTCTGACTCTTTTCTGAGAAACTCTTTTTTCCAGTATTGTATAGTTTCATCACTTTTAACTGACTCTCGATAAGGAAATCATGCTACGGTTTTCGTTCTTTTCTACGGAAGCAATGATTTACTGTCCGCGTGTCCGCGTGGCACGCCTTAGGACGCCGGTGTGAATCTGCTGTGCAGATGCAAACCCGTTAGCGCGGGGGCATCGTGCACTAGACCCTGCGCCCCGTCCCATGTCCCCCGGTCCTTGGGGAGCGCTGTGGCCGAGTTGCCCGGCTTTACCCGAGGCCCGACCTTGGGGAGCAGCGCGGGTTCCCAGACTCTCTGAAAGGCGGTGGTGCTTAATGGGGAAACGAGGCATCTAGGATTTCAGGCGGAGGTTGCCACACTCGCTTGCTAAGGGTCATTGACTCTGTATCCTGACCTCCTGGGATTTTATGGAGTTATTTATCTCTAATCTCATTATAAAGTAATGTATAAAGCTAAGCAGACCTTACCTCACATGAAAGGAGCGTGCGTAATAATACAAGCACCATTTTTTTTAGTACACCTTTTCAAATGAAAACCCATGATACCCTTATGGGAGGGAGAGGGTCCCGGGGACTCAACCTGACTCCGGTGCCCCTGTCTTTCAGGCCCAGTGGTTCTCAGCACTCCGGCCCAGCTGACCGCCCCCGTGGTGGTGGCCAAGGGTACTCTTTCCATCACCACGACAGAAATTTACTTCGAGGTGGATGAGGATGATCCTGCCTTCAAGAAGATCGACGCAAAAGTGAGTTTGCGTGACTGCCCGTACTGTACTGGTGGCTTTGTGGCAGGAAGTGGTTTTCAATTTTGCTTGGTTTTAAATGACAGTGGGGGAGGGGAGCACATTCCCATCTTGCTCATAGAAAATGAAATGAATGAAATAACTCACGCTCTATGTTATGGAATTGGAGAATATATGAACCATTTGAAATCCTGTCCTGCCAGAGCATGCACATTTTAACCGTCTCTCTGAGTGCCTTTGTGTGCATTTGGGCACACTTACTAGTTAAGTGAGTTGCTCCCGGGTCCCTCGGGATACAGCTTCTCAGGCTCTCTGGGAAGACTGCGAACAGTCTTACGAAATTTCTTGTTAAGATCACTTTCAATTTCCCAAAGTGTAGCTTGCAGTGTGAATTACTGCTCATTGAAAGATTATGAGTGAACTGGGGGGTGGGGCATTTATATATATATATATATTCATTTCTATTATTCCATTTTCATCTGATGAAATAAGAATTAGGCTTTATATGTAAATTAAAGAGGAAGAGAAACTGATTCTCTGAGAACTTTTGATTTAAAATGTGTATTCATATTATATACTAATATATAATATGTTTGAATGTTTGTATTCTTCTGGGTGGAATGCTCAAAATACACATTTGGATTATTTGAAATGCATAAATATTTATTGTATCTTATTGTGTAGGTTTTAAAACCTAAGTATTAGGGCAACTCTACACCTCTGCACTTTCTTCTGCAATCAGTTTTATTGTGTTTTACTTTTATGTTACTATGCAATTAGTAAACTTTTTTCCTGAGGTTAAGAATTCAAGAGCATAAGTGTCATGCTAGATATTTAAGCATCATTTTACAAAGATCCTCGTTTAAAATACGTTTCAGAGGCAATTATGCCAAAATAGTCAAAGACAAATGCTCCCATAAATTTGGAATTGTATTATTTACATTTAATTTTTATATAGAATGAAAGCATTATAAAACATTATTTGTAGACTAGCAATTGAAATTCCAAAATCTACCTCCATCTGAATTAACTACCTCCAGACCCATAGGTGATTAGCCTTTTTAGTACTTGTTGATTATTAAAATCATAGGACTTCTTGCACTTTTAGAATTTTAAAAATGAGTTTCAATGTAGTAGTGTATTTGATTTTAAAGTAGTTAAAGTTTGTCTTTATACTTTTATCATTAGCTTGCCTTATGAAGTAAAAATAAAGTTTGGATTTCTGATTAATTTATTCAGCTAATGGAACCCCCTTATTGCATAAAATAACTTTTGACATAAAATGACCAGAAATTATCTTCGTTTTACGAGCATAGTTTTCATATGCAGAATTCGGAAGTTGCATTTTTACTTTCTTAAGTTCATTTTCTCTGACTTACTCTGTTTTTTAACTCAGCAATCTTTGCAGCGATGACATATTTTTCCTTATGTTATCAAAACTGCTACAGAAATACTAACCCGGAAGAGCAAACTTTCCAGAGTAGATTTCAATTGTGTCTGTTGTTGACAGGGGAGTGCCTTGTGAGTAAGTTAGACACTGAGAGTAGATTATTATCTTTAGTTTTACAGAAAGAGATTTTCTTCAGTATATTAAGGTTTTATTTTTAATGATTCATTAGCATCTTTCTCAAAGTGTTTAAAATATTCAAGTGTATTCAAATTCCAAAATGAAGCATTACATCTTTTGACAGAAAAACAAGTTAAAGTGAGACACAACACCTTTATTTTACTTTATTAGCTTCTAATTAAATAAAAACCGGCAACAGAAATTAAAATCTAAATCACAAAAGTAATTATCCAGTGTATTTCAAGTGCATTTTTCAAATATATAATTCAGATATTCAAGCGTTATTATATAAGCTGAATTCAAATTTCTTTGAATATATTTAAATAACATTTCAAGTATATTTATGGAATGTTAGAAATAGAACAAGAATATATTTGAAACAAAATGTAAACTTTTTAAAGTTCAGACACTTTCAAAGACAGATAAATGTACCAGGAGGAAATCTACCTTTAAATGGTATCTCCGTTAGTGGAAAATATCTGGAAGTATCCATTTAACTTCTGTTCACCAAATCACAAAGCACCAACATCCACACTTTCAAAGACAATGCAAGATCACAGTATTTGTTACAAATCAAAATAATACACTACTTTTCTTCAGATGGCATATCCAAATCGTGTTTACTCACAGACAGACGCACCTAAGTCACCGGGATTGCTATAATCCTTTGATGGTTAGGCAGAGTGTTCCCTGTGGCTTGCATGACAGCCTGGGGTCGTTTTCCGGGTGTTACTGTGTACTTTTCAAGGGAGATACGAGATCCTTTGTAAATAAGTCTTCTAATATTTGTGGGTTTGGGTTTTCTCCATCCGCTTCACTACTTTTTTTTTTCTCCCCTTGGAGGGGTGGGTGAGATGAAGCCTCAACGTTATGTTGATTATTCCTTTTTAAGGAACAGATTGTTTGCACTGTCAAGTGGAATATCAGACAGGAATCGAACAGGAAGTTTACACTTAATTAGGACTTTGAGAAAAGTAATCACATTTCGGCTCTCGATTCAGTGGTCCTCTAAAGTTTTTCCAAACTTTTCGGGTTGGTCAGGATCTCTCTCGCCAGTCGCCACGTTTGTTTGGCAGCGTTCTCCAGGGCCGAGTGGGGTTTGCCTTGAAACAGATCTAAATTCGGGAGGAAGTAGTGAGGACAACGCCGGCACTGAAGGCAGGAGATAAGTTGCAGCAAAATCCCGTTAAGACGATCGCCCAGGCAGGCCTCGTCCCAGTCCGACTCCCGGGGATGCTTTTCACACTCGTAGGAAACCAGAGTCTTCATGTGGTAATTGTTGAGGGGCTGGCCGGGCAGTTCGAGGTGACGATCCCGTAAGGTTTTGAGGATGGAGAGGCATTTCTTTCGGCAGCCCCCCATCTGCAGTCTGTTCTCGGCTTCGGCGAACTGCAGCACCCAGGCGTCGCTCTCGGCCGAGCTCTGCTTGCCGGCCAGGGAGTGGCACTCCTTGGACAGGAGATTGAACCCTTCCGCTTTGACCTCCGCCACCCGGTTGGGCCCCGGCCAGGGGATGTGGGGAAGCGGCCAGTGCGCAGCGCTCCTCGGCCAGATCCCGGTGCATTTGAAAGCCGGGGTGATCTGCACCACGTACCTATCTCGGATCCTCAGTTTCACTTCGCTGGTGTCCGCCACCATCTTGACCACGTCCCTGTAGCTGCATTTGTCCACCGCTTGAGCCACCAGCGTCTGAAACCTGGAGCGGATTTTGCGCGCGGAGAGGTAGCCGGAGGCGGTGATGAATTCCACCCAGAGGGACATGCTCCTCTTGCGCCCGTCGCTCAACTTCAGCACCGCGCAGCCGGGCAGCGAGCCGTCGTCCACAAAGTTGAACACCCCCATCTGGTTCAGGTAAAGCACCACCTCGAATTCGGTGGGGGAGATGACCTCGAGGCCCTCGTAGCGGTTGTCCATCTCGTTGAGCGAGCTGATGAAGCGGGGCTCCTGCACTTCCACTTCTTTCAGTACGTCGGAGACCACCTTGCAGACCTCCCGGATGGTCTTGGCCACGGCGGCTTTCCTGGCTTGGCACTTCTCGTTGTAGTATTTGTTCAGGTGGTACACCAGCTTGGCCTGCGCCGCGATCATGTTGGGGCAGAGATCCGGGTTGTACACCGGAGTCTCGCAGTACGCTGTGGGATCCACCGCGGCTGCTAGAGCTGGAGCCAACTTCGGGGGAGAGCCGGCCGCTGCGCTCAGGAAGGTCCCCGGAGCGCCTCCGCGACGGGCCGCAGCCTGGCTGCCGAGCGAGCGGCTGCTTCCCCCGTCCTGTTATCTCCGCGCCCGGCCGCTCTTAAAGGGGAAGATCCTTCTCCCCACCCCCCCTCTCTGGCTCTTCCTCTTTTAAAGAATCCTTGGGTGAGAGAAAGAAACGCCTGGCGAGATCACCTTCCCGGGGATGAAACCAAAGTTGCACCGAGACCCGGCAGAGCTCTTGCAGTAGTCACAGTACGCAGCCCTTTCCGTATTTATTTACGCTTTCCCGTAATCATTGTGTGTGCAGGACTGTTAATCAGATGGAGGAAGAGTGTGCTGCGTGTGTGTCGGGGGTGCGTGTGCGCGTGTATGTGTCAGAAGAAGCTCTGCTGGCTTGTCTCGGCGCCCAGATGCACTCGTGTGGAAATTATAAAGGCAGGGCCAGGCGGGCTGGCGGCCAATCGCCACCGGGCTCGTCACCACTGCCTCCTGAGCTCCAGCCCGGCTAATTAATCCCCCCGCATGGATACAGCCCCACAAACTAAAGGTAGGAGGCTGCTGCCGGCAGAAAACCACCCAGGCCACCTAGACAGTTTTGGGAATCAAGAGGAATCTCTCAGCTTCGGTATTAATTGAGGCATATTGACGTTTTGAGCAGATTTGGCACAAGTGTGGTTGTCTTCTGTGCGGAAAGCCCTGCGTGTCTTTTTTTTTTTTTTTACCGCGGAAATGCAAAGACAGGTGTATTAATGGTCATCCATCAATGAGCGAACTAGATGGGGTTCTCTAAAACAAAAGTCACCGACTTGCATTGAGTGTAAGCTAATATTAATGACTGTGAATCCTCGAGGTCTTTTTGAAACGCAGGTTGAGGGGTGGCCCGCTTGTGTATGCAAGTTGGCTTTAGATGGATTAATACCTGTGTAATCTAACTGATGCTCCTGTGTGTTACAATGCTTTTTAAAGAAACGTTACGTAGTGCTTTTACCTATGTTTTTTCCTCATTGGCAGCGGTTGAAAGTAATTTAAAAATTATTGCTGTTACTTGTTGTCTACCCCAGTTTGTTAGGATGTTTAAGAGATGTGTATGCAGAACACCCCTCCCCACCCCACCCGCAGCCGGGCTGAACGTTTGATAGGACTTGCCCGCTGTTGTCCTTAGGACACTATTTTTTTTTTTTGTATGCACTGGTAGAGATATTTCAAAAATAAAGTAGCTCTGTGATCGAGAGGCATTTTTTAACGTGAGTTCGTACTGAGGAGTATTTTCATATGCGAAATTCAAGAAACCACAGAGATGAGACCTAGTGGCAGATGACCATCCTGGAAATTTTGCAGGTTTGGAGTTTCTGGCTTGTTTATAGATGTGGAATTAAGGCGGTATCTCCTCTTTTTAGTGTCCTTAATGGTGGTCTGATGTTAGACTTCTAATTATATATTGTTTGGTGTGATTTCATGAGGGCAAATGGGTAAGATTTTAAAAGAAAATGAAGTTGCAGTCATCCAGGGTTTCTGATTGAAATAGCATTTTGGAAAACTCTGAAAGAAACCAACATTTCTAAATTCTGGAACTTTGAAACAAGAGTGACAAATGGTGTTATGTAGAACTTTATTTCTGTTGGTATCAATTGTGTCCTTAATGTGCTTATGGATGGTGTAGTGATTTGAAAACCTAGGCAGAGTTTTAACTACATATCTTTAATGTAGACGCCGTCTCCTTCAAATTAAGAATATTTTCGGCAAAATCTTTTAACTCCTGCTAACGGATATGTAGGCATTTTCTTTCAGAGCCACTATTTAACAAGATTTCGTAAGGGCTCCCACGTTTTACTCCAACTTTTGATCATTTATTTATTTATTTGCCACAGGTACAGCAGCATCTCGAGGCCACCTATCATTTCCTTTCTCGTTATCCAAGAGTGTAGATTCCGATTTAGCCTAAAATGGTGCCTTAGACGTGGGGCTCATAGCATCTGTCTACCCTCTTCCCCAAGAGCCATCATTCCCTAAGGAGCAGGGCCGGCGAGCCCCCGCAGCTTTGCAGGTGGTCGCCCTGCTACCTATTGGCATCTGGAGGAGGAGGCAGATCAGAGCCTGAGAACCCTTGGCCACCAAGGCGCAGATGTGCGGTGGTGTCTGGGGAAAAGGCTCCGGGTCCTCCCCCAGCCCTGGGTGCTCCCCTCTCCCGCTGCCCCGCTCTCGCCCGCAGCCTTCCTCCCTCCCCGCTCGCTGCCCCGGAGGCCTGCTGTCCGCGTGCGGGTCACTGGGAAACCTCGCTGGGTGGTGGCCTTGGCTTCTCCGCGGCCGCTGCAGGCGCGGGCTCGGCCTCGCAGCCCTCCGCCCCGCCGCCTGGGCCCCGCGCGCTCGCAGCCGGGCCGCCGCTTGCTCTTGGCCGGCCGCGGGCCCCTGCGCCCAGCGCGCGCTCCCTTGGGGTCAGGCCCGCGGTGCCCTGCCGAGACCTCGCCCGCCTTTCCTGGGCCACCTGCAGGCCCCGCTGAGGGCGAGGCTGCGGGGCCGCCTGCGACGCGGGGGCCCAGGGGCGGTTCCGGGGGACGCGGCGCGGCGGCGCGGGGGGACGGGTGCGGAGGCGGCGAGGGGCGCGGGCCTCCCCGCCCGAGCCCGGCGCGCAGGTGGCGCGGCTCCCGGGCTCGCTGTGCGCCTTAATTGGGTTAAAGCGAAGCTAAACACCGTAGCACTTTGTGCAAACTAATTGGTGTAACCGGGGCCTTTTCACTAACGATTTGCACTTTAAAGAAGAAAAATAGATGGTGAGATAAGAACTAAGAAACTCGTTAGTCCTAGAATGTTCCAGGGAAGTGAAATCATTAGGTTTCAAGGGCGCCGGACTGTGTTTTGTGAGCTGCTTCGTTCAGCACCCTTCACACTGGGAGCTGACAGTGATGTACATAACCCAGGATTCACCCGCCCGCTGTTTCCGCGGTGCGTGAACTGGGCGCCCTAGAATAATACTACAGTGCCGGCACCGCTTGTTGCTGTAACACAGTGATTTTCTATTACACTGAACACGTGAAATGAATGAATTGCCTTCTGCAGTGAGTCCTTTCAGTGATCGCGGACACCTCTCATTGTTGAAGGGAAAATTGAACTATTCAGAGAAGTGTCCTTTCCATCCCTTAATTTTTTACTTATTGAAATGACCTGTGGATGGGAATTTACAATACATAGCATGTCTTTGTGTGGTTCAGCTGATTTTAATCTGGGCTTTGGAGATATGTTTGTTTTGTGGGAACAATTTATATAACTGTTTCATAGAAATTCGTTTGAAATACCATTTGACCTATTGAACTAGTTATTTCAAATGATGATATCATACACAGAGATAGCTTAAAATCAATTTATTTACTCATGAGAAGTTTATAAAACAACTCAAGTGATACCAGTCTTATATTATTATTTTTACTATAAATATAATCTTAGTACTAGAATAAAAGCTGTGTGTGTCCCATGCTTCAGGATATAAATGCTTAATTGTCTTCAGTGGTAAGCTGTAAAGGCATCTCTGACATGAGCTAATAATAGAATGGTAATTGAAGAAAACTGACCCAGTTGATGGGAAAAAAAACGAATCTCATGATTTAATGATAGTGGGAGATGCTTACATTTGAATGACATTTGAGATTTTAAGGTCTAGCCAACTTGACTTTTTCATTTCACCTACTTCATTTACTAGGCATCCTTGATTTAAAACATAACATTTAGGAAAAAAACCCAAAGAAATCACAAGGACACCATTATCATAAAATTTAGTACAGTTAATGAATATAAAATAAATGTTGTGATCCTTAACACCTTGAAGCATTCGAAATAACAATGGCAAAATAATTTTTCCTGAACTGCTGTTTCCTAGGTAAGTTATCCCTCCTTCTGTAAACCTACTTAACTTACATGGGATACACAAAGTAATACTTAAAATAGTCACCATATTAGGGTTAAAGAAAAACTATTTTGGGGGGAAACATAGGAATGCAATGTTTCTGTGTTTTAAAAAACCTAATGTGAATTTGAATTACGTGTTCATAAATTTAAGCAACTGTGACCTTTCAGTTAGAGGCTGTACATACACATGTTACGTGCTCACATAGATATTGTTGCGTGTTTTTGTATATCTACAGCTACTCTTCTATTCACAAGTGTTCATGAATTTAAAGTTTTTTTTAATATGTATTTATTACGCTGGGGAGATAAGAAGAATATGAAGTTGGGTTTATTAAATTATTTATCCCTACTGCTGGAGTGGCTTTGAAAGCTCATTATATGCATCTGATTTCTTCCCCCACCCTTCACTCTTTTTTATAAATGTGCCCAGACTATTTCATCTGTTTCATTCTGCCAGACACAATATATTTCTTCTTTTACACCAGAGAAATTAAAGACAGGTATTTGTGCAGGGTTTTCTTTAAGTGTCACATTAAATAAAGTAAAATAGAGGGAGTTTTTCTGGCAATCTGATTTGATAGCATCTATACCTTTCTTCCTGTTGTGACTCTTGTTCATAAGAACACTTAAAACAAAATAACTTGAGAGATTAAAAAGTTTCAAAGATTTCTTAAAACAATTATTTCATATCTTAATATCAGGTTTTTGTGGCAAAATACAGCAGAGAATTGAAGTCACTGGTTGCACAATTTGGACCCTGTTTTATTTCTTCAACCAGAGCGTCCTGATAATTGTGGTCAATTAAAAAAAACTATTTCCTTAATTCTTCATTTGAATGATCAAGGTTGTCGCCTCAGTTTTCCTCATCCCCTGGTACACAGTCATATAGGCACATTTGTGGTGGGGAGGCCTTTTTTTCCCCTACAGTGTTGCTTAGTAGACTTGCTGTTGTTGGTACAATAAATGTTGAAAAGAAAGTAACTTTGAGATTAAGATGGAAGTTGGAAGTGTTCCTTGTAAGAATTATCACTGCTGCTAGAGTTGCAGGTTGGAGATAATTCTGGATAACTCTGGCCAAAACCTTTCTTATGGTAGAAAAAGAAATTTAAAGCCTGGGTTATCATCATAATTCTCCCAGGTTCCTCACTTCATTTGAATGTGTACACAGGGGTGCAGGATTTTTTAAGTTGCATCTGTAAACTGAGAAACTGGGTTGGGAGGCTTATCAAGCAAAGATTGTCTTAGTTGCTCAAAAATTGTGATCTCCAGCCCTTTCCAAACATCTGTGAATACAGGGGTTTGTCATTCACTTACTGAGTACTGTGGAAGAACTGATGACTCCAGTATTCCAGTTCCTCACAGACCCTTCAGAAAGTCACTATTATCTTTATAATCTATAAAATTTACATTCATTTTGTTAGAGTTCAGCTTATATTTTTCATTTAGATATTATAGAAATATTCTGACAGGATAAGTGGACTCGTGTGATTCTTTTCTGTATGAATATATGAAAACCAGGTGTTCCTTAACCCATAGCTTACATGGATTTACAGACACTTGTATATATGCCCACATCCTTAGTACTCTTAGTACACTAGAGTTTGATGGCACTTAGAGAAAACAGGAATCAAAGGCGATTGGTGTCTGTTAATCTGTACATCTACAGTGGGCTATTCAGTACTGCCTCACTCTCATTACTGTCCCATACTGTATGTGATTAAGTCACTGAAAATATCCAGCGTGACCTTGAGATAAGAGTATGGTATGTAGCTAATCAACTTCCAGTGATTGCATGTCTAATTTAACCTTTCCTATCCCAAATTTACAGTTTTGGAGCTTACTTTTTAATGAACTAAGCAATTCCTCTAAAGTAGGATTTATTTTTTTAATGATCAGTAACTGGAGTAGTAATTTAAAAGGATAATTACTTTAAATAAAAACATTACCTTTTATCACGTATATTATAGGCAATAAAATAAATACTTTATGGAGAAAGAAGGCAATTGGTTTATGAATGGAAAGACTTTTCATAGCTTTCCATATACATATGGAGATTACAAATATCTGATAATAGATCACCCGAATAATATTTCATTTCCACTTATATATGATTATTTTCACTATTGTAATGTGATCATAAAGGCTTTGTAAGATGTAGTGTTTCTAATAAAAAATTATGAACCCAGTGAAATATGAAGTATAGCTTTATTTTATTTTTATATGAAATTTACGTTTTATTATTTTTAAGTCAGGTTTATTATTGATGTTTTGCATACAGGACTAGCCTAGTCCATGTTTCCCATATGAATGTGCCATTCTATGATTCTGACAAATACATACAGTCAGACAACATCTGGCACAGACAGAGAACATTTCCATTGCCACGAAGTTTCCTCATGCCCCTATTTTACTTTTTAATGCGTAAATTTTATGTTTTGTTTATATATATCTGGGTATTTTAGTTTTATATAAAAAAAATCTTTAAACTGTAAACACCTTTCTTTATTCACTTAGAACTTATTATTTTATCAGGCTACTAAATTTAAGACCAGTTTTACTCAGAGGGCACTTAAGTAGAAGCAAAATATAAAATGATATTTCAGATATATAAGAAATAGGTTTACAGTTTTAATTTTACATAAAAGTTTAATTTTAATATAGTATGTGACCTAAATGCTTGATAAGAGACTTGGTTTTCAAAGAAACTGCTAGTATTAGTTATGCTAGCATGAATGTATGTATTAGGCTTATGCATATAGTTTACAGTTTGCACATCAAAAAATATGCAACAGAAAGCCATCGTGTAAGTTAGGAACATTTGAGGTATATTTGTAATGTTACTAGCTTTATGTCACTGGAGAAATAAATCTCCTCTCAGTATTTAAATTACATTTTACTTTACATTTTCAGTAAATTAATCCTCCCTTAAGAGTAGTGGGGGATGATGCCAAGGGAGTTTGTTAGAGCTAATGTTAATTAATATATATACATTCTTGGAACATATGCTTCTAGTCCTAATTTTGTATAAGTATACATTGTCATTTAAATTTAGATGGCTATAAATACTGCAAACAAAAGAATTTTTCAGTTGTAGGAGTGCAGACATATTCATTGACCATCATGCTCTTTCAAGTATTCTGCCTTTTTACAGCTTGGATTGGTACAACTAGTCTTGTTTCTTCCCCCAAGATATAAAATTATTTAAATGCTTTCTGTTTTATATTTTTATTTGGCAATTACAATAGAAATTGTAATGTTATGCATACTCACAGGCCTATTTAGAAAGAAGTTATTACTTTCCTAATAATCTTAAACCATTTCAGGAAGTATACCCTTTTTATGGTTTGTAAAATAGCCTGTGCATGCAGGCTCTGTGTATATACACACACACAGTTTCAGATAAAAGATTGAATTGGCCTCTATACATATTTTATGCTAACCTGTTAAAAGGAACAGCTACTAAATAGAGGATTCTTGCCACTAGGATGTAATGTCACATCTGCAAGATTGTTCCATAATAACTCTTGCAGTTTTCAATAATACCTTAAGAGATTGCAGCTAAATGGATATTAAAAATAATAATAACAACTGGAAGTATTTATCCAGTCACACATACTATGGCAGTTTCGAATGTCATAAGCTTTTCATTGAAACTTAAACATTGCTAGCAATTCTGTCCATACAGATAAAAATACATTGCTCAGTCGCTCACATACATAATATGCGTGCATATACATAAAACACCTTCACTTGTTCAAAATTGTTTTCTGCTTTTCTGCAACAGACCCGGGTTAAGATTTCTGCAACCTTAACCTGTATTTGACAAGCAAATTGCGTAACTCCTGGGGCGGGCTGCGGGGGGGGGGGGGGAGAATGTGGGGTTTTTTTGAGTTTGGGTTTTTTTTTCTTTTACTAGCAAATTCAGTTCTTCATTTGTTTTGCCCTCCACGCTGCATTAGCACAGTTTTCCCCTGTGTGCATCTGCCAGTGTACAATTTAGCCACGGGCATCTGTAGACCTTGTGGTGATCAGTATTGCAGGCAAAAGCCATATGTGTTTAAATAAAAAAAAAATCTCTTTATTTCATTTGCTGTTTTAACTGGATGGATAACTTTTGTGCCTCAAGACAGAAGAAGAAAAAATACAGAAATAATTAATTGCCTCTATTCTTGAGGCAGTTTCATTTCCCCCTCCAATATGGAATGCTTGTCAGCTTTTCTGATAAATGACTGCATGTATTTGCATAGATTTTACATTAACACAAAAATTAGTTTTATTTGTGGAAAACTAGTTTACATAATAATATAAAACCTACTGTTATTGATTATATTTCTGGGCATTGACGATTTATTTATTAAAGGGATTGTAACATCCTTATTTTTCAAAGATCTGATCAACCTATTTCTTAATTTTTAAACTTTCTCTTGCTTTATATAGTTCTGCATTAAGTAGACAAAAATATCCAAGTTTTAAAATAACTTTCCAAGTTTTAAAAATTCTTTCCTAGACATATTAACCACAACGATTTCAAACCCATAGTTGGTAGCACTTATTTAGTAAAATGATTCTGATTTTAAACTTTTGCCAAGAGAGATTTTTAAGTACTTATTATCAGTCACATACTCCTCAGACAGCTGGAGGATTGCA
This sequence comes from Phataginus tricuspis, assembly GCA_029783875.1. Taxonomy (NCBI): domain Eukaryota; kingdom Metazoa; phylum Chordata; class Mammalia; order Pholidota; family Manidae; genus Phataginus; species Phataginus tricuspis. The sequence goes on along the minus strand of JAQQAC010002067.1, from coordinate 4,857,364 downwards.
TCTGTGTGAATGATTTTAATTTTCACGTTCACGTTGCCGAAAGGACGGACACTCTGATGGGTGTGTGCAGTGGAAATCATTCCTGAGACGTTATGCATTGTTTACAACCAAATTTAAAATATATCTGAGAAGTCTTTTCATCGTCTTCAGTCTGTTTCCTTGCACATATTTAATCAATTGATCACCCTAATCCAGCCTGAAAAAAAGCACTCTGCTGGAGCTATTTGGGTGCTGAAAACAATTCCCCCCCTCTCGTTGGCAGGCAGTAGATGTTTATTCATACTGTAATCTGGCTTCTTGTTGTCTAGAGGCAACCTGCTAATTATGTGCTATCATTGTGTTATCCATGTTACGGAAAATTCAAATATGCTCACTACTGTGAGTTAAACCACAAAGCTTTTCATAAGATGCACTTGATCCTTACCCACTACACTTAATGGCAGCCTAAACGAAGAGTGCTTCTGCCACTTCTTGATTCTGGGACACCCTGGGTGCCAGCTGTCACAGCTCAGCTAATGATGACAAATGCCCCCTCTATGCAGATTGCAGAGCTGGCGGGCTGCTGTGAAAGGCAACCAGATTACCTTTCCTCAGATAGTCACTGAGCCTTTTAAACTCATGTCAGAATGAAATTATCAGCTTTGATAGTTTCAATATCTGTATCATTAAAATCAAAAGTCAGAACCTTATCAGATAACACTGACTCACTTTTAAAAAAAATTTTTTCCGATTTTTGTATAATTTACTTTGCTTTACCCTTGGATGCTGTAATATCCTTAAATGAAAGACTCTAGGTGAGATATATGTCACAACCAGGCTGGAGTGTATTTCAACTCTGCATATAACTCAGATAGTGTGAATTATTGAGAAACTTACAAAATTCTTTAGGCTAGAAAATAGGATGATGGGAAAACGTATACTTCCCTTGTTTTCACCTGAATGCAAAAGCCTCTATTCCCCCAGCCTGTTCCGACCAATGGTTATATTATTTCTTTAAGACTCCGTAGGTTATTCCAAAATCATTTAGAGAATAATTGGAGCTAATTATTTGTTTTCTCTGTTTCAAACTTTAGCTTTTGTTTTAAGTTGTTCATTTGTCCCGTGGAAATTGTTATTATGATACATATACCTGCATGGATTATTCAAGAGTATAATGAACACCATTAATGTAATACAATGCAGGGAGATCAACTGCCTATGAAAGGAGATAATGTTTTATAATTGCAACATTCTTTTTGATTTGCAAAAGACTGTCATATGCATTGATTGATTTGAAATTTAAAATAATTCTGTGAATTGAGAGAAATGGGTGATAAGGAATGAGGACCGATACTTAATGAGTATTTAATCTCATTTAATCTTCACAACAAATATTAGTTTCCATTTACGAATAAAGAGACTGAGGTTTAATAAAGGTTAAGTGTCTTACAAAGGGTCACAAAGTAATTGCAGAACTGGGTCTGTCTGTGGCTGCTCTCAGCACTACAGTACCTAGACTGTATATTGGGGGAGACGTATATGTATGCATGTCTGCATAAGTGCTGCTAGGATATAAATAAGAATTATTCTGAAAAGAAACTACAGGCCTACATTTACATTAAGAGTGTGATGGCTTGATGAGTTTTAAAGATAAGCTCTTTACAGGAGTTTTCTCATTAAATAAATATTGAGATACTTTTTATGTTAAGAATTTTTATGATAATGTGTTGATCTATCACATAGAGGGAAACTAAGAAATATATATGCTAGTTAATGACTATCTAACTGGGCTAATTCACCTAAAGAACCACTTCATTGTAGAACTTATGATTAATGGCATATCCCTTTATAAAAATGATGGAGAGAAAGTACTGAGCAATTACTTGAGCAAAGTATCTACTTTTTTTAAAACACATTTTGTTTTATTCAATGACATCAATGCATGCAAGCCACAATATTGTACATCTTTCAGTTCAAGACACATGGACATCTCCCTTTTATCATGAGTTTAATACAATCGTTTCCAAGAAAGCTACTGGAATGCCAGTTGTTTCTATTGCATACTGATTTTTTCTTTGGTATGGATACTACCAAATAAGCACTTTTATCAGTGATGCATCTGATGATGTTGTCCGTACTCTATCATTGTGTATTTTGATTATAAAATTCTACATATAGTTACTAATTAGTACTGATGCTTAATGGCTTGTAAGTAATCCAGTATGCACAAATTTTAGATAGAATTTATAGTGAATATTTTATTAAAATGTAGCATGCAGTGAGTGCTGGGAGGAAGAAACTAATTTTCCTCATAAGTCAGGCATTTTATATCAGGGCAGGAGAGAACTTTAGAGGGGAGTGAATGCAATCCTCCTCATTAGCTGTCTACAGCTATCTAGAGCTTTCCTACAGAATGGCCGTCCAACCTCCACTTTGACCTCCACTGATGAGAAATTCGTATCTACTCAGATAGCTACTTGCACTTCCAGACACTTCTAATTGTTAGAAAGCTCTTCCTGATATTGAACCAAAACTCTCTGTCTCCTTGAGACTGTCACCTTTTGGTACCTTCTGTGTAGTCTTATTCATTCAACATTTAAGATACCGAATTGAATATGCTCTTGCCTCTCAGCCATTGCACAGATAGCATATTTTAAGTCCCCACACCATTCAGGGCCCATTCTCATACATCATTTTCTTCATGTGTGGTGCCTAGAATTCATTACTCCCAGAGTGGACGGACCAGTCAATGTAGAGAGGCCTCTATTAAGTGAATATGGTCATATTAGCTTTGGGGGAATAATTACATAGCCCTGTTGGTAAATGCTGAGCCGTGTGTGAACAAATACCTCATTTGTTTAAACACATGTTACTGAGGTCCTAAGTACATGACTTTTTAATTTTTATGACTTACTTTATCTTTGTATTTTAAGCTATTTTTTCCTTGGCTTGACTTAAAATAAAAAGTTTGCATTATAGGTTTGAATAAGAATTAACAGCCATAACAGTTCTTCCTTAAAATTTGTCATAGGCTATGTATGGAACTTCCATAGCAAAACAGAATTTAACTACAGTGAATGTATTATTTTTGCTCAGCTAGGTACATAAAGAAGCTAATCCACTTAATAAGATATGTGGATAGATTAAATTTAATAAATATTACACAGCCTTTGTATGTTTTTTTTACCAAACACTTGAAATCCTAATTCACGTTTCTCATGGCATTATCAAAATATATATCTAATAAGTCTCATTTGGTATAAAGTACCTACTTGATGTATTTTAACATATTCATCAACTTTGCCCTGTCAATAATTTTTGACCTACAAATGGAATCTACAAGTTTCCCATGTGCTTGAACAATGCACAAAAAGTGTAATAATTTTAATGTACATAAATATGTTCATAGAGTATTATAATATTATTAGAGTAATTTCCATATTGATCCATTAATATTTTTACCTTTTGTGATAACAATAGTTTCTAAATAATTTAGCTTGAGCAAAGGCAAATGCTTTTTAAAAGCAGTGTATTTGAAGTCAGTGTGAAATTTTTTTCAAGTGAAAGTATTCTCACCAACCGAGACCCCTTCTGCTCTATTACTTTCTGCAAAAACAATACCTAGAAGTAAACATGCAGTAGACCCAGGAGTGAACTGGTGAATGCAAAGTTCCCTCCATTGAGTGATGAACATGTTGGTGGAAACACCTATCCAGAAGATTAAGTAGTAAAAAGTAACCAATATTAAGTAATTGAGAAAATGTAATATACATTTCTTTTATTTATCTCAGAGTTGTTTTTAAAAAAAAATCTACTAACTTTTTTTGAGTATGTGAATGATTTTAAAGGCTTACATTTCTGTAAGGCACATGTCTTTATTTGCCAAAGTTTTTTTTTTTCTAAATGAGGATATGTCATTAATACATTATTTACTGTGGCTGTGACATCTAAGCAATGAAAACACCAAGACAGCCTGCCTCAGATTTGGCTTTCTTGCAGTTTGTGTCTTGAATGGAGAATAAGGAAGTCCAGTGCTTTTACAAAAGAAACATTCTCAAGTGAAAAACCTGCCCCATCTGTTTCATCTGGTGGCTTATGCAATAAGAGGGGTTATCGCATGAATCTAAATGCATGAGCAGTTGTTTGATGAACTCTCTCTGTGCTCTGCGGAGTTTATAAGTCACCCACCCTATTGTGTGTCAGTCCTGGCCAACCTATTCTGCTGAGCATATTTGGGGGATAATTAGAACTAATGAAGCCCGGAACACAGCTAATCCTCCAAGTGATTTATTCTCATGCTTTTGTCTGGTGCCTAGGAATTATCCACATCATAATCTGCGCCACTATTTTTTCCTAGCAATGTGTTGATACAACTACTTTATTTTTTATATTTGTTCGATGGTCATTAAAAATATATTGGGTATTTGAAATACTGAGAAACATGTTGCAAAATAAAAGTTTGTATTATTTGTTAGTCCACCCAGCTCTTCACCATCTTCTTTGTTGTTTCTATCTCAAAATGTCCATGGTGCCTGTGAGTAGATGATGGGATAGAAGACATAACGTGGCAAAAACGTCTTTAGAAACGTACCACTGGAAAATAAGACCTATGAATAAAGTAGTTGAAAATCATTATTGGGTGATGCCTATCTGAGTTAGGTTTCCCAAGGAAATCAGAAGTTTTTAAAATCTTCATGAATAACCTTCATGCTCCAAAACCGTTTCACTAATATGGCTTCACTGTACTGGCGGTGTTGGGGATGACATTTCTCTAATGCCCTCACCAAGTAGCCAGTGATTCAGTATCCTGTAACACTTTAAATCCCATCAACGTGCTTTCCTTTACTGTTATAACTGTTCCAATGAGTGTGGCCCTTCTGCTGTGCAGGTTAAGATCTGGTAGCTTACTGAGGGCCTACTAGAATGAGGACAGACACTATTGCCAACACAAGAAGGCTATCACTTTATTAAGGCATTACTCTCAGTAAATAAGATACTGAAGTCCCTTCACGTAAGTAGTTTGTGCACCCTATTTCCTATCTGTTCTCCTGTTGTTTACAAACTAGAGCAGAATTTGTAAGAATTATTACTTTTACCTGCTGATTGCAGTATTTAATATTCACTGTACTATAAAGCCCAGATAATAAATACCTTCAGGGCAAGTACCACTTTATTAGATGCACTGAAATACCTATAATACTGTCTATCACCAACTCTACTGCCTACCTAGTGACCTAAGAACCAGTTGGAGATCTCCCGATTCTCATTATAAGACATTTAATGTCGCCTCTGATAAATTCAAGTCTTCACTGTGTGCCCTGCCCGAAGGCCTTCCTCCTCCCCATCTTTACCCCTCTGCTTGAAAAGTCAGCTAAGCACCCAAATAACCTTAGAACCTTGAAGGAAAAAGTTACAGGTTATTATTATTGCTTAGGCTTCAAGAGCATCTTTTTTTTATTTTTAAATTTTTACATCTTTAAGAGACACGGAGTGAGGTGATAAAATGAGTTAATATTGAGCCCTTATTATATGGTGGTCGGCATTGCATGGGTGCACCTTTGGCCTCTCAGCGGCGCCCTGAGGGAGGTGCCGCCGCTCTCATTTCCTTGGCAAGGACCTGACACAAGGAGAAGTTGAGTCCCTCCCTCAAGTTTACGGAGTTGAGATTTTTCAGCCAGCCATTTTAGTCTAGATTCTAAAGCCCACTTTCTTAGTGATTATACTAAACATATCCTAAGTTTGTTTTCTCATCTGTAAAATAGGGATGATAATATCTACATTGTAGGGTTGTTACATAGATTAAATAAATTAATACACACGAAAAGCTCAGAATATTTTTTAACATGTTACCCAAGTCCACCATAGTACATAGACGAATACTTGTTGAATGGCTAACTAAATGAGTAATCACCTATCCCATGCTTCCCAATGGAAGAAGTTGTTAATTTCCTGATTGTTTTGATAGCATACAGCAGATACTTAATGGTGGTTGAATGAGTAAATGATTATTCATCGCATACTCCCCAATAAAATACATCAATGACCAGATTTATGTCTTCAGCCTCTCGCCTCAACTCCAGACTCATTTATCCAGCTGACTCTCCCACATCTTCTCACATCTGTCAAATGTGTATCAAACATTACATACCCAAACCGAGCACCTGCTCTCAAGTCCAGCCGACTCCTCCTACACCCATCTTGCCCCAGTGAGTGGCAACTCCTTTTTCCACCTGCTTAGGCTGATGCTGGCCACCATTCCTGCCTCCTCTCTTTGTGCACCCCATGCCCAGCACATCAGCGGGTCCTCCAGAATCCGGCCACTCTCTCCAGCTAACAGCTTCAGTCCTGGTCAAGTCAACATCATCTCTGAAGTGTACATTTAGTTACCTGAGAGGTGTCCTAGCTTCCTCCTTATCCCATTTATGCTGTACCCCTTACTCTCTTTTTTTCAACATAGCAGCCAGAAGGATGCATTAAAAATAAAGGTGAATCATATCCTGCCACCCTTAAGTTCAGAATTCTCTAATGTCTTGCCATCGCAGCCTAAAAGTCTAAATCCTTAAAATGAGGTATTAGCCCTATAGTAAGCACCTTCAACCCTATTCCCCTGTTGGAGGGAAGGAAGGAGGGAGGGATGGAAGGAAGAGCAATTGAAGGGAAAAAAGGAAAGAAATAGAAAAGGAGGAATGAAAGGAGATAATCAGTTAATTCTCTCAATGTTATATTTGTAAGAAAGCTATGGAAACTCTACTTGAAAGTTATCCTAACCTCTTAACTCACAAATCTTAATAGCTTCTTGATATCATTGACCTTCTCATCAGTTTTGAATTGTTCTTCTCTTCACAAAAGGAATAACGTTCTCTACTGAGCATTTATTCTGTACAAGACTCTGCTCTAAAAACTTTATGTATGCAGCAAGTGGTGGAGTGGTGTTTTTCCTATCTCCAGAATTGGGATCTGGGACCCGGAACTGAGAGCCAAGAAGCGTCCAGTATATCATCCTCTGAGAGCTGACAATAGCAGGGGCCAGACAGTGAGACGGGGAGACACTAAGTTAAATAAATATGTCAGCAAGTAAACAACTATGGACCATGTCAGGTGGCAATAAGTGCTCTGAGGGGGTAGGTATCACTGTCTCATTTTTGGGTGTCAGAAAAGTGACACTTAGAAGAGGTATTTAAGGTCCTCTGGCTGGGGCTGGGTCTTGAAACCATTCTTTGTAGCTGTAGCTTCCATGGGCTTACCTGTTGGGCTCTACTCACCACCTGTATTCAGTATCCTGTTCCGCCTCTTAACCTCACAAGCTGATTTTTCACCATTAACATGACTCCCTTTTCTGTTTCGTCTCTAACATCCTAAATAAGAGTCGACTGTGTAGCTTTTCCTCATCTGGCTATACAACTTGAATCATCATCTCCATGGAGATGTGCCACAGATCTGTACCCCCAACCCTGACCTCTCAATTAATTCTTCATCATTTTCTACTTGCGGTTGGACACTTTCCAGATTGATGCCCCGTCATCTCAAGCAGAAGACCTTTCCAGTAGAAGTCAAAACCTGCCATCTCTCATTCCTCCCCGTGCACTTCTGTCATTGACTTGAGTCCTTGTAACTGCGGAGACTTGACATCGGAGTCGTTATCGACGGTCCT
>JAQQAC010002067.1:4633801-4849634 GCA_029783875.1 Phataginus tricuspis | reverse complement strand
CCCCCCCCCCCCAGCCGGAGGAATCAATCACTGAGTGTGGTGGGTTCTCGTTCTTCCCTTTGTCTTTCGCAGGGAACTTTGTCATACCCACCACCACCACCCCGGCTCAGGTCTTTGTCACTTTGTCTCTAAATCGTGGCTTCCGGTTTCCGTCTTTCCCTTCTCTGGACCATCGTAAAGAATGCTGCTCCATCGACCTTCTCACAGACCACTTCCGTCATGTCACCCCCTGTTCAAGCACCTCAAATTGATTCCCAATTCTCATGAGAGGAAAGGGGGAGGAAGTGAGGGAGGGAGGGGGTAAAAGCCCCGCCTGTGGTGTTCAGAGCGCGTCACGATCTAGCCATAGCCATAGTCCAGTATTAACTCATTGACGTCCATCCTTGCCTTCTCTACTATAGGTTGATTCTTTTCCAAACACACTTCTTACATTTCTCTGCCTTTTTAAACTCTACCTCTTCATCTATCAGAATTGCATTCCTTCAGATCAGATGTATCCTCTGTGATTCTCCTAATCGAAACCAGTTTTTCCTTCTCGATAATCCTGTGCCCCCTGACTTTTCTGCTCTTGACAAAGTTTGGATGAGTGCTATTTTTATTAAAGTTATTTAAATTTTTCAGTGTCTTTTGTCCCCAGTATGGATTCAGAATTCCTGGATGATAAGCAAAATTTTACCCATTTTTTTACTCTTACTCTAAAATGCCTAGCATATGCAAAGTAGATGTCAATACAGAATTGTATATAAAACTTATCTTAACATAAGATATCAATAATGTAGGAGGAAGGTGAGGTCAGGTTTAATGATTATGAGAAAAGTTGATGTTATATTATATTCCATCCAAGAGCAATATAATATACTGAATCCATTGGACAAACTGGCTAGCTTCCATTTTATTTCCTGAAAATTATTAAAAACCAAAATATGTAAGTAGGTTGGGATTCTGCACAGCCATCTCAAGCTGCCACTGTTATCTTGGTGGTGTAAGACTATGCAAAGAAGTAATTCCTCGGTCTCTTTCCTGCCTTACATTGCTGTAAGTGGCAGTCCTGAGGCTTCTTTTAACATTAGACAGACTCTTACCTGAAGATACTCACTCCTCAATACAATCCAAATAACTGTCTTCATTCGGGAGAATTTAGAGAGATTTGAAATAAATACTTTTAGTACTGATTCCTGAATTATGAAATCTCCAATACTAAATACATGTGTAAACAGTATTTGAAAATCATGAAGTTATCATCATCTGGTTGCTGACGGCAATGGATATCTTACTTTGGCATGAACATTGGACTGCATAGGCTGCGTTATTTCTAGCTGTGTCTGTATGGAATGCAATGTAAAAAAATGCAGTTATAATCCTTCCTATTAGCTCAGAAATGTGGAAAAAAGTATTCCTTTAAAATTCTTTGCAGAGGGTTCAATGCAGAGCTTAAATCATTCAGTTGTCAAATGTATATTGAGTATCACCTGCCCTGTCACCACTGTGCCCCAGTGATAACCATCCTGCCTTCACAGAGCTTTCAGGCTAGGAGATTTCAAAAAAAGACAACTGAGCACACAATTACAATTCAGGTGGCTTTGCACTAATGATTAGAAAAGGAGAAATTACCAGGGATCATAAAGGAGGGCATGTAAACACAGTCCAAGAAAGCTTTCTGAATGAAAAAAATGGAAGGATGAATATACTGATTCTATCAGCAAACATTTGTCAAGCATATTTTTTTCTCCTTCTATCCTGTTCTCAAGCGTTGTGTTAACTAATATACTAGATATGTAGTTCACAGCTTCCACTGGGAGAGGCAACTGCATGGGAAAGGTAGAGAAACTGTGAGAGTATTTGGGTATACCTAAGGTGATTCTCAAGTTTCTGCCTTGAGTGACGGGTGCACAGAAGCTCTACCAATTGAGATACAGAAATGTTGGAACAGGAACGGGTTTTCTGGGAAGATGATAAGTTCAGTTTTAATCGCCAAACTGGCTTATCCGAGTAGAAGAGTCAAGAAGGCAGCTAAATATATGACTCTAAAGCTTAGGAGAAAGCTCTAGGATTCATCGTAATATTTTCTGGAGAGAGAAGCATGAGAGTGCTTGAAAGACGCCAGGAGAGACTACAGAGTGAGAAAAGGTCAAGGACATTATCCTGATGAGAACACCAATACAGGAAGATGATTGAGAAGCAATGCTCAGAGAAGTGAAGAGGGAAACCGAGAGACAGGACTGTCCCAAAAGCCATAAGCAGGAGAGTTTTAATGAAAAAGTAGTGAACAGCAGTTCGGCTAGCACACGGAGTTCAAGATGAAAAGTTCTTTGTCTCTCCCCACCATTTTCAGTGAAATCGCAGAGACAGAATGCAAATTACACTGGGGCCGAAGAGTAAATGGGAGGAAGTGGTGTGTACAACACACTTCCAAGAAAGTTATATGTAAAAGAAACAAGAGATTATGGAGTGATACACGATACATTGTAAGAGAGATTTGCCGGTATTTAGGGCATAGAACAATAAAAAGAGAGGTTAACATTGAAAAAGTGAGGGCTAATTCAGGGAGGCCTATCTTCAAGACGGACAAAAGGAAATGGTATCATTCTCCTGAGGTTACAGTTGAGCCATGGCTCAGTTTTCCTTGAAGATAAACTCTACGCAGTTGTTAGTATTGCATTTTATTTACTGTATTCCGCATGAAATAACAACAATGGAAGGTGGGGATGTTTTTGTACTGGACAGATAAAGGTCTAGAAAAATACCAGGAAGGAGCTGTTCCATTGTGGAAGGTGGTTTGCATAGAGATAAGTTTATAGATGGTGCCTTAAACAGTTGATGCCGTATATAACGAGGGCTCAATTTTCTCTCAGCAGTAGAAAGCACCTGGACTTAGGTAAGGGTAGAGGAGGGACTTGGATGTTTAAAATATCACTAAAAGGAATAGCTGGTAACACTCTGATCAAAAACAAGTGAAAGATTAAGGAGGAACAGTAAAGACCCACCATGAATTTGTCATGATGTCAACTTATATAGAGTCAGAACTGTCCACACCACTCAGCCATCCAGACATGGAAGAGGGGAGAACCTACATTGTGGAAAGCTTATGACTGAAGGATATGTGTGAAAGAACTGAAGGTATTTAAGAGATCGAACTGATAGACTACTGGTTCTAAACTAGAGGAAAGAAAACGTAGTCAGATTGATAAACTGGCAGAAAATGGAATGATGAAGAAACTAGAAGCATACGGAAATGCAGGACCTCCAGGGAGCAAATGAAAAGGTTTTTCCCATCACTACCCACCCAAAATCCTAGCATATAAAAACGCAGGATTTCCAGTTAAGTTTGAATTTCAGGTAAACACTTCATTGTTTGTATGAAGGAACATCCTGTAATTTACCTGGAAACCCTAGATGAGAGTCAAGAGTAGATGCAGTAAAATTCCTAAAAAGATGAATTAATGAGATGGACTAAAGGTAAGAGGTAGAGGAGATCATAAAGCAGATCATGACCATAGACACAGGTCGGAATTTAAAGAAGTCAAGGAATTTTAAGGTTAAAGTGGAATAGATCGAATATTGCATGCATGTTGAATATTGAATATTTTCTTGAACTTTCTGAAAGTGATAAGATTTTGGGTGGAGAAGAAAAGAAGAACCTTTGGGGAAGAAAAAACACAAAGAAGTGAATGTGTGAGCCAAGAGGGAAACAGAACCTGCACAGAAGGGAACAAGTGGGCCTCAGAGGAGCTGCTGGACTATTGGAAGCCAAAGACAACTTCACAGGATAATTTCTAGTTGAATGCTTTGAATACTTTTTAGGTATTTAATAAAACAATTTTATCATGAATGGCTCATAAGACTAAAGTTTATTTTATTTTATTCCTGTAGCTGGGACAACCATAGACTCCTTTAAACGACCTGATATATATGTGAGACTCTATTTAGGAGTCAGCCCAAGTGTTAATCACTAGGCGTATCTGTTTCCAGTACTAGCAGAGTGTCTCTCATGATATTGTGATAGGAGCCAATCATATCTGTTGCATGTGAGTTATGTAAAACTGCCCAAAATACTTTTCCTTTGAGTCTTTGATTATCACATAACTTCCTTTAGTATCACAGTAGAGCGAGAAAAACCCTTAACTGGGAGTCAGAACACTTGGGCTTTGGGACTGGCCCTTTCTCAAATGCACTATACAATCATTATTAATGGGTCCTGTTAACCCTTCTGTACAGTTTCCTGCCTTGTATGATGAGAACATTGGCCTAGATGATTTCTAAAACCTTTCCTACCCATCCACTTCTAAAATCATTCAGTTCTCTGTATTTATTTAACTTTGAGGTCAGCACAAAATATAAGCAGTTTTACCTTTGAAAGTATACTTCATTATGGGTAGCATATATATTCCTGAAAATTTGTCAATAGATTGTATTTTTATGGTTTGAGTTATATTTAAATATAGTTGAGTCTATTCCTCCATGACCCTTAGTGAATCTTTTATAAATTATTGTTTTATACTTTTTAATGTGTATTTTTTATTGAAGTATAGCTGAGATGCTATATTGGTTTCAATTATACATCACAGTGACTCAGCAGTTACAAACTCTGAATGATTTCTTGATATCATTTTTCAAATTAAACACTTAGTTATTAAATGTTTTAAAAATGCAACTCTGTATCTTTATGTAGTTATCTTTATGTAGTTTTAGGAAGGATATAATGATACTATTAAGAGTAAAACAAAACTGATGATAAGTAAGAAAATAGTAAGAAAGTAATTGATCACTTATATGAATTCATGACTCCCAAGTACTAAAAGAATTTGTAGATTAGGTTGAAGAACCATTGTTGAGGAATTAGAGAGAATGTGAGATGTCCTCAGAATACCAGATAAGGGGAAATAATAGGAAATTTTGTTCTTGGCATCTTCTTGTTCAACATTGTTGACAAAGATGTGATGAACACTTAAGGGAAAACTCAGAGTGCCTAAATCCTTTTGGTAAGCAAATAGGATCTAAATTTTTAGAAAATAAATTTGTATTCTGCAAAGTTAAGATGTATATTGTAAACCCTAGAGCAATCTCTAAGAAAATAAATGTATACAGTTTTTAAAAATAATTAAAGGAATTACAGTGTTGCACTAGAAAATATTTACTAATAGAAAAGAAGGCAGTAATGCAGGAAGAGATGAAGAAAGAAGAAGTGAGACATCTAGAGAACAAAAAGTAAAATGGCAGACATAAATTCAACCATTGCAATAGAACATTAAATGTGAATGGATTAAACAATCCAATCAGAAAGCAGATTGTCAGACTGGATATTTTTAAAAAGCAAGAAGACCCAACTGTGCTCTCTACATTCATCTATATGCTGTCAACTCTATGCTTCGACTCAATTTAGATTCAAAGATATAGATAGGCTGCAAGTAAAAAGACAAAAAAGGGTTTACCATGCAAACAGCAACCATAAAAGAGTCAGACTGGCTATACTAATATCAGAAAAAAATGACTTTTAAGCTAAAAAATCTAACTAGAGATAGAGATATTTTATAATGACAAAAGCGTTATTGCATTGAGAAGATATAAAAATTGTAAATGTACATGTGTCTAACATAAAGCCCAAAATACATGATATAACAACTGACAGAATTGAGGGACGAAATAGTTCTCCAACAAGAGTTGGAAACTTCAATAGCTCAATTTCAGTAATGGATATGTTAATTAGACAGTAGATTAGCAAGTATGTAGAAGACTTGATCGACACGATAAACCAGCCAGACCTAATAGCTGTAGAACACCATACCCAATAAGAAAATTCTTCTCTAGTGTACATGTGACATCCTCCAGGGTAAACCATATGTTAGTCATAGGAAAAGCCTCCATAAATTTTAAAGGACTTGAATAATACAAAGAATTTTCTCTGACACACTGGAATTAAATTAAAAATCAAACAGGTGACACAAACCAGAGTTAGCAAATATATTGAATGACAACAAGATTCATAAATGATATGGAAACCCTGTCATGTGACTTGAAGGAACTGAGGCTAGTTTAGCCTAGTGAAGAGTCTAATTTGGATGGTAAAGATGGGAATGGGACAGAACAGTTTCCTATTTTAAAAAAAGCCTGTCATTTGTAATAAGGGGTATATTTGTATGTGATCTTTCAGAGGAGATAAGTAAGACCAGTGGAGGGATTTACAGCACAAAGTAAGGGGGAACATTCTAAGAGTACTTCCCCATGAGACACAGGCAGACCTGTACTTGCATATATTGCATCCCTTAAATGTGTTTTTAAAAATCCTACATTGTAAAGTCAAGCAATAACTTATAACAATGCTCTAAAAAGAGTTCTATTCCCAGAAAGATCAAAGAATTATATGATTTTTGTAAAATGTCGTTTCTCAAAAAGTCAAGGAGAAACCTTCGGAGCTGCTCGAGCTTGGTGCCCAAGTGCCTCTGCCCCTCCCGGGGTTGGACCTAGAGCCTAGAGCCTGACTCAGCCCATTTCACTTCTTTCTCAAAATAATGCCCCCCACAAAAAAAAAAACACACAAATTTAACACATTTCTAAATAAATTCTTGTGAAATTTCCTTATCTTTTGGAACTTCTCCTTAACTTTATCAAGTCAAACCTTGAATTTCTGAAGAACCACTTGAGAAACTCATTCTCAGTTTACGTTCCAACGCACAAACTGTGAATTACTTAAATAGCAATTCAGATGTTCAGGTGTGTTCATACAGAATCTTCAAAAGTGCAGATTGTACGAAAATTAATGATACAAAAGACCAAGATCGCCTCCTATAGACTATTTCCTAAATAATGAACATTGTCTCTCAGTTACTCAGTCAAAACTCTGCAGAGCCTTCTGTGGGGAACCAAGCAGTGCAGCTACGTGTGTGATTTTTGTGTACATGCACAGATGGACTGAAAAATGTTGATCTATTTTGCCAGACTTTCTAAGTTTCTAAATTCATTAAGACAATGTCTTTCTTATCAAGAGTTGAATTTTCAAAACAGATTTTAATAAGAAAAACGGTTTCATTTAGACTATTCTCCTGTCAATCCCAAACAGTGACTCCTGCTGGAGTCGGGCAGGCATATTCCTTTTTAAGCTGGGCTTCCTTGAGCATATTCTGCTTCTGGGGAACTAAGTGATGTCCTTAGAAGGCTGACCTGTCAGCATTCTAATTGTCCCGTGTACCTGTCGGTGGGATAGTACTTTACACTTCAAAGACATCTGTGTAAGTCTGGTTACAGCATCTTTCAGTCATCTGTGTTTTCTAAATGTTGGCCCATCAATATGAGGGAGATGTGTATTATCTCTTTTAAGGTTACGCATAATGATATTTCCCTTTAGAGAAATCTAATGTCTTAGATGTATCTAAGATACATCAGATTATTTACTTAAAATCTCATCTAATTTTAGGTAGCTAAATATATTTATGTTTTTCTGAGAATTTTCTACCAAAAGTTTAAAGAAGTCCATTTAAAATGAAGTCCACTTGAAATGAATATTTATGTTTATGGCTTACCAAGCTTTCTTTATGATTGGCTTTTATTTTTTACCTCGAATGCATTGTTTTATTTCTTCCTACTCTTTTTCCTGAACACGATTATTATTTTAGAAGCAAAATTATTTAATGATGGATTTATAACATTGTAGATCTTACCATATTCTTAATTGTACAAAAGCTCTATTCTTAAAGGTCATATAAATCAAATTTGGTGAAGGAAATGTATTGGAGATGCTTAGTAGACATCTTCCTACACATTAAGAATTACTCACGTATGAGGATATCTTACTGTTTATGCATGAGTTAGATACTTGTAACCACACCTCTGCCTGAGTTGAAAACTTTGCATTGCTAATCTTTGTGTGTCTTATATGTCCAGAAAAAATTATTAAAATAACTTCCTTGAGGTGTAGCCAATAATTGCTAATTACTATTCAGTTTCTTCCTTCCCCAGGCAAGTTGGTTACCATCTAGCACCCAGAGCAAGGGGCCAGAGCGGGAACTCTCTGGTATTAATGCCTGTGTAATAAGCTACTGACACATCACCACTGCACCGTATGAAGACATCATGATTTATAAATTTTAGAGATGGTTGTAGCAACATTAGATGATGAAACACCTTCCTCTGAACTAGGAGAGCAGCAGTTACATTTAGCACTTTCTTAACACCTCCTGCAGGATAATTTGAAGACAAGAAGTTCAGAAACAAAGTGCTCTAATCTCTTTAATAAATTGCATTTCTCCCTGACTATTTAACTTACCCAAGTGCACCCTGAATTTTTTTTTTTTTGCTTCAGATCTAGATCTTAAGAAAATTTATGCTTAAAAATACCCAAAATATATTTGTCAACTCGCTACATTAAATGTTTAGCCCCTGCTATAGTTTAATGAGACCTGTCTTCACTAGCAGAAATGCAGTGTGCCAAGTCCTTCATTAATTTTTTCCCCCCAATACTTTATGTTCGGCCATATCCGGTATAAGAGACATACAAACAGATGCTTTTCCAATATTAATTCTTTGTTTATGACCTTTTGGTTGAGATTCCTGTGTCCTTGTGTTGTTTAGAGAAGGAAGACTTAGTGGAGTTGGTGTGACCACACCAAGCAGTGTAAGTATAGGTATTATTTCTGGCTTGAATCTGTCACCCAAGTGAATCATAATCACTTGCAGAAAAACCAATAGCCTTACCATAAGCAAGCAGTTTCTTTTTGTTTGTTTGTTTGTTTCCCCAAGTGAGAGAAAATGGATGTAATGCTCTTGCCATTGCTTTTTTCTTCTTCTTCTTCTTCTTCACAGAAAAGCATAAGATCCGTTTACCTGCTTGAAATTCAGATTGTTTTATTATAGTGTCAGTTCTTTGGTCTTGGCAGCACTTCTGAAGTGTCTGTTCGCACAGAGACGGGGGTAGTGAATGAATGCTCGTGTTGACACCACCTAACAAGCAGGGATTATGTGTTTACAGAAGAAGTAATATGATAGGTCAAGTGTAAGAGGCGCTTCTCACAAGCACTTCGGCACATAATGAGTGACTGGCTGGAAGGTGCCGAGCTGCCACTCGGTGGCCTCCAGGCCGCCGGGATGCCTGCGTCTCTTCTCCAAAGCTCTCTTGATCATGTTCAGCTGCTCTGTTCTCATGTGGGGAATAATAGTAGAGTAAAGCTGCTTTTCTTTCTCATTTTTCTTGCTCATTTACACATTCAAGCCATTTTTTGTTTGCTACCCTTATTTGCTATTCCCTTTCGTCAAGGCACTGTTCTCTTTTTTGCCTCAGGCTTAAGAACTAATTTGAGCTTCTATAATTACTTCATGTTTTACACCTGTCTGCATATCACGCACACACACACACACACACACACACACACACCACACCACCCCCACCCTGTCTCTGTACTTAAGCTGTATATTCCCTTGCAGAAAAGCTAGTTTTCATGTACAAGGAATCCTAAGGCTCTCCCCTCAGACTTCCTACACAAGAAACACAATAAAACTGTTGAGATATCCTCAGCAATGCGGCTGACCTCTGGAGTTCATGAAGGACAAATGAACGCTGTCTGCACAGACAGTTTGTGTTAAGACATTGTTGAGCAGAGAGCCTGAGCTTTGTTGCCCGTGAATGAAGCAATGGTTGTAGTCATTTTAAAATCATTAAGACTCTGAATGCACAGTATCATTCTACAGTGTTTGCTCTACAGCTGCCCTCCCGCTTTAATAGCAGCTTATTAAATTTGGGTCAAGTGTACTCTGGAAAGTACCACAATGAAGCAACTGTTCTAAAAGTTACCTGTTTGAAAAAAGGCCGTTGATTAGATTTTTAACTTAAGTGACAGCTGCAGCTCACTGCCTGTCCTTCGTGGCGTCCCGCAGCCAGAGCAGCCTCTTGTAATTTGGGCTTCGTTTTGTAAAAGCTTTCCTGAATAATCCAGAGTTGCCTTCCACTCGAAGCCTGCTGCAATCCAATTACGAGTTTAACAAGGGTCAAATTAAGGACGCTTTGCACTTCATGTTTGCATCATTAGCCATAAGACGGTTATGAGAGCGCATGAGTGTGCGTCAGAGGCGAGGGGGAAAGACTGCAAGATGGGACAGACACAAAGCTGTCGTCCGCCCTGGGGGGACCCCGCACCGATGGCGCCCCAGCAGCCGTCGGTGGGCGGTGTTGCCCTGTCGGATCAGGGGTATATAGTTGTTCAGAGGTCACGGGGCTGGCTGGGGCCGAGGAGGAGGAGTGTGTTTTCCCCCTCTGTTTTTCTTCGGGTAGCCTCTTGCTGTTGCCACCGGGTCCCTATCTGGAAGACACGAAGGTGCAACCTCCCGAGCGTTCATTATTTTTGATGAGATGACAACTACCTCGGTTCATGTTCTCACTCCTCCTGCTGATTTCCTGCCCCCCTTTTTTTTTTTTTGGACATAATTGTCCATTCTGTAAAATATTATCATAGGGAGTGGGAACTCATTTTTTTTTTTTTAGAGGACCATTTGTTAGAAGCCTTGCAAAGATCGGTTACCTGCTAATCAAGAAAACAAAGAGCTCATGATGGTCTTTTCAGAATCGCAACACTTACATGATAACTTTCGGTCGGTCCACGCCATCCAGTTATATTCATATTTGTTCATGCGTCCTCACTTAGGTCACTGTAAAGAAAATGACCTATTTCTAAAAAGAAGGACAGCAAACGGCTGCCACTCAGCGCATCCGTGCGTGGGATGTGGTGACAGGACTGTGGCTGTGCCCTTCGGCAAAGCTTCATGCCGCTACCCACAAAGTAAAGATTGATCTAAAAATAACACTTGCATTTATTGTTCCTTTCTTACCTCCTCAGCCCATTAATAGGTACTTTAGTATCATGAGAGTTTTCATAGTTTAATCCCCTCTCAAAAGCTCTTCAGAATAAAAGCTCTAAATGGTTCTCAGTATTAATTTGATGTGACTTCTGTACAATATGCTTTAAAACTCCCAGAAGCACATTTTTACCGCTTACCCTCTTTCATTGGCATGATTATGGAAAATACCAGCTAAATGTTTACTGGAGTGTCTAATGTGAACCGCTTTGTTGCTTTCTAATAATACAGTTTTTCAGTTTAAAACATGATTGTCAACAGTGATATAATTCTCAATCCTGAAGAATATTATTTTGGTTCTTCATTAGTTTTTTTAATTGTAAATGTCTCCTTAATGTTGACATTTTCAAAGCTGTATTTTTGGTCTCTGGTTTGCTACTACAAGCCAGTAATCAAGTTGGCCTGGTAAATAGCAATCAGGCTCAATTCTATGCAATCGGTCGCATCTTTGTTTATGTTTGGACCGCAGCCGCCTCAAACACAAGAGCTTCCGCCGCTAATAACCCCCTTTACATTTTTCGTGTGTTTTGTTGTTTTTGAATACACATCTGTCTTTCTAAAAAAGTATATCATAAGTGTAATTCTTACTGTCCTACAAATCATTTAATACTAGACCTATGCATTCTGTGCCAAGTTCCATCTCCTCAACGTCTGGTGCATCTACCAAGCCTCCATATTAATATGAGAAGAAAAAACACCTAGTAAATCTTTTTAAAATTCCAGATTCCCTCACTGAATTTTAATGTTCACATTTTCCAAAAGGGCTATGCGTATTTGTGAGGGGGAGGAGGGAAGGGGGGGTATCATGTTCATGAGTATATAGTACATGCAAACATCATTCCACAGTGAAGAAGTTATTCCATTATTTAAAAAAAACCATGTTCCAGTCACCTGCTAATGCACTGTCTGTGCTGGTGAAACAGTAGAGAGAGCTGAAACAATACTGCTCTGCCCTTTGGCTAGTAGAGACAGGAAGAAATCAAATAAGGACACAAATGTATGTAAATTTATGACAATGAATGTACTCTTATTGGGGAATGGAATGTGGCCAACAAGCTCATGGAAGATTTTCCTGAGAAAGCGACTTTGTGTTGACCTATTGAAGACACCATGCTATAAAAAAAAAAAATCCATATTTATTTATTTTCATTCCAAAGAACTGAAAACATAGCACATATACGTCCAATTCAACATTTACAAATATAATGAAACTTTCTGCTGATGATATATTAAGGGGACGTGCAGAAAAAGGCATCTGAAAATAGATACAAATAATTATGATCTCAAGGAGAGTCTTAGACTAGTTTAAGACTAAGTGACTTCTCCAGAACCTTTCGTTCTTGGTTACATTTTCTCTTGTATTTTTTTTCTTCCTTCCGTGAAGTTTACATGATTTATCAGCTTACCATATAGAAACAGACTTGAATTCTCCAGTGTGGAGCCAACAGGGAGCTGGAGGCAGCTCCTATTGGCTCATGAGAGCCCAGGAAGCAGCTGCTATTGGCTTGTGAGAGCCCACGTCCTCATTTTTCACCAGCTGCGCATTCAGGAACCTCACTGGGGGTAGCTTGAAATCTGCCATAGTGCCTATATTTATGCAGCAGGAATCACTAAGCCCTGCAGTTGAGCCTCACCTTCCCAGCTGGTTGTCAGCACACTCTCGGTTATATTTGATACAGTACATGGAATCTGGGCCTGGACAGATCTGGGAAGAGAGTCCATAAATGTTCAAAGCTTCCCTCCATCATTCATAGGAGCCTAGAATGGAAACTTGAAAACATAAGATCAAGTTTTAGGTTATTTTTCTAATTATTTTAAGATTTATGAGCATATAAAACTTATAGGTAAAATTCAGTTTCTCAATGTATAAAAATTTAGCTAATGATATTGTTTACCTTTTAAGGTAACAATAACAAGTTTTCCCCATGGAGTAAATAATGATTCCCTTCTTAAGATAATTTTATCTTTTGCCTGTAAATGTTTACTAGTTTCCAGTGTAATCACAGACAATTATAAATTTAAAGTTATATTTTAGCCCACAGACTAATGATCTTTATCACTGATCAGTCTTATTTTTTCCCTATATTGCATCAAATCTTTGTTAGGCTTTCAAAACTAATACCTGTATTGTTACTGCATATAGATGTCATATTTGATAAATCACCATTTAAAATTGTATCGAAAATTAAAATTTTTCCCATAATCCAACATCCCAGAGATAAAAATTGTTCACATTTATAATGCCATCCTTCTTTCAATGTATGTATCCTCATATAGGTGCAGGCATTTTATTTTTATTTTGGCATCGTTAATGTACAATCACTTGAACAACATTATGGTTACTAGACCCCCTATTATCAAGTCCCCCCCACATACCCCATTACAGTCACTGTCCATCAGCGTAGTAAGATGCTATAGAATCACTACTTCTCTTCTCTGTAAATACTGCCTTTCCCGTGACCCCCACACTACATTATGTGTGCTAATCGTAATGCCCCTTTTCCCTCCTTATCCCTTCCTTCCTACTCATCCTCCCCAGGCCCTTTCCCTGGGGTAACTGTTAGTCCATTCTTGGGTTCTGTGAGTCTGCTGCTGTTTTTGTTCCTTCAGTTTTTTCTTTGTTCTTATACTCCACAGATGAGTGAAATCATTTGGTACTTGTCTTTTTCCGCCTGGCTTATTTCACTGAGCATAATACCCTCTAGCTCCATCCATGTTGTTGCAAATGGTAGGATTTGTTTTCTTCTTATGGATGAATAATATTCCATTGTGTATATGTACCACCTCTTCTTTATCCATTCATCTACTGATGGATACTTAGGTTGCTTCCATTTCTTGGCTATTGTAAATAGTGTTGCGATAAACATAGGGGTGCATATGTCTTTTTCAAACTGGGCTGCTGCAGTCATAGGGTAAATTCCTAGGAGTGGAATTCCTGGCTCAAATGGTATTTTTATTTTGAGTTTTTTGAGGAACCTCCATACTGCTTTCCACAATGGTTGAACTAGTTTACATTCCCACCAGCAGTGTAGGAGGGTCCCCTTTCTCCACATCCTTGCCAACATTGTTGTTGTTTGTCTATTGGATGGTGGCCATCCTAACTGGTGTGAGGTGATATCTCATTGTGGTTTTAATTTGAATTTCTCTGATGATTAGTGATGTGGAGCATCTTTTCATGTGCCTGTTGGCCATCTGAATTTCTTCTTTGGAGAAGTGTCTGTTCAGATTCTCTGCCCATTTTTTAATTGGCTTATTTGCTTTTTGTTGAATTGTGTGAGCTCTTTATGTATTTTGGATGTCAACCCTTTATCAGATACATCATTTATGAATATATTCTCCCATACTGTAGGATGTCTTTTTGTTCTACTGATGGTGTCCTTTGCTGTACAGAAGCTTTTCAGTTTGATATAGTCCCACTTGTTCATTTTTGCTTTTGTTTCCCTTGCCTGGGGAGATATGTTCATGAAGAAGTTGTTCATGTTTATGTCCAAGAGATTTTTGCCTATATTTTTTTCTAAGAGTTTTATGGTTTCATGACTTACATTCATGTCTTTGATCCACTTTGAGTTTACTTTTGTGTATGGGGTTAGACAGTAATCCAATATCATTCTCTTACATGTACCTGTCCAGTTTTGCCAACACCAGCTGTTGAAGAGGCTGTCATTTCCCCATTGTATATCCATGGCTCCTTTATCATATATTAATTGACCATATATGCTTGGGTTTATATCTGGGCTCTGTATTCTGTTCCACTGTCTATGGGTCTGTTCTTGTGCCAGTACCAAATTGTCTTGATTACTGTGGCTTTGTAGTAGAGCTTGAAGTCAGGGAGCGTAATTCCCCCCCTTATTTCTTCCTTCTCAGGATTGCTTTGGCTATTCGGGGTCTTTTGTTGTTCCATATGAATTTTAGAACTTTTGGTTCTAGTTCGTTGAAGAATGCTGTAGGTATTTTGATAGGGATTGCGTTGAATCTGTAGATTGCTTTAGTCAGCTTGGCCATTTTGACAATATTAATTCTTCATAGCCAAGAGCATGGGATGAATTTCCATTTATTACTGTTCTCTTAAAACTGTCTTGTAGTTTTCAGGGTATAGGTCTTTCACTTCCTTGGTTAGGTTTATTCCTAGGTATTTTATTCTTTTTGCTGCGATTGTGAATGGAATTGTTTTCCTGATTTCTCTTTCACTAGTTCACCGTTAGCATATAGGAATGCAACAGATTTCTGTGTATTAATTTTGTATCCCACAACTTTGCTGAATTCAGATATTAGATCTAGTAGCTTTGGAGTGGATTCTTTAGGGTTTTTTTATGTACAATATCATGTCATTTACGAACAGGGACAGTTTGACTTCTTCCTTGCCAATCTGGATGCCTTTTATTTCTTTGTGTTGTCTGATTGCCATGGCTAGGACCTCCAGAACTATGTTGAATAAAAGAGGGGAGAGTGTGCATCCCTGTCTTGTTCCCAATCTTAAAGTAAGAGCTTTCAGCTTCTTGCTATTAAGGCTGTGGGTTTGTAATATATGGCCTTTATGATGTTGAGGTACTTGCCCTCTATACCCATTTTGTTGAGAGTTTTTATCATGAATGGATATTGAATTTTGTCAAATGCTTTTTCAGCATCTATGGAGATGATCATGTGTTTTTTGTCCTTTTTGTTGATGTAGTGGATGCTGTTGATGGATTTTCAAATATTGTACCATTCTTGCGTCCCTGTGATGAATCCCACTTGATCATGATGGGTGATCTTTTTGATGTATTTTTGAATCCGGTTTGCTAATATTTTGTTGAGTATTTTTGCCTCTATGTTCATCAGGGATATTATTCTGTAGTTTTTCTTTTTTTGTGGTGTCTTTGCCTGGTTTTGGTATTAGAGTGATGTTGGCCTCGTAGAATGAGTTTGGGAGTATTCCCTCCTGTTCTACTTTTTGGAAAACTTTAAGGAGGATGGGTGTTAGGTCTTCACTAAATGTTCGATAAAATTCAGCAGTGAAACCATCTGGTCCAGGTATTTTGTTCTTAGGTAGTTTTATGATTATGAATTCAATTTCTTTGCTGGTGATTGGTCTATTCAGATTTTCTGTTTCTTCCTGGGTCAGCCTTGGAAGGTTGTATTTTTCTAGAAAGTTGTCCATTTCTTCTAGGTTATCCAGTTTGTTAGGATATAATTTTTCACAGTATTCTCTCATAATTCTTTGAATTTCTGTGGTGTCCATAGTGATTTTCCCTTTCTCATTTCTGATTCTGTTTATATGTTTAGACTCTCTTTTTTTCTTGGTAAGTCTGGCTATGGTTTATCTATTTTGTTTATTTTCTCAAAGAACCAGCTCCTGCTTTCATTGATTCTTTCTATTGTTTTATTCTTCTCAATTTTATTTATTTTTGCTTTAATCTTTATTATGTCCCTCCTTTTACTGACTTTGGGCCTCATTTGTTCTTCCTTTTCTAGTTTTAATTATTATATGTCTTGATGTTGTCTTCCTTGGGTCCCTTGTGTTGGGAGATCTGTGCACCTCCATGGATTGAGAGACTATCTCCTTCCCCAGATTGGGGAAGTTTTCAGCAATTACCTCCTCAGTGACACTTTCTATCCCTTTTCTCTCTCTTCTTCTTCTGGTACCCCTATAATGTGAATATTGTTCCGTTTGGATTGGTCACACTCTCCTCTCAATATTATTTCATTCTTAGAGATTCTTTTTTCTCTCTTTGTCTCAGCCTCTTTGTATTCTTCTTCTCTAATTTCTATTCCATTTACCGTCTCTTCTACTACATCTAATCTGCTTTTAAATCCCTTCATTGTATGTTTCATTTCAGATATGGAATTTCTTAATGATTGAATCTCCAACTTAAATTCGTTCCTGAGTTCTCAAATATTTTTCTGTACCTCCATAAGCATGTTCATAATTTTTATTTTGAACTCTATTCCAGGAAGATTGGTGAGTTCGGTTTCATTTGGCCCTGTTCCTGGGGTTTGTGAGATTTTGGTCTGAACCATGTTCTTTTGTCATTTTGAATTTCTGTGTGGTGCCCTCTAGTGCCCAGAGGCTCCCATCTGGAGCTACTCAGCCCCTAGAGTGAGGTTGGGGGTCGTGGGGGAGCAGAGCTGGTGCCTACGGAGAAGAAATATCTGTTTCCTGATTCCCATCTACGGTGCCTGTCTCCAGTGTCAGAGCCAGTGGGTCAAGCACACACGTGTAAACCTCTATGCTTTGCGTCTCTAGCTATTGTAGGCGGGGCTTCCCTCTGGCTCGCCTGACACCTACACTGTAACTGTGGGTTTGCGAGCAGGTGCCTGCAGGCCAGTATGAAGGCTCAGCAGGCTGTGTGTCACAGTGGGGGGCCTAGGAGCTGAGTAGGCAGCCAGGGGGATGGAGCAGCTGAAGCTCCTCAAAGTTCCCAACCAGCTGGGCAGAGCGTGCCCAGACAACCTTGTCCAGCTCTCCCTTCTCCTGTGCAGCAAGCTCTGTGCAAACCCCACCCCTTCAGCAGCCCTCTTGCTGCTAGGAAGCCTCTCAGACTGCCTGTCCCTCCTCTGACACAGAGCGGCCGGGTGTGGATCCCTCCCTCCACAAATGGCCAGAATGTCAGTCTCCCAAGCACTCTGCCTGTCCGAGCTCCCCAACACCCAGAGCGCCACACGATATAGGCTTCCGCTCACAAAGCAGATGTCCAGGGCTAGGTGTCCAGCAGTCCCAGGCTTCCATCCCCTCCCGCTCTGTTTCTCTTCCTCCCACCGGTGAGCTGGGGTAGGGGAAGGGCTCGGGTCCTGCCTGATTAAGGCTTTCCTATGTTGCCCTTTTTCTTGGCGTCTGCTCTGTTCATGAGGTCTGTATGCAGTCTGGTTCAGCCTTCTTTCTTATTCCTGTTTTAGGGTTAGTTGCATTAATTAACTATATTTTTGTACTATTTGTGTTTTGGGAGGAGTTCTCCGTGTCACCTCTCACGCCACCATCTTGAATCTCCTAATACCTATCTAGGTAGATGCATTTTTATATATTATAATATCAAATTATTTTGTAACTCACTTTTTTCACACCACAGTATAATATGGACATATTTCTATATCAATACGTACAAACCTTCGACATTCTTTTTAGCAGCTGCATAACATATCCTTGTATAAATACAATATAATCAATTTCCCACAGATAATCTAATTTATCTCTTTTAAACAATGAATTTCATAAATACCCCTTTGTATAATTGTCCACTTCTTACCTTAGGATAAGTTACTAGAAATAGAGCCAGTATCAAGAATTTGTGTTGTTTTGTGTTTGAGGATTTTATACTTATATTCATTTCTAAACTTTGCTCCAGAAAGTTTATGCCGGCACATACAGTATCATATACAACTAAACATGCCATTGCTGGCATGTCAACATGGGTATCATTCTTACTGATTTTTGTAATCCGTCAAAAATGGCATTAATGATATATTTTTAAATCTTTGGCTCTCCTTATCTCTAGATTGTAAGCTCGAAATTGTCCGGTAAAATGTCAATGTATTGTCCCATTATAATTATGCTCTCAAAGAAAGGAACAAGAACCAATCTGAAATATGCAAACTTTAGGTTAAAGGAATGAGATTATAGATTTTAGGTTGAAGAGCTGGAAAGATGATTATTATAATTATACTGTCTAGGATGAATGCAACAAATACGAATGTTCATTTACAATTGGATGTTGAGATATTTCACACTCTTCATGTAAATGTTGAATGAATATTTATGGGAGGGAAATTATTTTGGATCAGCAAATCAGAATGTGGAACATCCCAACCACAGAATGTTGCCAGCTAATCGAAGTTAAAAACAACAGAACAACCAAAAGCACTGTGCAAGCCAAGCAAAACATATTTGTAGTAAAATTTGGCCAAAAGCCTGCCAGTTTACAAACGCTGCCAATGGTTTTGTGGCTTGCTTCCGCTGTAAAATAGAATATACCTTGCCAGTTCTTAACTAAAACTGTTTTTCCATTCCTTTACCTGAAACCAGATACGCATACACACTTTTTCCCCCTAATGTAAATACAAAGTACTTCCTTAAAGACGCTGGAGCCAAATAGCACCTTCCTCCTGTGGACGGAGCATGCCCAACTCGGAGGTTGCCACAGTTCAGACCCCTCCCTGTTGGCTCGTACCCACCCCACCTCACACATTGACTTTACTTGCAACTTCTATTCTTGAATTTGGAAATATAAAATATAAAAATCCTTTTACTGACATGGCATTTTGCATGTTTCAATGATACGTTGCCTATTTTTCAGTAATAAATACAAGTATTACTAAGAATACCGTTTTTACCTCTGGATATTACTGGCTTGTATTGACTTTTTAAAGTAAATATATGAAACCCATATATTATTGTGAATGGGCAAAAATCAAAATTCAGAATAACATCTCTTAAAGTTACTTTCATAATGAGGCCATTACCACACGGACTGAGATGTGCCTCCAAATAAAATACACATGTACTTATTTGGAACCATTCCATATCTATATGAATTCAAACATTTAGGTGAAGACTGACTTTTTAAAAATTTAGTTCATGATAAATGTATAGGTTTGAGTTTGCACTTAGAAATAGCTAACTCTTCTTTCAATTGGAGCTATTTGGCATTTGACCTTTGTTGCTTTAAGACTAAGTCCCTACACTCTGCACTTGACCTAACATTTGGGTTGAACCAAAGTAGTGCACTCTGGAGTTGAAGAATTGTAGTGAAAGATGGAAGTCGAGTCCTAAACCAGTAGTATAATGACTTAGTTTTCATTGTTTAAATACTCCATTTTTCTTAGCAACCCTTCATCTTATTTTTCCACATAGTGTGTGCAAAAACAGACTTCATTGTTTGTGACAAATTTATTTCATTCAATTCTTCAGTGCAAATAAGGCCCCCAAATGACTTGTCACAGTTAGAAGAGCTAGATGCAGGCCACTGTCTTGATTCCCGTTCAGACTTCTTAACTCCAAGCCATTTCTCATATCATAAAACCATTGTGGTAGAGTTAGAAAGGGCTTTGTAAGTCATCCGGTGTCATTTCACATGGCAGGCCTCCTTTTTAATATTCACTCAGCCATCTTGGATGTGTGTAGCAATAAGGATCTCCTGTTAATTTTTCCCCTTCTAACTATTCTGTTCCTTCCCTCCTTCAAAGCTGTCTCCAGTGACTTCTTCCTTTCTTCCTTTCTTCCTTTCTCCCTTAAGGCCACTCAAATTATGCTTTTGCTCTCTCTAATTCATGGAAACTTCACTTGCCTGGTTTACTAACGGCCTCCAAGTTGCTAAATCTGGTTTCAATCCCAGATCCATTTAATATAATTTATCACACCTAGGTCCTCCTTGAATCACTTTCTGACTTTCTCATACCATATTCTTGTTCTCCTTCCACACTCCTTCTCCTTTTCAGTCTCTTCTGCTGAATCCTGCCTTCTCCTCAACCACCTAACACTGGGGTTCCCCAGTGCTTCATTCTTGGATTTCTTCCCTTCTGCAGTTACTTGGTAATCTCATTCCATCATATGGCTTTAAATATCATCTGAGTACTAAAAAATCCACAATGTATGTTTCTAGATTGAATCTCTTTGTTGAACTCCAGGCTCTAATATTCAACTGAAGACTTGGCATTTCTACTTGGATACCTAACAGATAAGTCAGACTTAACCTCATCCAGTTCTGAACTCCTATTTTCCTTTCCTCCTTCCCATGATCAACAAATGATTGCTTTACCTACAGTGTTTCTTAGCAGAGTTCCTTGCAATTCCACCAATCTAATTGTTAAGCCAAAACCTTGGAATTATTCTGAACTCCTCACCCTCTCTCCTACCTCACTTATATAGTCACTTAGAAAAATCATCTTGTCCTACCTCAAAACGCATCCATAATTTTACCATTGCTCACCACTTCCACCGCTACCACATGGACAATCGTCCTTTGGGTATTCTGTAATTTTAAATATACGTCTTAGAGTATAATGTTCAGAAATGGCATGAATGAACACATTCCAGTTACATCTTTTTCCCATCATAATAGTTCATCCTAGGTGTGCAAGGACCCAATATTTTAATAGTTATGTATTACAGTGTTGACCAGAGTCAACCAAAACTCCTTGATATTTATTAATACTAATAATTGGTAGATTGGTGTCCCCCTATAAAGTAATTATAGTGCCTGTCATTTGTTGAGGCTTTACACATACAATTTTATCACCCTAACCCCTTAAAGACAGATATGATTCCAATTGGTAGAGGAGGAAATGAGGCTCAGTAAAGTTAAAAATTTTCTAAAGATCACAGAGCTAAAAATAGGAGACCTGACAATAGAATTCAGATCTAACTTCAACACTCACCGTTGGACCACCACATACAATGTTCTAGAGATGAGAACATGGTACATTCAAGTATTTGAAAGAAGTTCTATATATTGAGAGGGTGTAAGGGGTATGATAGATTCTGGCAAGAATAGTACCAAAATCTGAAGATTATAAACCATATAGAGGAGTTTGGCTTTACTGGCAAGCATTACGGAAGGGCAGCTCTTAAAGTATTTTAAGCAGATTCACTTTTGTAAGTAACAGTTACTCTGACTTTAGCACAAAGAATGATTGAAGACAACATGCTGAAAGTTTCTGATGCCTGACCTAGACTGGGGGCAGCACGAGGAGTTACCCAGAGGGTAGAGTTTGCAAATAGTTACTCTAGTAGAATAACCAAAGAGCAATATTATTTGAAATTGCACCATCTGTGGATTCCTTTACTGAAAGTTATTTTAATGCCCAGTGCAGACATTTTTATATTTTTATCTGTCTCTAGTTTGTTTTTTATTTAAACAAAGAATTTTATGATTATTATCTATGGAGTGAAGATTTGAAAATGAGATTTTTCTATCAATCAGCGCATTAGAGGGGACTCAGACTTATTTTCCCAAATGAATCTTAGCTCTGCTTCTGGTCACCCAGAGCAGAAACGGAATCATCTCCTATTCAGGCATTAAAAACTAGGTTTCCAGAAGAGCTTGCCAAACTCTCTCCTATCTTGAATTGTCAGTGAAAGCATACGGCTTTGCTTTTTGCTTCTAATTCCTAACACACGTTAGTTGCACTATAGGTACCTAGCAGGAAGCAAGATCTTCACACGCTGCCCAATGTTAATTAAAATCTTGGCCGAGTGAAATAGTATTTGTAGAGGAGAGCCTGAATGTTGAGGGTCTCATTCAGTCCTAAATATTCCTTACTCCTGGATTAAACTTGATTAGCAGAAACCGTGAACCTGGACCATCATGTTGGCCCCTTTTCCGGTTAAATTCTTTGGTTTCACGGAATAGACTTCATTCAAGTTGCCCCAAGAAAGAGGAGCTTTCTTGTAAAGATATACCTTTATATATCTTTGTATAGATTGTCTTTAATTTTAAAACGGAAGAACTAAGTCAGCTGTAGGCACTGCTTTCTCTGTCCCTCTTTCACTAACTGCTGGATTTGCTAACGTCGAAGTGTTCTTTTCTTCCCTATCGATGTATAAGCATCAGGTCCCTATTCATACTTTGTCTCGCCAGCATGTGCAGCGTGCCCATGGCCCATCTTGGCTCACCTGGCCTCTCACTACATCGTGACATTTCAGCTTCAGTCCCTACTGCCAATTACCCAGTTCTTGCTGTGTTTCCTATTTCCAGTTCCCTCCAGGGATCTGGTTCCCTGAGCTCATATTCTTGAGCCAGGCCAAACCACACAGAATTGGCCAGCCTTTGGGTCCGCAGCCATTTGGCTCTGCCGAGGGAGGCCCCCTGCAGCCCTCACGGGTCGGCGCCTTGCACAGGAACGGCAGATAAGCCCATTTCTCTCAGAAGGCAAGCGTGGGCTCCCTTATACCACCTCTCTGTACGATTCATTTTCTAAGTGTGCTTGAGAAATACTATAAGCCTTGCAGTTCACTGTAAAGATATTGCTGAGACATTATTCCTTATACTATCCAGTGCTCTTTTTTGTGAAAACCCTTGGCAGAAATTTAATTCTACTTTAGTTTTAGAAATAGTTGTACAATTACTCCTGTCTTGGTTGTTTTTATCTTATTAACTTTGGGGTGAATTTATTACTTCTTTTTCTACATTGGCTGTTGGGAGTTCACAATTTATGGCCTCAGCAATGGACATTTAAGTGACTCTGGTATGCCTTTTTTATTTTTATATTTATTATCAATCTTACATCTAAATTCATTTTCTATTTTTGGCCTTGTTTTTTCCATGTATTTCTAATTCAAATCCTATTTTATGTATATCCCTAAAAGTCACTTTACCACTTCTCCGAGGCGAAGTATATATAGACATACACTGTATAAATGTTAACACAGCCAGGGACATGTTAACGTTCCCAGCTAGTTTTTAGTTAAATGTGACCTAATCTTAAAGAAATGTACTAATAATTAGAATATATTAACATATTAAATTTTTCTATATTTATGAAATTTTAAAATGCAGCTGCTGCTTTAAAACTTAAAAATCTCTGTGGGCTTAATAAATATCTTTCAAATAAAGTTTGAGATAGAAGAGATTTTATAATGTGTTCATCATTTTTTTGGCACTCAGAACTATTTGCAACATATTAAGGAGAAGGCAGATGTGTAATCAAACTAATGTAAACCTTAAGTTGTTTCCACGTAAACCCTATTTCAAAACAGCAGACTGTACCCCTCCCACAATAACCTACTTAAACAATTATTTCCTTTTTCTCCCAGACTTTACTTCTCAGCTACATCTTCTTAAAGAAAGAAACTGACATCAATTTTACATAAAAGAAGCCCTTGAGGTGGAAAGTTGGGAGAAGGCTGCATGAGTTTATAGCAGACAAAATGTCGCTTACATTTTACTGCTCAGTCGTTTGATCTACTCATTTGCTGATGTGAAATGACGAGGGCTTACAAAACAGGGTTTTGTTTTTAGCTGCCTGTAGACCTAGTGGGGCCTAACAGAACCCAGTCAGCAGGTCATTAACTCGGGAGAAAACAGCTTGCATTAATATGCTCTAATCCGGTATAATTAGTCAAATTACTGCACGCCGACCAGCCTGTCATGTGTCGTCAGACTTGGCATGCACACTGGACTGCCTGGTCCCTCTGGAATGCCACCCTCCATCAGGGAAAACTGCTCATTTGTAGTGGTCTTGAACTCTTGATAGAAAAACTAACTAAAATAGCAGCCATGGAAGAACTCTAATTCTTTGAGTTAAAATATTTTTTCATCAAAAAACAACGTAGTATTTTGGTGATCGAAATGGAATCTCTTCATTTCTGCTGTTCTCAGTAGCACGGATATCTAATACGCCAAGAGAAATTAACATTAGTATGAAAGAAAGACTTAAGACAAAGAGTTACCGGTTGATCAGCTATCGTTCTAGGATAAGGGTGTGTGAGTTCGTATGTGTTTGTGCATTCGTGGGTCTTTTTTCCAGCAGGGTAAAAGGTTGTTAAGCTCTAAAAGGGCTATATTAGCATAAATTTTCAAGAGCTCCTGTCCAGGCGGCAGGATAAAAACCCGTGTTCCCTTTGCCTTAACACTGAATTGCTTGCTGTGCTTTTGGCCATGACAGATAAGTCAGTGTAATTCCCCATTGCGACGGAAATGATGCTCCAGATTCCCTGCGCATCCCGAAGATGTCACTGACAATAATCTTCAAAGAACGGCCAGTGGAAGTGGGCTGTATGTTTGTAGGGTGATATACTGCAAATGACAGGAAGAATTATGGGAGTGAAGACGAATCTGTAACATATTATTAAGCAATTTCACGAGAATAACAGGGATAAAAGGATAATGGATGAGGGTGTCATTATTACCTCCATGTAGAGGGAAAGGAAAAGCAAAGGTAGAGACAAGATTAATTGAGGAAGGGCGAAGCATTCATTGCTCATCAGCTCTTTTGTACTCTTTGCTCCTGAAATTCCAGGCTTGGGGGTGGGGGCTGGAAGGTGCTCGGAGCTGCATTTTCACGCAGCTGGCAGCGAGGAGGAAACTGACAAGGCACTTTTTTGGTCACCTCCCTTTTTACCAAACAGCACATCACCACTGGTACCTTTTGAATGTTCTGAAGCCGCCGCAAAACATCCAGCAGAATGTTTCTTCTTTTTTCAGCAGCCGCTTTTCACTATTAGCTATGCCTTTAAAAAACGAAATTATAAAATTTCAAAATGCATCTTTCTAGGCATTGACCCCCTCCTCGAAAAAAACTGTTTGTCTACATTTAGAGATGAACATTCAGTGATGAAAAATTTCAAAATCCACTACATTATTATTTTTATCATTCTGAGATCATTAGGTTAAGAAAACATTTTATGATCTGACTGTTCCTTCCATTTTCTAAGCACATTTCCCTTTCCTGTAGTGCTGCTCGTCTTAGATAATAATCAATATATTCTCTTTTATTAAATACAGGTGTAATTAAAAATCTAAAGGACTGAAGTCTTCATTTATGTTTCCCTCTATTACCTGTTTCTTATAATTTCTCATTTGTCCAATTATTCCAAAGCACATGTTCTATCTTGTACAGGAAGATGCAATTACAATAAAGCAACTACCATCCTACTGGTGGCAAAATAGTAACACAGGTGTCTTGCTGTAACCTAAGAAACCTTTTGGGACATGAATTCCCTTATGATTGTAATTCACTGATACAGTTAGCCTTAAATGTTGCAGAAGTTCTTAAAATACATACTCTGTTTACTGAGCTGGCACCAAAGTCAGATGATCTAGGTACAAGGTGAAATATGTACTCAATTGGAGATTCTCACAGATGAATATTAATTTGGGAACTAAATTTCATCCTTGTCTACATAGTGGGCTTATATTTTCAGGGAAAGTAACAAAAGTTGGGGATTCAGGTGTCAGTGAGAACTGAGAATCATTCAAGCTTACTAACCAGCCAGTAACCAATAATTTAATGTATACATAACACCGACAGACATGCAATAATATTACCAAATGCTGACGGTCCACCATCCAGCAATACTATCTTTTTATTGTGTAATAACTTGCAAACTGTCTTCGGGTGCACTGTATCATATCTGATCCCTAAATCAGTCATTTTTGATGGGCAGAAATTGAATTCCTATTTCTGTTCTATAAAAGGGAAAACTGAGGAACAGAAAATTTGATGAGTTGCCCCAAGTAATTGCATAGCAAATGATGTTGCCAAGAACACAACAGCACAGACACCTCATCCAGTGTTTTTTCTTTTCGCTATTTGATTTTTCAATATATTATTCATGCCACGCTCTGATTTCTGATATTGTACTACTTTTCTTGTAGACCTTTCTGATTATCTTAAATGTGTCTTCGCGAGAGGATCATCCTCTGCCTTCTATTTTCCATCGAGGAAGGGAAGAGAAGCATTTGTCAGACATGCAGTGTGTACCAGACATTGTACTAGGCACTTTGCATATATGACCTAATTTAATACATGCAACAGGCAAGTGAGTGAGACATTACTATCACCACTTCACGATGGAGGAAACTACGATGCAGAGAGGCAGAGGCCTTTGTCCTAGTTCACTGCTGCCAGGTTGTCAGGAATCAAAACCCAAGTTTTCCTGGCTTCAGGGCCCATGTTCTTTCAAGCACTATGACGCCCTTTACTCCTGTCTCTCCCGAATTTTATATATGCAGTCCAAATTATACTGTGTTTTCGCATCTGTCCCGTCTTTTATGTGCCCTTATAAATTCGTAGCTTTTTTTTTTATCATTTTTCTTTATATCTGAATGAGCTTTGACTTTCCCATGTCAAAATTTAGTATTAACCTTTTGATTATTCATTTAACATTTCAGAATATTTTTTTCTTGATGAATTTACCTCTGTACCTCCCAGTTCATTGCCACACAGTTACTGCTGGTGGAATATGCACTTGCTGTGTCCATGACTCGACCAGAACATTCCTCCTGAGCCTCTCCATCTTTCAAACTGCTTGTTCGTTTGTTAGGCCTAGATTTCTTTTTCTTCCTTTTTAAATTTAGGCTTCCCTTAACTATCAAAGTTCTTTTGTCTTCCCTTCTTATGAGTTGTTTTTGAAGCCAATCTTTTTAGAGGGGAAATGCGGACATTTTCTCGTGGTCTCCTATTACCCATATTTCAAAATTCTAGTCTACTTATTAGTGCACCAAAGATGCGCCTTAATATCAGATAAGTTAGCATTTAGTTTTGTTCAATTGCTTGCCTATCTTAGATTAGTCTAATTTTTTATTTCAACTTGTAAACTTTTAAAGGTGGGGTCATTCAGCTCTCTTTAATTGGCTTTAAAGTGCCCATCATATTGACATTCCCGAATATTTATGTAGAAATGCGTTTGACAGTAATATTATCTCACTTAAATCTCAGAGTTCCTAAACACCCATGAATGACATATCTGTTTCATTTATTTTTTAAATAATTTCAGCCTTTTAAATAGTGTTCATTATAATGTAGACGTAAGTGAGTATGCTTTATAGAGGAAATGAAGACATAACTTAATCCGATGATTTGGCTAGCCAGAGTCAAACCTGTGGTGCTCACTATTGATACAGCCACTGTATGGAACGCTTCAGTGATAAAAATACATCAGGCAACTATGTCCCTCCCTCTTCCAGTGAAACTGTAACATCCCTTGCCATTGGCTCTGAGGATGGGGAATTTAATAGAATAACGTCCTGGAGACAGGTAGGAAGGGAAGCTCTTCCAGTGGCAACACTAGTGAGGAGTAGATAAGAGTGTCTGAGGTCCTAAGAACACAGTGCCAGTCAACCCAGGACATCCTGTCAACAGTATCCTCAGGGTCACCAGTCAAATGACCAGTTGCCTCGTTTTTTTCCCTGACAGCTCCAGGAATTGATTCCCCTTTTCATACGTTATTATATGTACTTTCATCCCGGTTTTCTCTCTTGACCTCACAGGGGGAAAGAACACAGTTTTTTAGTTTCTCAACGACTCTCCACTCCCATAGAGCAAAGTAAAGTCCATTGGAAGTTTCTAAGTGTTTTTACTGCTTCAAATGAGGGATTGCTCTATGCACCCCTCTGTTTACTGCTACACTATTTACAATAGCCAAGGTATTGGAAGCAACCTAAATGTCCATCAAATGTAAATGGATAAAGAAGATGTGGTACATATACACACTGGAATATTATTTAGCCATAAAAAGAAAAGAAATCCTGCCATTTGCAACATGTTTGGATCTAGAGGGTGTTATGCTCAGTGTAATAAGTCAGGCAGAGAAAGAGAGATACCAAATGATTTCACTCATTTGTGGAGTATAAAAACAAAGCAAAACAGAAGGAACAAAAAAAGCAGTAGACTCATAAACGCTGAGAAGGGACTAGTGGTTACCAAAGGAGAAGGGTTGGGGATGGTGGGTGGGGAGGGAGAAGGGGATTAAGAGGCACTATATATCACAATCACAACATGGGTAGGTCACTGGGACAGTAGTACAGCACGGAGAATACAATTAATGACTCTATATAACATTTTACTACGTTGATAGACAGTGACTGCAATGGAAGGGGTGAGGGCTTGATAATATGGGTGAATGTTGAACCACTGTGTTGTGTATGTGAAGCCATCATAATCGTGTATCAATGGTAGTTCAATTTTTAAAAAATGAGAGCTTGCTCTTGAAATTCATGTTTATTTATAACGCTATAAGTCCAACATTTTTTTCTGGCAGTTTTTTACTGATGAGGAGACTTGTATTGAAGAGAGATTCTTTCGTTTATTTCCACCACTCTGCTTTGTTCATAGAGAAGAAACTTCAGCTAAAGCTTTTGCTGTTCATCCCATGGGAAAGGAATTTCTACTTTGATTTTCCAGAGCCTGAAGTATTCATTGGGCCATAAAAATTCACTATTGGCAGCGTGATTATAATGTTAAATTTCCCTGAGGAAATTACAGGGCAGTACCGATCCCTCAGGCTAGGCTCGCCAGCCTGTTTTCTTCCATTTTATTCTGTAGAACCACAGAGTTGAATTAGGTCTCTTTTGAAACCATGCCAAATTTTTCCCCCTAGGGGTATCCGGGTGTGTATACCCCAAGATGTCTTTTCATGGTGGGTGGTGAGAACCGTGCTTTGGCGTCAAATCCATACCAAATTCTTTAATCCAGCTCTTACCAGAATAGCCTTGCAATGAAGGAGGATCATATCAGCTATTCATATTTTTAAAGGGTTCTCCTCTCAGTTTTGCACCTCGTTATTATTATCTGGTGTATCTTTTCTAAGTCAAGAACCCTACAGGAGAAAGCAGAGTATGATAGGACTTAAGCGCAAAAATGCCATCCACAAGTTCTAATTCTGATTCTGTTATTATACACGTGTGAACCGTTAGGAATCCTGTGGCTGCAGAAAGTAGAACTCAAGCTGGTTTGGTCTAAATGATCATTTATTTAAAGCATTTAGGAGTAGTTCATAGAATCCAATGACAAGTACAGCTGGAATTTGACAAGAAACTGGAGCTGAGAATTGGAAACCTAAACTTCTGGAATCGGAAAATCTCAATCCCTCCCTTTCCTGGCCATGTGCTCTCTTGTCTCTACTTCTGCTTCATTGTGTTTCTCTCTACAAATTGGACTTCCCTGAATCTCCCTGCTCTAGACCCAGAAGTAACCACAACAGCTCCCTACATCTCACTGCCACTCTGATACCAATGAAAATTTTCATTTCAAA
This sequence comes from Phataginus tricuspis, assembly GCA_029783875.1. Taxonomy (NCBI): domain Eukaryota; kingdom Metazoa; phylum Chordata; class Mammalia; order Pholidota; family Manidae; genus Phataginus; species Phataginus tricuspis. The sequence goes on along the minus strand of JAQQAC010002067.1, from coordinate 4,820,134 downwards.
TTCAAGGAGCGGGAATTTGATTGGCTAGTGCTTGCAAAAGGTGGTCACCCTGGTCTAAATCGGCTCTGGTTAGAGAGAAGTAGGGGGACACATCCTTGTAATTTTCAAGGTACACCCCTGAGAGTATGGGGAACTTTCCAGAATAAAAGGGGATGGTGGGTACATAAACTCCAAAACCCAATAAGTCTCTTAACTATTCTGCTGCCTCCTTCTGTCAGTATGCTATGTCGGAAGAAAAACCTAATTTGCAGCATGACAGGAAGATTCTCCAATAGGAGCCTGTCGACAGTAGGTCAGAGGGAGCAGGACATCCCGTACAGACATAAGGAAGAGGGGCACGAGAGCGCAGGGGGTCCTGAGCACGTCAGGGCCCCCGTGGGGCACAGTGGCAGCTGCACAGGGGAACCTGGAGCTGGAAGCCAAGCCGACATCCAGCAGCACCTGAGCTGTGAGGGTCTAGGGGTGGGGTCCCGAAAGGCCGGACACCGGGGCATTGCTAAAGCTCCATTAGGAAGGATTAGAGATCCGCCTGAAAGACTTGGAGAAGTCCGAGTGAGAGCTTTAGCAGTGAAAACAAAGAGGAAAGGGCAATTTTGAGAAATCTTTTGGACCTCGAATGAACAAGATTTAGCTACCAGTTGGATATAAGGAGTAAAGTAACAATTGTGAACGTTCACAGCTAAGTCCCGTATTGCTTTGATCGCTCACGTACACACACAGGCCATTCACAGAGCTACTAACAGGAATTAACCACTATCACAGTTGCCACTTTTCTGAGTACTTGTGTTACACAAAAGCACTGTGTTAGAGACCTTTGCATTTATTACTTTATTTAATCATCATGTCTCTGAATTTTATGTTGTTTTCGCTATTTTATAAACAAAAATTACAAGCCTTCAAGAATCGAGGTACTTTGCCTGTACTCACATAACTGATGAATTGCACAGAGAATCTCCATACCCATTTCTGCCTGACTTTACAATGATGGAGCACTTCAGTTTACCCTTCTTAGAAAGAAGAGCAAGTTTTAAGAAAAATGTGTTTCATTTGAACATATTGCATCGAGTTTCCCTGTGAGACATTCGGCTGAAAAGGTCTAGTGGACATTGGACTGTGGGTCTGCAATTTTTGAGCAGTCTGGGCTGGACCGTCAGACCTGAAAGACAGTAGCTTGCAGTGGGAACTTTGGGCATGGAAGGAATGGCTCTGGAGAGGGTCCTGCCAGTTACCAGGAGAGCAGGTGTTTCTCCCTCCTGGGAGCTCAAGAAGGCGGGTCATACACCTTCTCAGGGCAGCATTCATTTTTACTTTTAAGCATCTTTGTGTATCAGTGGTTACAGCCCTACTTTTTAGTTTTGTGCTTTCTTTAATCTTTTTAAAAGATTTCCCAGGAATTTGTCTTTTCCAAGAACCAGCTTTTAGACTTTTAACATTTTTGCTTTTTAATTTTCCAGTGATTTTACTTTTAACTATGTTTCCTCCCTTCTGTGTTTCCCCCCCCCCCCTTTGGTATGCCTTCCTGTTCTTTTTTTAAGATTTAAGTTAGATGCTAAATGTGTGTATTTTCTTCATTCTTGATACTTGAAAACACTTAAAACCAAGAATTTTTATGGACATTCTATTTTTATCACATTGCATGGTGATGTTTTCGTATTTCTTGTTTCCTCAAATGTTCTGTCACTGTGTTCATTCCTAAAAGAGTGACGCAAACTGAAATGAACCTGATTGGCAGGATTTCTTTGGTAATAAGCTCTTTCTCTGAGACACTGGAGCGAAGAAAATGCTTCCCTCTCTTGCTCCCTCTAGACTCTGAGCACACGTTGCCCAGCCTACTTGGAGTCCACAGGGAAGAACTGTGCTGTAGATTACAAAAAGACAGAACTTCTCTGATTGAGTGTGTTGCAAAGGAACAAACCCTATCCTCTGGAGAGGTTCCCAGCAACTGGACAGCAACAAGCAGACATCTGAGTGAGGAGAGGAGACAGAGAGCACCCCAAGCCCTTCCCCTCCCTTTCCGTCTCCTGTTACTCGCTTTCTCCCGTGCCCCCCAAGTGCCTGGTAGAGTTTCCTATAAACTCCAGTGAACTGGACTGGCTTCACCCTATTAACTCCAGAGGTTGTTATTCCAGCTAGAGTAAGCTCTGTGTCACGTTCTTTGTCATTTTTAAATTCCTTTATTTCAACCTAGTGTGTTATATTGAGTTTGTCCTACTCAGGCAGCAACCCCAGAAAGCTAAATATGTTCTGAAGAAAATACCTCACTTGAATTTTTTGTATTAGTAAGAATAACATTAATTCGTGGATGTAAATGTGAATTTTATAATTAAACTTACTGGATTTATATATTGTAGGACAATGTAAAACAACTCTGTTCCAAAGGAAGGTTTGTTTGACACAGTGTTAAACAGAATTGCAGACACTTACCTGGACGCCCCTAATCAGCCTGCAGGGTATTTCAAGAAGAGCCTCTCTGGACGAATGATCAGGTGGCTGCCATCTAGACGGCCTTACAAAGGCAGGGCGCAAGGTATTCTGATCCTTGATGGGGACCCATTTTTTTTTAACGTAGAGAGCTAAAATCAGTGTCATTTAGAATTATGCTGAATTGCAAAATTTAAATAATGACAGTTTCATTTTTTGAGTGTCCTTCCATGTTTCAGAAAATATTTAAAGCAAATGGGTGATTATCGCAGCTGAGTTTCTATCAAAGCCTACTAACTGTTGTGGCCTCACGTATTTACTTAGTTCGCTTTTATTTAGTGCCAGTGTATCAAATCATCAGATGGTCGCCAAGACACATGTTAAATGATTATAGAGATCACTGGTAAATATAACTGTATTAATGAAATAAATGTGATCAAGCTTGCTCATAGTTATGAGAACGTGAGCTCTATATGGGAGCTTGGAGGCAGGGTACTCGACGAGTTCTCACCTCAGCTCTGCCAGCATTCACATGTTTTTGCGACCTTGAGGGAAGTAAATGAACATCAGTCTTTTCTTCCTTACTGCTAAAATGGGAATAAAAATCCCACCCCTACTCATCAAACATTGATTTCGTGATAATTAAATAAAGTTGAAATTTGAGACTGTTTGATAAACCTGTCTTTGATAGAGATATATATAAAAGCATATATAGAGTACTTTAAATTTTCTTTTGTTAATATTTTAAATTATATTATTATGAAATAGTCAAAAGGGAAAAGATCAAAAAGTAACATAACTAATACTATGTTATTATATTGCACCCAGTATCCAGCTTCGACATACCATGAAATTCTGCCATGTTTGCTTCTGATCATTTTTAGGAAATAAAACATCACAGATACAAGTTGTAGTCTACCATGAATGCCAGGGATGAGTTCATCCTCTTCCCTCTTTCCCTAGAAATTCCACCTTATTTTAAGTATGCAGTATAGTCATTTGACCATGTCCAAGTTAGGCTTCCTACTCATTTTTCAGATTTTCATTCATCCAACAGTTTTACTCCAAGAATGAGTACATCCATTATGGTGACTTTTAACAGAAGGGCAAGCCAAATACACAGATTTCCAGAAACACTGTACTTAGTCACCATCCAGAAAACCTTCAGTCAGACTCTATTTGCCTTATTTTGTTGTCTTTCTAGATGTTAGTTAATGCCGAACAAAAATAAAGACATTCCTTTTACACAGTAACAAAGATGGTGCATCACAAATATTTTCCATCTTTTCTTTGGGATAGATAAACACAAAACAGAAGCAACTTCCTAACTTGATTAAAGTTGCAATTGTAAGCAAATCTGGGTGACAAATATGAACATTTACTGTATTGGGAATAAGGTTAATATTTTAAAGCAAGGTTGACAGGAGAAAAATTGTCTTCGTTTGCAAAAAGGAAATTTGTTTCTTTAAGCGAAAATTGAGGTCAGTAGGCCATAACTCTCCTTGCTCCTAACATGACTTAAATAATGCAGCAATAAAACAGTACCGAGATTATTCTAATGACAAAATATACATGAGGGCTTGAGTAAAACCGTTATTTGTTAGAAAAATGTATTTTGAATAGAAAATACGAATTAAATGCATGTCTGCTTCACCTCAGTTATATCAGGAATAGAAAAACAAAGTCCTATCCTTTTTTTGTTCATTAAGGATCTCATGATCCTTTTTTGGGGAGTGAGAATGCTCACCAATGTTTGTATTCCAGTCTTGGTTGCTGTATTCTGTTTACAGACTCTGATCTCAGTGTGATTGGGTCATTATGAAAGACTTGTTCTTTCTACAATAGAAGCCATAGCCAGCCCCATATGCTTTCCAGAAGGAGTATTATTTTGTAGAGGGTAAACCTAATTTTGAATTGTTTACTCTTCTCTGGATTCTCCTCCGTGAAATAATGGCAGTAGCTTTGTTAATTGTGTCCTGTGTCGGAGGCACCAGGCTAGACGCCCTGTTCCCACAATCTAAGAACCCCAGCAGCCCTCCGAGGCAGACATCGCTCGCGCCATTGTACAGATGAGGAAACGGGCTCACAGAGGTTACAGAAGTTGATCACGTTGTCCAGGCTAGTCAGTGGCCGTTATTGTACACCAAATCCATATTTTCCATAGTGACATTTCCAGTAATACGTTTTAAGTATGTGGATATTTAATGTAATGTCGCTACCATTTGATATTGAACCTTGTGACTTACGACTTTAAAAATAAGTGGGAATGGGCGTCTCCTTTTCGTCAGGAGAATGAACAGCGCTTTGAGCTGGTTTTATGCATTGAGAGAGACTCAGACACACACAGAGAACTCTGTTCGGCTCTTTCGGTTTCACTGCCAACACTAGAAATGACCGTATGGAAAATGTGAGTGAAAAACATGAGTATAAGGGGAAAAAGAATGAGTGTTAAGGAATATTTTATTACATAATCATTTATTTATATGTGGGAACACAGTGAAAAAAAGTGTTGACCTACCCATATCACATGTGACTTGACTTTGGGTGGTAGTTATATGGAAAATGCACACACTGGTATGATGACTGACATGATGCTGAAACAACCATCTGATGGACAGAAATTAGTCAGAGTGTGATTTTTATTACAACTGTACACTCTTCAGTCCCTTGTGTCAAGCTGTATACCCTCCCTGTCATGTCCTCAGTGAATTGTATTCATTCATTATGGCATCTTTTTCAAACATCACAAAAGGCAGAAAATATGTCATAGCCATGTGAAAATGCTAGTTCTACCCTCTTTACTCTCTTCTTAAATACGGGTTCTCAGAACATGGGAAATAAAATCAATACTACTGCTACCCAGAGATCTTTCTGAAGATAAGGGGTCACGATTTCAATAAACTGGCTTGTAAACAATGTTAAATTTCCAACGTGATATAGCTTCTGTATGGGAAGAGGCAGAGGTGGTCTGAACATTTCTTTTCTCTGCATCTACATTATCAGTCACTCTTCATATCTGTTTCTCTCTAATAATGACCTTCACACTTTGTGGCATTACTATGAGATAACGTGGACTGCCTGCATTGGTGGATGACTTTTAATTACTGTGTAAAAATGATATGTGATCGAAACAAAAAGCATTGTCTCCCATCCCAATTTTTTTTTTCCTCAAGTCCATCCTGTCAAGCCGAAAGCATGAAAGTTATTTTCTGGTGGTGTGATTAGATTGGGGCTGAGCTCTCCAGCTGGCAGGCCTGTCTGTGACTGGCGGCGGCCTGTCCCCAGTGCTTGTCATTTCCTGACATGCCTGACAGGATGGGGACAGCCGCCCCAGACAGGTTCATTAGATGGCGTTGTCTACAGCTGGGCTAAAAATAAATAAATAAGTCAAGAGTCTGTGCTTTGTCAAGGCCCAACTATAGGGGCCCTTCTTGTTGGCCTAAACCAGGGCCTTGTTTTGACAAATGTTGATCTGTGGGGTTTTTAGGTTTTCTGACACATTTTTGTTTCCTTCCCCTTCGGCCTGCACTGTGTGCTCTCTGCTTTGCTGCTGCTTCAAAACCCTAACATTGTCTTCCCAAGAGACAAAGAACCGCAGGTACTGAGATCTGAAAAGAAAAGCAGTGTGATAAACAGTGTAATACTCTATAAAACAGCAATAGGTCGCTTATTGCCATAGTGATCTGCACAGTGGTAGGAAAATCAACCTCGGGACGTGGGACAAGCCAATTACAAGAGAGGTGAAGAGTTTTTCTAGTGCCAGAAACATGCCCTGTGTGCGAGGACGTAGTGTCCTTGCTGGCAGTCGACATTCCCAAGTACACTGCATTCTAGAACTGCCAGAAATGTAAGCGCTCTTCATTCTTGAGCTCGTCGGAAGCTCACACAGGGGTCCACCTGTGTTGATAGGTTTTGATGTCAGGAAGAGAAATTATAGAAGATTATAGGATACCTGCCGATTAAAACCAGAAAAAAATTCCAAAATCATATTTAGAAATACGTTTCTTTGTCAGTGATAGGGCCCCTTTGACAATTCACTGGATTTGCCATAAATGGGTGTGCATTTGAAATGTGCACGCGCAGTCGTGATTTTTCACCTCGGACCCCAAATTTTTTAAAGTTGTAGTGTTAGAAAGGGGGAAAAAAATAGCGTTCATCAAGAAATTATTCTTTCTGGGTTGTACCAGCAATTAAGAAGTAGATATTGGTATCTTGACCTTACAGACTTGCCAGCCGTAGTCTCTACCCTATCCTAGTTTCTGATAGCTACTGTCCCTTGGGAGAAATATTTGATTTTAATTTTTGGTAATTAGAACATGCCCAAATAAAAAACGTTTGACCATTCGTGTTGACATCAGCTTCCCATTCACGTGCAAGGTACAAAACGTCACACTGTTTGTGTAGCTCGTATTCTGCCCTCGCCGTAATAAACAGCGCGGCTGAAAAACAAACAAGCTCCTCATTCACAGAAAATCTTAGCCCTCACCTTTCCTTTGTATTGCTAGCTTCTGCGGCTTTCCTTCCCGTCTCTATGACAACTGTTCAGATTGGGATGGGCAACTGTCGTCTGGAGTATTACTGAGAGGAAAGTGTTAGCGATCACACAGTTCCCATGGATAGAGCATTTCAATATAATCCAATTTTAATTGAGCTCCAGAGACTTTGATGTGGTGCAGAAGGTTGGGAGAGAGCTATTCCAGCGAGAAATTAAAGCGGCCCAGCAAGGCTTCACTCCTCCAGACTGTCACCATTTTAAGGACGCATTAGCATCAGACTTAACCTGCCCCTGTGGAACATCTCACTTCTTTTTTTCAGCTTTTCGCTGGTTTATTTTGCCATATGTAAAAGCAAAGCACTTTCATCTCTCTATCTATGTCTCTACACCCACTTGATTAGGCTTGAAAAGCCTGTACTGAACCTGAGATTCATTCATCTGAGGCTGTCGACTGGAGTGTGTTTCGATGGTTCAGAAAAGAAAATAAAAGAAAGTAGAGAAGAGATTAGTTTGAAATTGTCAGCTATCATCTATTAAACTTACCTTTTAGTGTTACTTTGTAAAACCCTATCTTGGAGCTAAAAAGTTGAAGGAAGTCTAATTTTTATTTCGCTTTGATTTACCATTGAATTTCATTTTAATGCTTAGATACTCAGGCATTTATTGGAGACCAGTATTTTTATTTCAAAAGGCATTAAAATATCTTTTCCTCATCACATGAAAAATACCTTTCAGGCAAAGCTAATTTAGAGCAGCTAAACACAGACTTTAATGGAGAAAGCATTAATCCTTGTTTTTATTGAACGGGGATGAAAATGGGTATTTGTCCGTGTAAACTCAAAGACGTTTTAAATACTTTGAAATATAATGTTGAACATATATTAGGTGTTTTGTTAATAATGAAAATGACATACAAGCACAGTGTTAATTAAGATAATTAAATGCACACTAAATATAATGCTTGTGATGTCAGAAAGCCTGTTGTAGGTATGGTGAACTTAAGGACGTTACTCACTACCTTTTTATGATACACCGGAGATTTCGAATCTATGTTGGCACATTTTAAAAAATACATTAAGAATGTACATTGATAAACCAAGTAAAATTATTACCATAATTAGAATTACTTTGAGTATATGAATCATCCTAGGTATATCTAGCTCTGCCTGGAGATTTGCTGGGAAGGCCATGAGCCTTCACAGGGCCTTTGAGCAAACAGAGGTGCCCAAAATTACACAGTGACCTCAGTTCCCTCGGTTGTCTTAAGAGATCTCAGAAGAAAACGTCCTTAATTTCTAAGGCCCTGCTACTTGTTGTGACTTTTCTTTTCTCCTTCTCAATAGCTGTTCAGTTACTGAGCTCATTTTGTTTGTGACTTTGTATTCTCTTTCTTTAAAAGGTCATCCCCCAAAATGTAAGTTTATTCCGTACTTATTTAATTGCTTTATTGAATTAGCCTCTCCCCCCGCCCCCTCCCCCCACACACAGATGAGCATTTCCTTCCATTCTTTAGTTACTATAGGCAGTGCTGCAGTGAATAATCTGGGACATACTTCATCTTGCTTTTGTGGGAGTATATACACAGGATACATTCCTAGAAATGGAATTGCTCTGCAAAAGGGTATATGTACTTGAAATTTTGATAGATAATGCCAACATTTCCTTGATGTAAGTTATGCTGATTTGGACTCCGACCAGCAATATGGTCACTGTCTTGTTTTCTTCACACCAAGCTCAGTTTATTAAGCTTTTGGATTTTTTCCAATCTAATAGATACAAAAAGTATCTTCATTGAAATCTAGTTCTACTATGGGTGATGTTAATCATTTTTTCAATCAGGAAAAGACTCGATACTGTTTTGAGTGATTTCTTTGATTGCCTTTTTTTAAAGCAAAGTTTTACTATATCAACAATGTGTATAAGAGGAGGTTATTGATAAATAGTGCAGTTTGCCTCATGCATGTACATCTATTAGATATCATACAGACTTCTATATATTATGAAAGTTATATACATATATGTATATCTCCTTTTCCCCCTACTTTCCATCTAGATTAATTTGTTATTCCTCTTTTCCTATAAGAAGCCCTCCCAAATTTTAGTAGCATTAGCTATGAGGGTAAAAATCTTTTTAATTCACCTCCCTACCCAATAAGAATCTTTCTGCTCTGACCTAAAATAAAGTTGTTAACTGCATGACATTATTTAAAATACAACTGGCTGAATATATTTACACTTACAGTATTTTTACTATATAGAATTCTGTACCACAAGGGCAGCCTCCTTTATCGTTTAGTTTGCCACGTGGATCTCCCTAGTAAACATTTTAACTTATTTACTAAAACATGCACATTGGAGAAACATAGAGTGGCGCTCCTTGGAGCCCCATATCCCCGTGTGCCAGACACGATGCTGAGTGCCAAGAAAACAGTCAGCGTTAATGTGGGATTAACACTGAGACTTATAAATAACCTCCATAACTGGAGAAAACATAGGTTTATTTGTATTATTTGTGGAGAGCAAAACTGATAACAAATGAGGTCTTTTCTTTTGTTTGTATTTTATTTACTGGTTATCATTCCTTTCAGGTGACGAAGCGTAGATAGGTTGTTTTTGTTGTTAAATATTTTCTTTGCACAAGTTCATGTTTATATGAGTGAGAACAAGCAGAGCAGTCACTGTAAAGTCTGGACAGAACCTCTCCATCCTGTTGACAACCCTCATCACCAGCCAGTATCCTAACCCTAGAATATGGCGGAGAGCACCCCTCACCCATCTCCCGAGCCAGAAACTCTCACTGACAGCTTGAATTCCTTTCTTCACATCAGCATAAAACAAAACAAAATTCTTATTAATTCTGTCTCATAAATATGTTTATTATCTTTCCCTTCCTCTTCCTACCTACAGCAACTATCTTAGATTAGACTCTGTTCACCTCCTACTGGCATAGTTCAGGTTTCCAGGTTAACATCCCTCCAGGTCCTTCTCACTGCTTCCAGAGTGGTCTTTCTAAATTAACAATTTCATCTGATAACTGCACTCCTTTCCGCGGCCTCAGTGGCATCGCAGTCATTGTTGGAGTTGCCATTCACTGAGAGTTAAGTTGAAAATGAATGTCTCAGTTAATCTTTCTGCAGCAAATGCTCTAGACAGCCTCTTGCCTATAGAAAGATGACCTCTGGTCCTTATACTGGAGATACCTGTTAAATACAGTAACCTGTTTAAGTTTTTCAGTGACCCAGTAAAAGAGAATTCTTCTATCAATGACTGTATCAATCAATTATAAAACTATCATTAAAAGTATGAGCTTCATAAAAAGGAAGCCCACCTTTGTTTTGTTACCAGTGAATTCCCATCACTTAGCACAGTACCTGGAACCTAGCAGGTGCTGACTAAATTTTTGTTTGATCAAAAAATGATAAGCGATGCTAACAGCCTTTGTCTGGAGTAACATGCTCGTGATGCTCAAATGAAACAGATAAATGGCAAATTCTCAGCAAAGTGACATTTCGCTGCAAACACACAGCTTTACAACCAAGGAATATAAAGTAAACAGAAGAAAGAAAAATAGCCTTGGGGCATTACAGTAATGCAGAAGAGACTTTTGAAGGACACCTAACCCTGGAAATACTGTTTGCATTGCCTACAACAGTTGAGAGGTCTCTAAAACCTCTTTTTATCCCCAGTTACAGATGTTTGTGAAAGACATTCATGTACAAACAAGGGGCATCCACTGAGCTGTTCACATTTAGATTGAGTTCCATTTCTTGAAGAGTTAGTTAATTATCCTCTAATATAGAAAATTGAGAGTGGAAGTAAAACTACCATAGGAAATTCAGTAGCTGAACTGCCTCTAGCTAAAGCAATAAGATTTTTTTTTAAAGATTAAACTCCCAACACAGCAGACAGATATAAGAATTTGGGGGAATAACCAGACATAGCAGAACCAATGTGAGATGCAGAAGAGTGTAGATCAGAGAATGATGCACACTGGAGGGAGATCTGGGCCCAGACCGCATCAGGTTCTGCTCTGTCACTCTTGACTGAGGGTTTCACTAAGGTCCTGGTGGGGAAGGATTTTGAGTTCATTTGTTCAACACATTTATGTAGCACCACCTTTATGGCAACCTCACCACTAGACATTTTATATGTTACTTCATTTAATATGACAACCCTGTAAAGTGGATATGATCATTCTCATTTTATGGAAGTGGAAACTGTCTCAGTATGTTAGATAACATCCCCCCACTTACACAGCTCGGAAGGGGTTGAGTCTGCCTATCATTTCAAGTTCTTCAGCAAGACATACAGGCACACATAAAAAAAATATTGTAGTCCACCAAACTAAGTGCTATAAAGTATATACTCACTGGTACATACTTGTAGTATGAGGAACTTCGTCCAGGGCAACACTAGTCCTGTAGGGGGCAGGTACATAGTAAGGTAAGACCCCACTTAAAGGACTTCCCAACTGAAAATTCCCTGCATGAAGACTAGATTTCCTTCTATAGCTGCTCCTCGGGAGACTGTGATTCCAGAAGAGCTCTAGCTTTAAGAGAAAGAAATGTGCCTGCGAGGACCCTGGAGTACTCAAGTTTTCAACTGAAAGCATGCTTTTATTGGTAATAAGCACTGGAAAAGAAGTCTTTAAAGCTTAAAAAACAATTCACATTCATGTCACCTTCCTGGTCCCTGACGAGCCCAGTACCTACCTTGCAGGCACTTGTTAAGCAGTAAATATATTTTGAAGAAATGCCCTTTTGAGCGATAAGCTTTTAATACAAAGTAGGACTTTATGAGGCAGGGGAAGATAAAGAGGGGAAGCTATTCTACAACATATACAAATTATGGAAATGTTTAATAACTGCATATTTAAAAAATTTTAGTGGACTGCACTTTTTAGAAATGCTTAGGTTTACAGAAATTTGAGTAGATGTTACAGATTTTACATATTTGCCCTCTTTTTCTTTTTTGGGGGGAGGTGGTATGTGTATATGTATGTGTTTGTGTATGAATCAGGCTTTTGACTTCCTCAGATAACAGAGACATCAGGTAATAAGAGTTTCTTTCAGAAAACTTTCAGCTGCAAGTAATAGATGCACTAACTCAAATGGCTTTATATATAGATCTGCACATATGTGTATATGCATGTATCACAAAATATGTCTTGAATATATCAGTTTCCAGTGATAATTGATTCTGCTGCTTCTGGATGTTTTCAAGAATGCAGTTTCATTCCCCATCTGTACTCTGTCTCTGTGGTTTGTCCTCGTTCTGACACTGATAGCAGTCAGCACTCCCCAAATCAGCATTAACAGTGGAATGTCTAGAAGATGGATTGAGTATCTCTTCCACTGGTTCCCTCTGATCCCAACCTGATCTAACCCTGAGACTGGCTGTGGGGTCGGTGTGTCCTGGCTGAGAAGTTCACGGAAGAGAAGTCAGCAAATAAACACGACCAGGAGTCGCTCATCAGACAGGTGGAGGGTGGGGGCAGCAGGAGGGGATCTGGGTGGGTGAGCAGTAGTGTCTGCTACGGAGTTTACTGTAGCAACGCCAAGACAGTACGAACGGGAAATTCTCATCCGTCCTGCTGAAGCACTGGAATTTCATCCAAGTTCCATTGACCCAGTTTTTTTTAATGCTCCTTCAGCCTTAGATATCCATTAACATCATAGTGCAGTTACTCTGTCTTTGTTTATATTTTTGCTACCACAGACTGACTATAAATATGCCTTTCATTCAGTAATTCAACAGGTTATTTATTGAATTCCTATAGTATAACAGATACTGTGCCAAGCAATAAAGATACAGTAATGAGCAAAAACAAATAGTCAAAGAGTAGGGGACATATGTTAATAAAATACATACTAAATTTGCAAAATTACATATGTGGTAAATGCTGGAAGAGAACTCTCATATATGGTACCCCAAGAGTGTGTGACAGGAAGATACTACCTAGCACGAGAGGTCGGTTGGGAGCAGAGAGTAAAGAGAGCTCAAGGCCAAGTACAAGTAGGCAATAGGGGAGGGTAGGTATTTCCGGAGAGGGAAGAATGCGTGCACTGGCTCTGGCTCTGTGACGGAAACGACATGGTGTGGACGAGCGGTGGAGGGAAGACCAGCGCGGCTGGAGCCAGGAGAGAGCAAAGTGGTACCAGACGTGTTCGAAGCAGGATAGTTACATCTACCGCTAGGCACACCTCTTTACATCTTGACTGCTTCCTCATGATTCCTGCTGCCTGGGACTTCTCATGACTGCCTCTCTGTCTCTCGGCTTCTCCCTGCCCTCCTGTTAGAGTTGTCTCTGAGTATCTCACATTCAGATCATTAAGAGAGACCATGCAATGGGGTCGGCCAGCCAACATTCATGATAGCCTGGCTCTGACAGACAGGGTTCTCACACCACTGTCCGGGCTGTCCCCCTTAGGGGCCACCCCTGTGGTGGGCGTCCTCCCTGCTTCAGTCCGCCGGGGCCAGAGAGGTGGGGTCATAGGTAATCAACCGGATAAAAGGAACTTTTCGGGAGGAGGCACCTTGCATGTCCCATCTAGCACCTATAAAGAATTGAGAATCAACTCTATACTATCTTAATACAAGTGCTCCGAGTTAATATAGACTACATAAATTAGTAACTTGTGCACATGCGTATTCCTAAATATAGATCAACAAAGGTGTTCATAATTAACTGCTACTGTCAGGTTACTGCTGCATGCTGGGCTCTGCGCTAAGGATGAAGAAGGCAGAGATGCACTGGTTCCTGCCCTCAGTGAGTCACAGGTTAGCAAGGACACCAGCTAAGCCGCCAACCACAGCCACGGCATAGCACGTGTCGCAGGGGGTACAGGGTTCTCGGAGAGCGCGGCACGCTCCTAGCCTAGTCATTAATAGGAGGTCATCAGAAAAACAGAACAGCAAGACTCTGCCACCTAAGAGAAATCCCCTAAATACGGGATTTCATAGGATTCGTAGTAGCAGTTACCACTTCCTAAACACCTCCTGTATACCCTGAGGATATATTCTTAATATACATACAATCTATTATGATTTGCATGATATATTGGATCCAAATTCTTAATGTCTTCTAAGTTCTAATGGATATGAATTGGAAAGCACACTAGTATTTGTATTGCATGCAATTTTTTCCATGTTAACTAAAGAAAAAATAGTTTTGCCCTTAGATTTAAAAAAAAATTAAGGTTTCTCTGTTGCTGACATATTTCTCACTCCTTTTTTTGTACTTAAAAACTTTAAATACAATGTTTAAAAGAAAAATCTGAATAAAATTTCAAATATAAGTAGGTTTTAGTGTTTTAAACTATTTCTCTGGTAACCTAATTAGATCTCCAGTTAAAAACAGTTCTCCTTTATAAGTTCAGACTTGAAATCAGTCTGATTTCACTATTGCAACAATAATTACTGTAGCTCCCCCATCTAATCCTGTATCATTTTTGACTGTACTCACATCAATATGAAATATTCCTAAAAGGAAAAAACAATTTGTGCTGAAAACTTACGGTATCTAATAAATCATACCCTATTCCCAAACTGGTTCAAAAACAAAAGACAGAAAGCAAAAAAACCTCCAACCCAGAAATGCAAAGGATCTGATGTGGAAGCTAATAAATAGAGAAACAGGAGATATGTAAATACCCCTAGTTTAAAAATTGTCACTATGTAGACTAATAAGAGGGAAGTTAGCAAACTCCGTATGGAAATCAAGGTAAACACTAGAAACGGGACGTGAGTTCCTTTCCAGCAGTGTGGCATTCTCCTGCCCCCGCTCCCAGCCCTCCCCCTTGTAAAATAATAGCAGAGGGACAAATACAAGATTTTAGAGTTTGCCAAATTTGAGCAAACGAGGAAACACAGCCAAATGTATAATATTTACGCATGGGATCGTTCACGAGCAGGACAAAATTAAAGCAACCTTGCCAATACCATTTTTTTAATTTTGAGAGTCTTCCATAATTTTGAGAGCATGCGTTGAAGATAAAGGAGACACAGAGGACGCCAGCTGCAAACTCCATGTTTGTAAATTAAATTTCAAGTCTTTTATTTCACAAAAACACTGAGTTCCTTCCATGTGCAGGTTCTGTAAGGAATACAAAATAGAATAAAGCCTAGTCTCGACCCCTCACAGACTCTACAATTTAGGGGATATAGTAATAAAATAGGTCAGTATGAAAGTACTCGTCACACTGTGAGAGGTACCATTGGAGAGGTACAGATAATACTCTTTTGAAAGAGACTGTGGTTTTCTACAAATGACTGTAAAGCAATTTCTGCAGATTACTGGAACAGCATCGCCCTTCTCCACAATAGGACCTCCAGCCCACAGTCAGAGCAATGCTCTCACGTGCAGATACCATCACCATCACCTCATCTCTTTTTTAACACAGGGGCTCTCCCTTGCTCTCAGACCAAAAGTCCACACTCTTTCACATGAATTACATGATCTAGCCCCGCATCCTGGCTTTCTCACTCACCTTGTATTATTCTAATTTTATTTTCACCTCCCTCCTTTTTAAATATATGTTCCAGAGAGCCTGGACACATTCCCAAAAGCGCCATATTTGCACACACGTTCCTTCTGCCTGGAACCTCTTCCTCCCCCAGCTTTCTCCCCTTAGGTTTCTGGGTTAGAGGTTTTTTGTTTTCTGTCTTTTGTTTTTGAACCAATTTGGGAGTAGGGTATGATTTATTAGATACCATAAGTTTTCAGCACAAATTGTTTTCTCTTTTTAGAAATATTTCATTTTAATGTTTTGGGTACAGTCAAAATGATATAAGATTAGAATGGGGGAGTTACAGTAATTATTGTTGCAATAATGAAATCAGACTGATTTCAAGTCTGAACTTATAAAGGAGAACTGTTTTTAACTGGAGATCTAATTATGTTACCAGAGAAATAGGTTAAAACATAAAAACCTTCTTATATTTAAATTTTTATTCAGATTTTTCTTTTAAACATTGTATTTAAAATTTTTAAGTACAAAAAAGGAGTGAGAAATGTGTAATGAACAGAGAAACCTTAATTATTTTTTTAATCTAAGGGCAAAACTATTTTTTCCATTGTTTGTGGTTTTCCACCACACTGTGAATCTTTTGAGGTGAGGAACTGCCTCTCATGTTTACCACCAGCCCATGGAGGCCAGTGAATAAATATTTCAGAAAGTCACTGAAAAAACAAAATTGATAGATTATGAAGACAAGCTTGCTCAGAAAAAACTGGCCTAATCTTTATAAGATAGAAAGAAGCCTTTCTAGAATTCTTACCACCTATGAGGAGAATGATAGCTGATGTCAGTTCGGCTTGCTAGTTAGAGGTTGGCACTGTGATTTGGGATAATAGTACAAACTACAACTAAGGAAACAATAACTATAGCTATTAGTTTAAGTAACAGGTTGAAAGCTGTGGTCCCGATTTTCTACTCCATTGCAGGCTGTGTAATATGTTTGTGTGTGTGTGTGTGTGTGTGTGTGTGTGTGTGTGTGTGTGTGTACAAATGCACCCAAGAAAGTAGGCAATAACTGTAGAAGTAGACTAACATTTGTTTTAGCACTTTCTCTGGGTCAGTTAAGCATTTCTAAAAGGAGTTATCTCATTCGGTCCTCACAACCACGTATGAGGTTAGGTCTGAAGAAAAGGAAACTGAACCACTGAAAATTAATTAACTTGCCTGCGGTCTCACAGGCTAGTAAGAGAGGCAGAGCCTAGGGAGGCTTTAGTCTAGGATAGGTAGGTAGATAAATTGATGAATTAGAGCAAAAAGCCATTTATTAATAAAAAGCTCATTATGAATGGGCTGCCTAAATTTCCCCCAGTTATAGGATGTTTCAACTCTGCAGTTTCAACCCATGTACTGATAATGGCTGTGTTTATGAATATTGAACTTCAGAAGTATAACAGTATACCATGTATTGTTCAATTTTCATTCAGAATGTGTTTTCTGGAAACCTTCATTTTGCGAGCTAATTTTCTTGATCATTTTTGTTTACTCCACAGTTAAGCCATCTCCACTTTTTCCCACTTTCAGTTTTATATTACTGAATTATATCTTTCATTGGGATTAGTTATTTTCCTTGTAAATTTTATAAAAAGAATTGGCTCCGTGGTCAATTTTTGGTCCTTATTAGACATTCCTGGTTATAATGCCTGTCCTTAACAGCTTTATTTTGATGATCATATTAACTATTAATTGCATAGAAGGCTAAAGTGAGACTTTTCCATCAGATATTTGAAGATTTCTCTGTTGTGCAGAGCTGGGCTACTGCAGGTGTTCTTTGACTTTGTTTTTCACCCACCTTGTAAAAGAATTTTAGAAAACCACATACCACCATGCACATGTTTAAGTTGACATCTGAAATTTTTCACAAGTTTAAACATTTTTAAAAGATACAGTATCCAGCATGTTCCAAATATTGGTATTTTAAAATAAAATTGTTACATCACTTTTCAGATATTTTCAGTAGAATCACATATGTCCGACATAATAATGATTTGATGACTCTCATCATCCATTTTAAAACACGCAAATAATCTATTTTTTAAAAAGGACGTTTTATGTAACACCTTTCTCTTTGAACTAATATTTCCATTTGATTCCCTGCCCAAAATTTATCTAATTAACCTATTTTATGGCTGAAAGTCTTTTCTTGATCATTATATTATACTAATCTGCAAGAGGTGTATGTACTTACGAATTAAAATGTAATTCCTAAAACCAAAGAGTTCTAAGTGTTTAACATTTTTATTCTGGAGTCAAATAACATCAGTTTATAATCATACAAGAACATAAATATATGGTGAACCTTGAAAAATAATTATTAAGCACAAAGTGCTATTGGGAACTCACCTCTTAATGACATGAATGGTTAACATAGCCACATATTAACTTTTGCTCAAACAATACAGACATCAATATTAGAGATGCCCCAACTTTCTATTGTGCCGATACATTGAAAAACCTTGTTCACATAAATACACAGGATGTTGAAGTTTTATTATAGAAATGTCATTGTAATTTTTGGTACCACTTCAAAGTTGTATATTAGCAATAACCTAGTGATCTATTATGAAAAATTATTTTTAATTGTCTTTCAACTGACAGCCCGATGAGATCCAAATTCGACTCTCTGAAAGTAAAGAATTGGGAAACCATCTGACTTGCAAAAGGTTTCTTTTTTTTAAGTCAGTCATTGAGGATACTCTCTCCAACATCTCCATCAGGATCTTGAATTGTCCCTTATGTGAAGTTCTTAACCCGTCCGCAGATCTTACCCCAGGCAATGCACCAAGAGAGCTCCCCCTGCCCTTCTTTTTTTTTTTTAAAGGACACGGGCAATGGGAAAAAAGGTTTGGGAGAGAGAACCTGTACTTGCCTCACAGATTTCATCTCAGACAGAGAGATTTTAAAAAGTCGAGAATCTGGTCATTTATTCTGTTTAATTACACATATTTAGTTGGCCTCTTGGAAAGTTATCACGTTGCCCATTTGGAAGAGGATAGTCCATTGTGTTGTTCTTTCAGTTTTTCCAGGCCTGTCTAATTATTTCTTATATCTTATACTTACTTCTGCACGCCTCTGATGAGGAGAGAGCCTCACCAAGCCATGTGTGAGAGCGGGGAGCGGGGAGTTCCAAGCGTCCTGCTGTTGTGCTGCTCACGCAGACCACAGCAGCAGCGATCGGTTGGAGGTGATCTTCCGCATGGACATCTTAGAACCAAACTTCTTCTGTGTTGTTGTTTGGCTTTCTTTCTACGCCTCACAATTTTGAGCTATTCCACCTCGAACATAATTGTTGGATCCCGAATCACTAATAATTTATGCAGAAGTATAAAAGCACCAGGGTCTTGTAACTTTACATTGCACTAAAAGCCCTTTCGTGAAACTATCCAAGCTGCAGGTGTCAGATTTGACGACCTCATGGACACTGAACAGAGCACGTCTATCCAACCTTTGCAACATTTTCACTGGTTCTTAACAGAGAATATAACCCGAAGCAAAATTTAGATTTTTCACATTCAAAGAAAGAAGTATTTGTTAAATCTGCTGTAATAGATGTGTAGAATGACCTGTGATAAGCAAAGATATCACTCAACAAGGACATTTTAGGTTGCACCCTGTTAACTGCCTTAAAAGGAAAAAATGATGAAACTGATTTGACAGCCATATATGTGTTTCTGACACATATACATGTCTGATACGCGTGAGTGCACAGTGACTGTGTTTTTCTTCAACAGGATCATCAAATAATAGGTGTTAAGCACACATTTGGGCAAGGTGATTTGCAAGGGGTCTCTATTACATTTGTTTTATATTTCTTCCTGTGCATTTCAGTTCACAAGTTGAGTGGGGCAGACCTCAGGGTATAAGGCTAGTGTGAACTCTTGAATACTAAGCAGTTAGCTCCAAATAGTTCTGTGGTTGCTTAAGGATATCACTAAGTTCCATAAGGCTTGGGATCAAGAGTCTTTAATATTCTTGTTTCTGATCTATATGATGTAATGAAAATAGTATTTATTCAATTTTCAGAAAATGAAACCGAATGGGGTAGTTAGCATTCGTTGATGAGATTTCACAGTTTATTAAATAATTTGGAGAAGCAGGCAGGCACAAACCAGATGAATGGGAAGGTTGACTTAAGAAAGAAAATAATAATCGCAAACTTCAAATACATCTTGGGCTATAATGAAAAACAAACTTTTCAGAATTATTGTAGATGGTCCTGAAACTTATAAAACACTCTATAACTAGTAAAGATATATAAATAACATACAGGCAATTTTATAGTGCCAGCTCATACTTCAGACCTGGGCTTGAGGTCCATATTTTTACAGAAACACACCATAAACTTCAGTATTCAATCAACTATAAGTGTATATGTCTTACATTTCTGAAATATACAAAAATTGACCAAACTTCTCATCACATGCCACTCCCTCACTGGTCCCTCTGCCTGTGTCTCTAAACCTCCTACTTTAGCTGAAAGCATGTCAGGGAAGTCTCACTAAGTCTTACTCCCTCCTGAAGTGCAGGGCCTTCTCATTTTCCCTGAGTAGAAGAGAGTAAAGGAGACTTGGGTCATAATCCAAGGAAGCCCACAGCAATCACAGCACTTATTGGAATGCTAGTGACTTTTCTCGACAGTTCTTCATGGTTTCCATTTCATTTTCCATCCTATCTGTATTAATTTCACTACAAAAGTGTTTAAATTACTTACCAGAAATAAAATTGGTGCTCAAGAGGGGTGCCAAGTGATATTCTGTGATACACCTCAGTACACATGTTCTTAAGTGAGAAGCTTAAGTCTGTAAAATAAAGTCAAAGTGCCTTAGCTTACAGGCCTTCCATGCTCCCTAGGAGTGAAGGAAGCCGGTTTGGGAGGGACCAGGTCTTGCAGGGTACGGTATCACCCAGCCTCGAGTCCCTTGAGGATGAAAATTAGACTCCTAGAGAAAAGCAACCAGTTGTCCTATTTAGATTGCTTTTCTTTAGTCCCTGTTTAAGTCTAAACTTAGGAGAGATGTCTGTTGGGCTCCACCATTAAGATAATAAACATGAGAAATCTGAAGTTCCAAACTGGTGAGTTTTCCAATTCAGGAAAAGGAGTCAGAAATCCACACACTTTGTAAGATTTCTTTGTAACCTTTCCCATAGGTACCATCTCTCTCTATTTCAGTTAGCGATTTATTCAACAAACAAATGTGGGTGAAGTATGTATGTGCCAGGCACTGTGTTAAGTCCTGTGTGTTAACAGTAAATAAGACAGATTAGGGTCCTGTTCTCATGAAACTTTCATGCCTCAGGGGCAGGACTGACAAAAAAAAAAACCAGGCAAATAAGAAAATAAGAAAGGGCCAGGCACAAAATTAAAATAAAGTGAAGTACTGGAAGAGACAGTAGAGGTTAGTACATGTGTGGTGACTCAACACTGGGTCCCAGGAGAGGCAGCTTACAGGAAAGGACATAAAAAAATTAATGAAATAGTTTAGGAGAGTTTCACTCTATAATCAGTCTTGAAGGAGACAAGAAGGGAAAGCAGGAGGTGACTTGCTATAAAAAAAGAACAGGACTGTAGGCTCAACTGGGTTTCCCAGCAGAGAATCCTGAGTAGCTCAGAGTATTGTCTTTTATCAGCCCTTTTGAAGGATTTAAAAAACTTCAATATGGGTTACTGTTATAAATTAGGCAGATTATTTTTAAGTTATAAGAGGTCACATATATAATTTTCCTTCCCACAGCCCATTTGGTAATGCTGCAATTACATTCTGGAAAATATACAGTGAGTCAAACTAACTTCTCTGTGTTTGATGATGAATAAATGCACTTACTCAGATGTTGCCCTTGTACAAAATAGCTTTGGACCTTTGGATCTGTCTTTGGAATTTGTTTCCTGAGCTATTTACTAGCAAAATAATCTTCCTTTAATTTTATTCTTTCCTTGCCTCCAGGCATTGCTGAGTTCCTCTGATTATCTCTGTTTCCTATTTTCTTCCTCCTGAGGGTCCTGAGGGCTGCTGTGGCCCCAGCCTGTAGCTATAAAAGTGGTGGTAGGAGAACTGATGGAGTTTATGTATCAGTCTGGATCCAATAAGCAAAGAGAAACCACATAGCAATTTAAACAGGAAAAGTGTAATATAAATAATGATGATATAAATTATAACAGGAGATTGGAGTAGCAAAGGGATGGTTAGTAAGAAATAAAAAGAACTCTAAATACTATATATAAAGAGCAGCTGCTCCCCTTGCAGCTGACATTGAACCCAAGGAAGAAGCCCTCCAGACTTCCTTGGGGGTGGGCATGGCTGTTGTTCATTGAATGGTGGAAAAGTCACTCTGGTATCCTGCCAGGAGAGCTTGCTGGAGCTCTGGAACCTTCCATTGGTGAAGCTGTTCATGAGGGCAGAGGTTGGGGAATGGGCTCACCAGAGACACTATGCTACAAAACCACCTGGGCAGGGAGAAGTCCTGGAGAAGACCTCCTGACATTGGGTGCTGTTGAACATCATGCCTGCAAGAGCTGGGCACCTGGGAGGCCCCGCGGTCTCAGGCACTTGCTGAGCGAGCACATGGGAACCAGCCAGGAAGAGGCCTTCCCCCCCTGCCTTGTTTCTGCAGCGTCCTTCCCTGACAAAGCTTAACATGATGCCATATAGCAAAGCAAAAATAAAGGGCACAGATTCATTCTCACAAAAAAACAATTAAGCATGAACTTTTGAGCTGGAAAGCAATAAACTAATAACTGGCACAGTTGGTAAAACAGTTTTACATGGAACACCTAAGGAGTCAAACTTCTGTGTATTTGGAGCTACATGTCTGCTATCAATTAAATAAACTGATAACTAGCTTAATGGCAAGGAGTACTTGATTGAATATTCATGACATATGGTTGCCAAAGAGAAAAATAAGTAAAAACATGAGTATGTGTTTGTACACAGGTATATGTGAATCTCTTTCTCTCTCTCCATCCCCCTAGCACACCGGGTTTAGTGTAAGTGTGCCAAACATAGCTGTCATGGGAAGATCTCTCCTTTTTCTTAGATTATACTCATTGTACTGTTTGGGGTTTCCAATGGCCTTAAATTTTTTTTTTTTTTTTTTTTTTTTAGTGAAATAATGGTCATAGTGGAAGATAGTATTTGTTGTTGTGATTGTTTTGTCTTAAAATTTTTCCTACTTGATAAAAACAAAAAAGATGTTACCAACCCTGTATTAGTACTTTCCATTTTAAAAAGTTATACTGGGCTATGAAATTCAAATCTGGAAACTATTTTGCCCAACTAAGATTTTATTAATATAAATTGTGGCAAGTCACTATAATTCTTTTGTAGAATGCGCAGTTTTCAGTTTCGAAACTGAGAAACAGTTGTCACTTTATGCTGAACAACAGGGACATAGAAACCTAAAAACAGAACTTAATATAATAGCTAAGGCCGTGCACTTTCCATTCATCATCTCCACTTAAACGAACAATACGTACTGTTATCATTGTTTTTCAGATAATGAAAATCAGATGGAGTTAAATAATTTTTCCAAGGTCCTATAGCTGGTGAACAGCAGAGCCAAGATTTAAATGAGTCTGACTGGCTCCAAAATGTTTCAGGATTTAAATAGATGTCTGACTGTCTCCAAAAACCTTCCAGTGTCTGGAGAAAGACAAAAGCTGAATTACGGGGTTAGAAATGGAATTTTTAAAAAATATAAAGACCACATGATCACTTATTGTGTGTATATATATATTATTCCTAGAGAAAGGAAAGGTAAAAGGGGAACTCATAACTTATTTTTAAAGCTTTACGGACTATCATGTATGTAAAACTCAATGACTAGTTTCCATTTTCACAAAAGGAAAATACGCGTAGTATATGCAGAGTACACAATGCAAGCAGAAAATGTGTTTATGTATCGTTATCACACATGGGTGAATCGGGGAGGAATGTGTTTGTTTCAGATTTCACCAGAGTGGCTTAATCAAATGTGGATTAATCTGTATACAGTAACAAGACGTGCAGATGAACGTGGTTGCTGAGATTCCCCCAGCAGCTCAGTGTTAGGGCCGACCTTGCCGCGATTCCCTGGGCCTTCTTCTCATGGTCACACAATTGCTGCGACAGTTTCTGCCATCACATCTCCATTCAAGCAAGGAGGAGCAAGGAGTGTGCTAGCTGTAGATGGTCAGCACTTCTAACTATATAAAGATTTATTTCTAAAGTTAAAGCTATAGCTATAGTTCATCAGCATTTCTGGAACACCCCCAAGCTGACGCTGGTCTTGTTCTCATGAGCTGGTGCTGGGTCAAATGTCCCTTCCACTGACAGCAAGGGAATTGGGGGAGGCAAGGAATCACTTCACCAGAATTGGCTTAGATCATGGGTCAGCCATACTATGGCTCCGGGGCCAAATTCAGGCCTGCCCCTGTTACTGTAAATAAAGTTTTATTGGAACATAGCCACACCCACTCATTTGCACATTGTCTATGATGCTGTCGCACTACAGTGGCAAAATTGAAGAGTTGTGATGGAAACCCGACAGTCTGTAGGCCTTTTACCAAAAGTGATAGCTTAGCCCTGGCTTATACCCATCCTGATCCATTGCCTCAGGCTGACTACATGGACACTGGGGGGGCTAACTGGGCTTCCAGTAAGCACGGAAGAAGGAAAAAAGGGATTGTGGAAAAGACCTAACACTATAATCAGGTCTCCTGGTTCAACTAATTATATACAGGACCAAAAAGCTAGACTACATTTTCTATTTTAAGTCCCAGAGTCACCTGGAGCATCTAATTTTTCTGCTCATTCATTTCCTCATAAGCCAACTAAGAACATTTCAAAAGGTAGAAATTTTGCAAAGACAGTATAAAGAATCAAATAATTGACAATATTGTGATATATCATAAATTCAGGAAGATAATCCCTCATCTGCTGGCTTTTGTGTGGCACTAAGATATTGTCAGATGTAAGTCTTAGACACATATTTTACCGATTGACACTTCCCTTCAAACTCTTTATTTTAGGTTCTCGCATACACAGAGGGACTTCATGGAAAATGGATGTTCAGCGAGATCCGAGCTGTATTTTCAAGACGTTATCTTCTACAAAACACTGCCTTGGAAGTGTTTATGGCAAACCGAAGTAAGTCCCCTTAAATATTTTGAAGGAAAGTGTGCTCATATTTGGGTTTTATTCACTTATGCAGTACGATACGGTCTTGATTTTTCCCTGCTGTATTTCTGTCTTTGGTATGCCCTCACTAAAACAAAAATAAAAATAAAAAAGAATTAATTTGTTTAAGAATGTGACTCCTAGATTTCTCATGGATAAAGTTATACAGAAAGCTGACTTTCCAAAAAGAGTTATTACCTTTACAAATAAATCATAATAGGCACTTGAAAATGATGTCTGAAATCGATGGCTAGCTCTCCTGTGGTTTTCTAAATCATGTTTTTTCTTCTTACCACAGCCTCGGTTATGTTTAATTTCCCTGATCAAGCAACAGTAAAAAAAGTTGTCTATAGCTTGCCTCGGGTTGGAGTAGGGACCAGCTATGGTTTGCCACAAGCCAGGTAATTATGTCATATTCCACGTTATCTATGGTTTGTTAACATATTTTCATCTCACTATGACAGAAATATAAATAGGGTTATACCATTATAACTATTTTGAGAACCAAGAGATTTTTCTTTCACTGCAGGTTGTTTATAGGGAAAGAGGTAATGAAAACAGCTATTTTAAGAATGACATAATAGGGCATAATTTTATTAAATGCATATAAATGAGTAAGTAAAAAAGTTGATTGCATGTCATAGCTAGCACATAATTAAGACATTTTTGCTTAAGATCTTACAAGAAACATACCAAAAGCCTTATGATGTTTGTGATAGTATAATTGCATATAAACGTTTTTATAAATGCTCTGTACAAATGCTTTTCCATGAAAGTAATAAAACTCTTAGAGTTTATTGAGATAAGTCATTAATTATGCTGTGGCTTTAACGGTTTCCTAAGTCTTTCATCTTGGTATTTTAAAAGCATCATTTTGAAATCTTATTTCATTAAAAGATACTAGTCTAAGTAGAAAACACAGCATTACATGTATTACTAATATCAAATCGTTTTGGGCTCCAACTAGCTGAATACTTGACTGAAAGTGGCTTAAACAGTAGGGTGTTCTGCTTTTGGGGTTTCGTTTTATAAAGGATCTGGAGTTAAGAAGTTACTCTTATTGGCTCAGAGGCTTAGTGATGTCAGGATTTTCGTTTGGCCTCATTTTCACAAAATGACCACTATTGCTCTAGATACATCTTCACACAACTGCAGCAAAGTAGGAAAATGACACAAAGGATTTCTCAAAATACTACAGCAATTTTTATCCCAGGTCCCTTTGGCCAGAATGGGGTCACTTTCCAGTTCCTGATATAATCACTCCCAAAGGGAAGTGAGTTTACTGGCCTACCTCAATCATCCCCAAGAATTCAGGGGAAAATATCTACTTCTGAACGCCTTGCCTCCTCCTGCCTGAACAAAGTGGGTTTTCTGTTGATGAAGAAAGCGATAACAGCTCTGGGGAGACAAGCAGCAGTGTCTTCCACGTGGATCATTATGTCGCTGGGAATTATTGCTGAGCATGGCATGGATGGGAAGGAAAACTAATCTTTATCTATTCTCCCTTGAATAGGTTACAGATATTTAAAGGACAAGGGCTGTGTCTTGTTTATCTTTTAATCTGCTGCCCGGAACACAGTGCCTAATTGCAGAGATGCTTTGTAAGCGATGTTCAATAGGAGTTACCTTGCATGGCAGCATATCCGTTCTTGTATTGAGCTTACAGTGTGGGACCAGTTCACTGACATGTGTGCACATGCTCAGGATATTTGCTAGTAGAATGACGAGATTAAATTAAGACATTAGCAGGTAATGAAATACTTATACAAAATACAGGTCAAAGGAAAAAAGGCGTTTAATCTATCCAAAAAAATGAATTTGGTTTTTCAAGACTCGTTCTTATTGAATCTAAACTGACTCAACGGTAATCACTACTTCCTTTTCCCAAGCGCTTACAAATTGTTTAATCATCAATTCAAGGCGTTTTCCAGGGACTGACATTAAAAATTCACAAACAGGTCTATCTTTTTCCTTTTGTAAAAATAATCTCCTGCCTCCGGGCATCTTTCTCAATCACCAGGATTCTTTAAAGATTACCAGTAGAGGTGTCTCAGTGACATATGTAATTTCCTTCAGTACTCTTGAATTTGTCTGCACCTGACCTCATTTAAAACAACCAGAAACTGTTGTATTAGCTTCCTTACCTATTTTGAGTACCCTTATAACCACAGTTGGTCTCTGACTTTTAGAAGATCATTCTTCTTGATAGAAAAACTGGAAAACAAATAATTGTTTAATAGTTTTAGCTTTGCTGTTACTTCACACAGCCATTCCATCTTAAAACACTCTTCTGTTGCCCATAGTTTCCCCCTAAATGCTCAACTCATTCTTAGTTTCCTAATAATACTCTCAGAAGTTTAGGTCTGTGTATTTCCTGTGTCACATAGCCTAAGAAGTTGCAGACGGGGGCTAAGAGAAACACTGAATCTAGTCTTAGACCTGCGGCTTACTGGCTGGGTCATGGTAACAGAGCCAGCGGCATAGGAGGAACTCAGGACATATTACTTGAAAGAATGAATAACAGTAGGCAAGAGGAATGCCACCTGCTTCAACTGGGGATGGCATCTTTGCAAAGAGATGCTGTATAATGTCTTGAGATCATAAACTGAAGACACTTTGTAAACTGTAAACACACATACACGCTATGCACATCTTTGCATCCCTACACAAATATAGACAGGTAGGTAGGTAAGTAGGCAAATAGGGAGGTGGGTAGATAAATAGATATACACACACACATCCATGAACATTCACGTGTGTGATACGTAAGATCTCGGCATAGTTAGAGAGTCGTCAAGGGGAAGGGTTGACGCCTTCCTACAAATAGAAGCCTTCCAGCTGGGAACATCCTGGTCAAATCCCCAAGGGATCCCTTCTCTGCTTCGTTTTCTTAACATTTGGTTTTGTCGGTTTAAGCAGAGTTTATCAGAATCTATCTAACTAAGCTACACTCATAAGAGACTGATTTGTAAACAAACAAACAGATAGCAAAACCAAAGCTGGGTGTGGTGCTGCCAGAATAACTGGCTCCGCATATCATTCGGGCAAGCCCACCAGGGATCACAGCACAAGTCAGACTGGTGCTTGACAAGCAAAGATCTGGAACAAAAGGAATATGTCCTTTAAGCTCTCTAGCCTGAGTGCCCCTTTAAGTAATTAATATCCACAGCTAGCATGAACTGAGTGCTTCCCAAGTGATCAAACTTTGGGTTTTACTTTATGAGCATTATTTCCCTTATTTCTTTGGTTTTTATTTCTCACAACTCTGGAGGCTACGACATCCAAGATCAAGACGCCAACAGATTTGTGTCTGTTGAGAACCCACGTCCGGAGATCTTCTAGCTGTGAAACGGAGTGCTCTGCCCTTAACTCTTAAAACAATGAGACTCTTATCCCATTTTACAGATAGGAACATTCTGATTTAGATAACTTGCTAATCCTGTCCCAGATCCCAGGCCACTCTCTTTACATCTCTTCTTTTGCTGTCCACCAATATGGTTTCTCACATTGGCCGTAAGAACAATATCTTTACACCTGCAGGATGATGGGAAAATATTGGCAAAAATTGCCCATTTTCTAGACTCCATACTGATTACCATTGTCTGGTTACTATATTGTCTATTCACAGTCAGCATAGTCAATTGATTTTGGATTTAACTAGATTCTTCACTTACTAAGGATACAACTGGTTATATTCATAGGGTTGATGATTTTAAATGGTCGCCAGCTCTACGGCCCTGAACACTTTCTATCTCAGAGGGCAGCTTTGTCTGACTCTTATCCCACAATTCTAAAAGCGTCCCATTACCCAAATATGTGCCAACTATCCTCGTACTAGTATCTAAATTTTTTATAGGACATTTGGAACAACATTCTTGTTTTACTATTACCAATTTTTATTCTTCATATCATTGAATTATTTAATTTTTTTGAGTACCACATCTCTTTTCAGCCATTTTTTTCTTTTAGGGTAGATGACCAATAATTCGGGTCATTCAATATGTACTTGCTTAGACACCATTATATGCCCAGTGCTGCTAAATGTGAAGGGCATAAGAGAAAGGAAAACATAGTTCCTGCTCTCAGTGAATTAATAGTGGAAAAGACAGAGTAGCAAACAGAAAAACTGATCTTTCCCCGAACTTGCTAATAATCTGCTTTTCTAAATTCTTTTCCTACGCCCACACTTTTCTTCACTGTTACAGATGCTAAGAGTGATGTGATAACTCTTTCCCATGATTCCCATTATTTATACTTCTCCAGATTTATTTGGGTTTTGGTCTCTGGTGGCCGTGCTACAGGTTGAGTTTGTTCCCCTTGGTACTTTCCTCACCCCCGCCCCCCGCCCCATCCACCGCCCCCCTGTCCCAGCAATGAAGAATTGAAAGGCAGGGGCACAGTAGTAAAGCAGAGCATAAGTTTTATTTGAATAAACACTGCAAGGGACCAGTAGGCCAGAGTCAAGGTAGACAAAGACCCCAAACGTTTAGGGGGCAGGTCTATTTATCACGACCTACTGGGAGGTACTTCTTTGATTGACAGGGTGATTCATTTTATTGACAGCTCTAGTTATACACCCATTCCTCCTGGTGTGCCTATCTTTCCCAAAATGCACACAGAAAAGCCCATGGTTGTGGGTGGCAAAACCATGATTTTATTTTAATGAAATTAGGAGGAGGTGCGGTTTGGGTGGTTCTTAGTTTTGTCTGATTGCACCTTCACTGGGACCTGGTTGGGACAGGTTTGGCCCGGTCCCCATTGGCAAAAAGTTCTCTCTCTGCAAAGCCTTCACTGTCTTCGTGGGCCCCCAACCTGGGCAGTTTGAGTGGTTTTTCCCATGAACCTTATCTTCCCCTTCCCCAGCTGCTCCTATCTACCTTTCTACCAAACATTCCTAACAGAATTATTTCCAGATCATCAATTTTCTTCTTAAATGTCTAGGTTCAAAATGTCAACAAAAGAATTCAAAACTTTATTACATATGTGTATTGCTTTAAGCAGACTAAATTTGCTTCAGGTAAGAATTTTAGATTGGTGATATGATTATAATAGTAACAAAATGCAAATTGGACTAAGAATATGATTATAATAATACCACAATGAAAATTGGGCTAAGCATAGTTTATTAATTCTTTGATAATTCAGAAAATATTTTAGCATGTTGCCATGACAAAGAATCAAGGCTAAAGCTTATAACATAAAATAGCTGTGTGAGTAGGAGTCTACCCGGGAAAATTTTGATGTTGATACCAGTACGGATTTTCCTCCTTTAAGTGGCTCTGTGAAAATCATATTACAAATAATTGAAAAATGCACTGAACTATAGAATTGATGTGTGAACTATATGTACCACTTACCTTTGAAATGAAGTGAAACATTAGACTCATGGTTCCTTTGGACTCAATAGGGTCTATTATCTCAAATACATATAACTAGGAAAGTTCTTCAAAACTATTAATATATGACTGCTACAACTTACTAAGTTAATATTACAGGCTGCTACAACTTATTAAGTTAATATTTAAACATAGGGTTGCACATAATTAATCTTAAAATTCTTAATTCATATTTGAATTGGAATAATGAGTTCCTTCCCATCCCTCCTTCCCCCCTCCTTTTCCTCAACTTGCTCCTACTATGTACAAACATTGCCTGTTAAGGTTCCTTGTGAATAGAAATATTTGATAATAATGCATGAATGACAAAAACAGTCCTAAGTCCATAGTTCCCAAACTGAGCATCCAGAAACCTGGGATAGCACAGTGAACTCACAGGGCTGCTACAGGGCATTTCACACTCTCTAGCCAAACACAGCAGCATTGGTCAGACCCCTCAAAGCTCTCAACCTGCGTGTCCATTTCAACAGTAGACGGCACTGCATTTTCTCTGGGAACATCTCCGCTCTGTGAAACTAGGTTTGGGGGATCTCTGTCATTAAAACAAAAGTGTTGCCTAACAATCAGAGTGGAACAGGAAGTGAAGGTGGTGGTGTGTCAGACACAACCCCAAGATTTAGGAAACTGTGAGCTCAACAGGTGCACGCATCCCATTAGTAAGTGTGGTTATTTAAGAATGCAATAAAAATACTTTTTTTGCTCAATTTATGAGTATTATATTTTCAAATAGCTACTAAGTTGTTAAGATTTAAGTATTTATTAAGTTGTCTGGGCCTAACTACTTAATAAATGGAACTACTGGGTATTTTTCTTGGGCAAAGGATAACATGAAAATTCCTACCACACTCAGTGTAGCTTGACTTGAAAAAGTTTGGGAACCTTTGTCTTAAGTAGTGGTCTTTTTATAAACTCATTAGCCTTATCATACTTTTACAAATACAGCCAGCTTTCATTAGTTCTTAGATAAACACACTAAACCTCAAAAGATTTGTAATTCACACAAATTAATCCTGATACACTCCCTTAAGCTATTTCTATGTCCCTTCTGAATCCATGCACCTTCAAAATTCACAGCTGGTGTTTTTTTTACATCAGTAGAGGGATATGTTTTGTGTGGGTAGAAGCTATGCACATGTGCTCATTGTTGTGTGGAAACACATGCAAGAAGTTCAGTGGTTTAAGTCAGATGCTTGTAAGCTGGTACCTAACTACCCACCCACCTAGCTGATTAGCATGGAAGTAGTAGATCTGCTGTAATGTCTAAGAGCTGGTCTGACATATTCTGAGTATAGTTTCAGCATTTCTGTCCTTCTGAAGCTATAAAATACCCATTTGCAGCCCTATTATACACAGAGATATTTTCACATTGCTTTATCCTGAGAAACTAAATGTATCTTCTGTATTACAGAATTTTCAAGTATTGCTAATATCTACATTTGAAATAAATATATTTTATAATTTGTCTAAAAAGGATAAACTGTACATTATTTTTAAATGAATGATGTCAAGCCAATAATTGAGTTTTTAGAAGTCCTGAGTAAAAAGAGACTGTTCTGGTTTGCCTTATCGCTTAGGAGGATATCCCTGGCCACTCCTCGGCAGCTTTATAAATCTTCCAACATGACTCAGCGTTGGCAAAGAAGGGAAATTTCAAACTTCGAGTATTTGATGTTTCTTAATACTATAGCAGGTAAGACATCTCAGTCTTTAATTTGTTTACATTCATGCAAATCATTGGTAATGTGACTTGAAGGAGTACATTTTTCTCCTTGGAATTCAAATACAACGTTAGAATAAACACTGAAGCACTCACATGAAATGTTATCAGAAACAAGAACCTATACAAGGTTTGAGGTTTTAGATGCATTATTGTTGAAGAGGCTTTTCCTTGCTCTCCTGCCATTTTCTTTGCTGACAGCTTTGTCTGAAGGTTTATTAGAGTCAACACACCATTGCCAGAGAGTGTCTGGAAATAATAATGGGAAAATGTAATTTCACTACTTTGTCGTTCTCAGCACTATAGCAGCTAGACAGGAGACTAACAACAGGACGCTGCCTAGGACAGATGTCACCTGGATTAGGGCATGACTGGGTTACAGCATCTTTTCTCTTTTTTTTAAATCTTCAAATAAAAATATAAAATCAGATTACGTTTTCTAAATGATGAGTAACTGCCATCAACCTTGGCAGTACCATGCCTGGAAATTAAAAAATAGGTAGTGGCTTTGTTTTTCCGCTAAACCAGAGGTTGTCAGTGGTTAAACATGTTCATGAGATTTAAGTGTCTCTTTCTTTTTTTCCTAACTTAGGCCCCAAAAGCCCTTATTCATGTTGAATTACAAGGAGTTTACTTCTATGATTCAGGCTTGACAAAATTTTTTTGCAGTCAGGTGAATTTAAATAGCTACATAAATAGATATACTTAAGCCTTTGATTATCATTCTGTTGTGTATGAAAACTCAGAACCATGAATTTAGAGTCATGTTCTCCAAATCATTGCTTATAAAGATAACTGTATAATCTTACTCTTTAAATCTATCACATATGTGTCAATATGGGTGATACATATATATATAAAATATGGATGATATAGATATGTATTAAATAGCCAAGAGAATGCAATTTGTCAACAAAAGGAATAAAAAAGTTATTTGAAATGTTTGTGCATTTTAATCATTTAATATACACTGTAAATATACCTATGCTCAAAAGATACTAGAGTCACAACCAACGGACTATTTTATTACATACATTAAATTTTACTATATATTTTATACACATCTCCATTATGTACATATATCTTCACAATACATTCATGAGATATTTCATATATATTTAATATATCAGTACACACCATCTGTCTCTCTAAAAGAAATCTATTTACTCTCTCAAAGAGAAAAGAAGTGGGTTATACTATTTCATTAGTACATAGTTTTACATATATAGATAGAGTGAACTTCAGTATCTGAAATGTAAAGGTGTTCATTTCATTGGCATACTTAGCTAAACAGCATGATGTGGTAGAAGGAGCATTCTCGCTTCAGGACCGCAAAGGGGTAGAAGACTCTCCGGGCTGCCAACTTTGTGTCCAGAGCAGAGGTGGAATCTCAGGTTTTAACGCTATCTTGGACTTTTCGTCTTTCAGTAGCCATGTTTACTATGTTCACATCTGTTGTAATATCTTGATATGTTTGGTCTTATATCATCTTGTTTTATGCTATTGTCTTTAGTGTTTTCTTGCTTTTTCTTGCTTTGTTTTACTTTGGCCTTATAAATAAAATTTTTGTCCACATTTTTGGTGATTTAGAATATAGCCATCTTGTTCACGCTCCTAGAGATATGTTTAAATTTTTAAAAACCCTCTAAAATATATTTCTCTTATTTTTTTATTATTGATAGACACTCTTATGAAGGTTTCACATGAAAACCAATGTGGTTACTACATTCACCCATTTCTTTTATTTTTGAACTCAAAAATAAATCAACATTTTCATCACTCATATGGAAAACAAGAACTTTATCTCAATTACTCTTCCTTCATTGCTTATCTTTGTCAATATGATTTACTTCCCAGAATCCACATAATTATTAAACTCTTATTTTTTGGATTCCATCTATTTTGTGTATCAAAATTTTCTTCTTATTAATGCAGTATATTATTTTTGGCTACATGGATCTTTACCTGATTTTTCAGGATAAGTCTTCTCTTTACATTCTTCTGCAGTATTTTCCCCTATTCCCTGTATTAGATCTTTCTGTTATCTATACTGAAGAGATCTCTGAAGTTTCACTGTGTACCTTGTGTCATACAGGCGTGTGATTTTTCTGTTGGCTGTGCTAATTATTTGGAGCTGTTGGATGTAAAACTGGAAAGCAGAGTGATACACTCACTCCCAGCTCAGTTTCCAGTCAAGGTGGCATTCATAGTAAAACATGTGGCTCCTCTAGGATGGGATTCTCTCCGTCGTCTGGACTCTTCTGGCCTCCATCCCTTCCCACTACATTTTATTGATGGTCACATGTACTTCCTACAATGCAGTACAGTTCCACCTCCCAGCACCTCCCACGCCTGCCTGCGGCGTCCCGGGAGTTTCCCTCTGTCTAGATCTAGGAAGACTGTAATCTGGGTGGAGAGAAGACTGTGATCCCCTCTAAACGCTGCACCTGATCAGTGTAGACTTTGCTTTTTTTTCTGATTGGGACAATCTTGGGGTTTCTGAGGCAGAGTCTACAGACTGTAAGGGAAATTAAAATGTCTTCCTACTCTCCTTTGAGTCACTGGGGTCTGTTTTATTTGATGACATAAAGAATGTATAGGCCACTGGCTTTTTTTTTTTTTAAGAGTTTACTGCGTTATTTCCTCTACAATGATTATAACTAAACATTAAAGCCTGTCTACTACAGACAGTGGGAAAGAAAGGATAAAATAGGGACTAGGCCCTCAGAGCACTTACAACTAGATGGGAAAATGAAATATACATAAATAAGAGCATTTTGAGACAGCTGATGGTAAGTGCTGAATGAATGCATAGTGACTGTTACCAAGAGCTAAGAAAAATGAAATTTTAAGTATGTGTTTGGGGAGAAAAACAAGCAGAGTTTTACAAGTTTCTGACAGTTGGATATGTGTGATTATGTGATGTGTTAGTGGCCATGAGAACCGTGCATTGGCCGGAGCAGATAATACTAGGCAATCACACTGGTGCTCTAGGTAGGAGATGCACAGAGCCTGATTTGGGACTTCTAGGAGTCAGTACAGTTTTGGAGTAGAAGGGAATGCAATATAGAGTTTTAGGAAAATTAATCTGATAACAATGTATGGCTTGAGTCAGAAATAACACGTTAAGTTTAGGAAAAGCTGTTAGGAGAGTATTATAGGATTCTAGATATGAAGTCAATGTATTCGTCCTTTTAGTTAAGTAGTTACTGGTTACACCCTGTTTGGCACTGACACTAAAGAGGAAAGGAAAGGATGGCTTCTGCCTTTGAGGAGACAGATCATAGTATAGCCAGGAAAACAGACACGTGCCCCAGTAATTCCAGTAAAAAGTGGTAATTATCATGTATAATGGGAAAATATACAAATGCATTTAGAATCATTGATCTAGAAGACTTTACTTATAACTTAAGAGATCAGGAAAAGCTTCTCATAGGTGACCAATTGGAAATTGAAATATGAGTAAGACTTTATTAGAAAATTAGCAGAGGGAATTCCAAGAAAAAAAATGTGGGGTGAAGAGTTGAATTGGAGTTGTGGCAACGTGTATAGCACAAAAAAAAGAGAGAGAGAGAGAGAAGTAAATAACACTGTATATGATGTCATACAAAAGGAGATGTCATTGTAATATGTCTAGTTCATTAGTTGGCAAAGTGTGGGCCCCTGACCAGCAGTGTCCGTATCACCTGGGGACTCATTAGAAATGTAAATTCTTAGTATCCTCCTTAAACCTACAGATTGAGAAACTCTGGGCGTGGGGCCCAGCAGTCTGCACTTGGGCAAGCTAAGTTATTCTGATGCATAAAGTTCCAGTACCATTGCTGTAGCCATTTAAGATCTAATTATCAGAACGATATTTGCATGTAAAAATATCAAGAACATACAAGGACCATGCCATTAGTGCCATTGAGTGTAATAAAAATTTAGAGAAGTGAGAGATTAGGATGAGATAGTCTAGTGCCCGAAACCTCATAGGAAGGATGGGCTTTAGATTAACTCTGGAAGGATTTTGTCATACATAGGAGATTCTCCAGGCAAAATGAACTTTACACAGAAGTAGAATAACAATAGGGAAAAGGTCATGACTGTAAGTATCCCGGGATGCTCTCCCTGGAAATGCTCCTCCTGATTTCTCTCCTGTCTTTATTATCCTGGAGCTTTAAGTAGGAAGGCCAGTGTGTTCTGAGGAGCAGCAGTGAGGAAGCCAAGATTGAAATCTCGTGGAGGACGTAATTAGCTTTGCCGATTTGTGGAATGGAATACTGTGTATCCATTCATCTCGTCCTATTGGAACACTTCTCAGAGTTCTCTAAGGGTCCTAGAATAAAGGGCACTATAAAGATGTTAAGTTGTACCAGTATCATTCCAACATGAGTTCCATTAAATAATCATATTATCATATAGCACAATTTTAAGGATAGTTATCATTCAATAAATATTTAAGTCAGTTGATTAAAATTAAAGTCATAATTTCTTGAGAAGATGTTACTATTCTTATTAATGAATCGTATTTAATTTCCTGGGTAATCCAAAGCCGAGAAATGGTTGGCTTATATCTTACCATAGTCTTTTTTTAAACAATTCTTTAATTATTCTTAATATCAAGATTCAAACAACAAATACCATTTTTATGATTTCTTTGTTATATCATTTTCGAAACATTTCTGTAATATTAATATCAACATGCAGAAAGAAATAGAAAATAACAGGTAACAATTACTGAGCAGCTTACAATGTTCAAACATTGTTCTAGGTGTTTTTACTCATTTGTTTATGTGTATTTGCTCATTTAATCTCAACACTATCCCCAAGAGTTAGGGTCTATTCTTATATCCATTTCACAAAAGAGGAAATAAGGAACAGAGAAGTTAAGTAATTTGCCCAAGTCACAGAGCTAAGTAATACATGATGAGTCAGGACCCCAGTGTAGATAGTTGGGCGTAGAAGTTCCCCCCACTACGGTACCATACGCTTCAGGATACTCACAGCACCGTTCAGTTTCATTTCTATTCATCAACTACAATCGAACTGCTTTAAAAACCTAAACAATTAATGACCTGAAATAGTGTTATCTTTTATTTTACATTTCATCAAAGAACCTTTTGAAACTTACTGTCATGACTTTTGTAGAGACTGCACTGGGCTAGAACCGGGCCTGGAGTTTTCATCTCTAATGTAGAACCTGGTACTGGTCTCAGGTAGGTCTCAGATCTGGAGAAACAGACTCTGAGACACAGATTTGCTCGCAGGAAGTTGATGGGAGAGTATCCTTGGGATACATGTATATAAACACAATCGCATATAAATCAACATGTATTTTACTCTATATGTGTAAAGTTTTGTAAAGTTACTTTACATAGTAAGAGAAGTTTTTCGAATATTCGGAGACCATGTTGTTTATAAAAGACACCGAAAAGCCCACAAATGTTGTCATGGCCTTTATTTATAAATGTAATAAATAAATACTCAATATAAAAACTTAGAAATACAGAAAAAAGTGCAATTAAAAATACCAAATGACTCATAAGCCTAGCCATAAATATTGGTTAACATTTTGGTGGTTTCTCTTTTGCTCCTGTGTGCGGCATATCACGGAAACCCACCACACACACAGGTTCACACTCTACCTTATAGATTTCATGAGGTGTTCTTTGAAGGCATGATTTTTAAAACTGCATGAAACTCTACCTTAAGATTGTGGTATAACTTATTTAACTATTTCTGAAACACCTGGTTCATCCTTTTTTAATATTCAAAGAATACTAAGTTTTGGAAGATTTTGTAGAATCTTAACAATGCTTTAGAGTTGGACTGAAGATACGGTTTCAACCTCTAATTCCTGAGGTGGACCTGATTTCTGTTCAAAATACAACCTATGCCTCCTTTTATACCTTCTTAGATAACGCTGTGAACAAGATGTTAAAATCTGGCCTTCCTGCATTAAAAAAAAAACAAACAGCCGAGTGACTGCTAACACAGTTTCGTGTACATGATCCCTTTAGGTCTGAGAGTATTTTTCCACGTTTGAGCTGTTTTTCATATAATCAGCTAATGAATTGAGCACAACTTCCCCCCGCCCCCAACCGTTTTCTTCCTGTTTAGCATTTCCACTTTTTTTGCTCTGTGATGTACAAGCCCTCCCTGGTTAATTATGTATATATTTAGCTACTGCCTGTGTTGGGCTTATAATTGTCATCTAATTAGATGTAACTTGAACCACTTGCTTCTAGAAAAATCATTAAAAATTCTTTCCTAATGACCTAGAGATGACAAAACGTCTGTAAAGTGTGCAGAAGCAGACAAGCACGGGAACATCGCTCTTAAAGAGTGTTAACCCAGATGCTGCAGCCATCTAATTAAACAATATTTTGCTGTCATTAACATTTTCACCAAGGAATTGCAGTTGTAATTTCTTTGTCAGCTGTCTCTAGATCACTTTACCTTCAAAACTAAAGTGCTGCATAAAAACGTTAAATTGGATGGTTTAATTAAAAAGTTTTTTTTTTAAATGAGGAAACATACCCAGTGTTTCTGAGATCTCATTTACTGTGCCTTTTCTTGTTTGAGTAGATTAGTGTCATGGGCTTGCAATATTTAATATTCATCTTCTAAGATAAATCTTTGTAAGTGTAGTTAGTAAAAAAAAAAAAAAAAATTCTTCACGACTACTGGAAAAGGGAAGAACCCTACCAATTACAGCATAAAATGATTTACTAACTTTCAGTCATTGCCTAGAAGTACCAGAGCTCAACAGGTATCACTTTGGGAAGATGTCATTTTTTTGGTTAATTTAGTAATTTTTTTTTTCATTTCACAAAGGTGTTCACTATAATAATTAAAGGAATGCTAATTCATGGCTAAATCTTATGAATACAAAAATCCTAAAGGACCACTTAATCATTCTTTTTCATCCATGTGATTTTTAAATACATTGTGCATTTTTAATTCAAACCAAAAATATAAACTGACTGTCCCAGTTTCATAAAAAGCAAACTTTTTATGTGGAAATTTGTATTTAAAAAGGTTTGAATATAATTGTGTAAATATATTTATTTATAAAGCTTATTATACTTATTAGAGTTAAAATGGTGCCACAGGCTTTAGTAAGTTAAAAATTACTAAATTTTCTTTAGCATATATTTTCAAAACATCATCCAAAGATTATTAAAAGTGAGTTATAAAAAATGTATAACAGATCGATTGCCGTAAGCTTTGACCATTGACATAGATCGAGTTGTGTGTATATTTTAAACAGGATGCTTTCTTTGTATTTCTTCCGAAAATTACCATTTTGTCTTTTCCTGTGTTAGAAAATCATTTCTGGTTAAAGGCTAGTGTCTTCAAGTATGGCCTCTATTTTTATGCTGTGTGTATTTATACGATACACTTAAATACTGACTTAATATAAACTGGTTTTTCATTTATTTTATGTTGACTGTTTATTTAAAAACAGTTATGGTATCTAATTTTCAGCTATTAACTGATGTACATAAGTAATAAATATGTTATATAAATGATAACAACAGTATCAATATCAATAAAAATACATAGTAAAAGATCTATTTTTAATAAAGTCGACAGATTTTTGAGTAGAATGGTAACCCTGAAAATGGCAGGACACAGGCCCAGTTAGAATCCCAGAAATAGCTGTCTGGGCAATCTGGATTCTCTGTATATATACATGTACAGAAAAAAAATCGCAAGGGTCACCCGTTGTTCTAGGTTAACATATGCATGAGTTATCAATAACACATGTTAAATTTTAGAATTTTACACTTTACATTTTATAACGACTCTACTTTCACAGTACATTTTCACGTACAAAAGACTTCAATAAAGGTTCCAAATTCTTGTTTGTTCATCATTATTATTCTTCACAGTAGACGGATAAAGCAGGCGCACTCACTGGCTGAGCTGCGTCGCTGCCTGCGTTTGCTTCTAGTTGAGCATGCGCATTCACTGTGCCTCTGCGTGGTCTCCCCCCAGAGAGGCGGTACTGCAGCTTTCCTTCCTGGCTTATGTTCGTTCGTGTTTTAGAATTCATCTCATTTTATCATGTTTGCCTTCATTCCTTCAATAAACATTTTTTGGGCAAACTGTGTGTGCCCATACACAGAGGCTTAAACAAAACAAGACCCCGGACTCTGCATTCACATTTTCAGACTAATGGGGAGGCAGAGGAGTGAGCCGTGCTGGGTGCTGGCGGGACACACATCTGCGCCGGCGCAGTGGTGAGAGAACAACGGCAACCCTGGCCCGACTCCTCGCAGTCCAGGAACTGCAGAGAGAAAGAAAAATGCTGCTTCCTGTCAGTTCCTGCCATTTCTAATAGATCCCCACATCAATTCACACATTTAAAATAACATGTCATTTTGTGGTGAAATGCAGAGATTCGTATAATCAACAGATAAAATAGCCGCCCAGTAAAATACCAAGTGAATTAAGCAGTTGGCCTTGACACTTGTAAGAGTTGCAGATTTAGTCCTTTTACAGGTTACAGTTGGTTGTACGTGTCTCACAGCCACATTCACCAGCTGCCGCAGGGGTTGGTGTATCACCAAGAGGCCAGTTCTTGATGATGGACAAGACGGGCATGCATATTCCTGTGACCAGTACACTCTGTGAGGCATGTGCACTGAGGCCTTCTACATGAAATCTGTAGCACTAAGCATTGGTGAAACCACTATTTTGTATGAATTTGAATGGAGATTTAGAAAATTACCCATGATCAGTTCATAATGTATTTTTGCAAAAACTAATCTTGCCCAACCAAGGTTTTCTTTGGACCCTGGCCCTTTAATGGGGATTCTCTCGATTTCATCTGCTCAAGTGATACCTCCACCCCAGTTTAGGAAGGTGAGCCAGTGCCCTGTGCTTCCTGAACTTTCCACATCCCCCTGTGCCTCATTACCCTACCTGAACTAGTCGTTCTATCAAAAAATAAACAGCAAAGCCCACCTAGGGCCCAACAGCTCTCCACTAAAGTGAAACAACATAATACCAAAACAAAACAAAACAAAAAACTCATGAACTTAAAGGAGTGAAAAAAATGTGTGTGCCATCTGCCTCTCCTTTTTCATACTGGCTTCACAGTACTTCTGCTAACTTGCAAATTCTCTACATTGATCCTTGATGTAAGCTCAATATGGTATTCTGTATCCTGTGTTGATATAATAATTGTAGACCTATACCTGTATATAGATCTATAATGCAATTATAGATATTTATATAGAGATCTAGAATTGTAAGTATAGATCGATACTTACAGATCTATAATATAGTTATAGATCTGCACTCATTATAGTGGAACACCATCACTAAACCTGAAAATGTACAGGTCGCCAGGATGACCTCCTCCATGATCACTTTCAGGGCCCCTGGCCAACGAGGTTCTGCTTCCAGGGTGGCAATATACCTCACAGTCAGCAGAAGAGGGGTGGAATACAGAGGCGTCTGTGCAGCAGGGAGCAGTTGGCCAAGATGGCAAGTGGCTCATGTCTCTTCTACCCATGCTCTGGAGATTAGAAACAAGTCCCTTGGCCACAGCGACTTACAAGAAAGGCTGAGAAACGTGGTCTAGCCCAAGAAGAGAAATCAATTGTGATAAACAGCCAGCACTCTCTACCACAAGTTTGTATTATTAAGGGTAATCGCAGTTGCTCATTTCTGAGTTATTATTGAGTGAATTCACTTGAAGCACATATTTATTAGAGCGCTTTAGATTAAACAAAGACGTAGTTCAATAAACAAGTTACTTTTCTTCTGAAATTCAATAGTTGCCTATGTATTATAAGAATAGGTACGATTTCATAAGCAATTAGTATATACAGGTTTTCATTTCTCTTTTTTTTTTCCTAGGACGGACATATAATGACTTGAACCAATACCCCGTGTTTCCATGGGTGTTAACAAACTATGAATCAGAAGAATTGGACTTGACCCTTCCAGGCAACTTCAGGGATCTATCAAAGGTAGCTCTTAAATATACAGAAGTCAGTTTTTTTCATTAGGCTATATCCAGTTAATGCTTATGTGTGTGTGTGTGTGTGTCTGCATATATCCAGTTGTGTCTGTGTGTGTGTATGTGTTTATATCCAGTTACTGAGAGAAGGTGAACCTGACTGTCTTCTTTCTTTGTCAACATCTAACTCTCATCAATTTTTAGCACAGGAATCAAGCTGCAAGAAGATAAATTAGTAATAGCATAGGAAAAATGAAATGGATATTTGAGAAAGAGCGGATGTAGAGGGGTTGCTCAGACACTAGGTTTTTATGGTCAAGGTAAGAAACCTGAAATTAGAACAAACTATGATGGTGAATCATTTCTGTGATATATTTCTTAGGTGATAAGACATGCTATCTTGACCATAGTACACACACACACACACACACACACACACACACACACACACACACACAGTGTAGAGGAGATTAAAAGTGAAAAAAAGTAGGGCACAATAATTTAGGGAGGGTCTATTAAGATACAAGTAAGAATATTTGACCCCCAAAATACTAAGAAAAAAATACATCATGGGGGATAATAAGCATATTTTTGGTTAATTCACCTAATTTGCTTAGAGGAAACTTCAGTGTGATACTAAATTTGAAATGCAATGAAAACCTAAAAACTAAGCCCAGAAAGCTTCTTCATGGCCTAAACTGATGTCAGAGCCAGGCCCTAACGTCTGTGTACCTGAGCTACAGTAAGCCTCAGCCCATTCACTCTTCTGAATTATTGGGTTGTCTGGTTTAGCGTTCTACAGCGGGTTAAAAGGCAGATGTGTACACATGTCATTTTGTTGGGGCAGGACCGAGGGGCCCATGCACACGGGCGGCCTAAGCCCTGGGGTCAGGGAAACATTCATCACAGCCAAGTTAAAATTATTCCAACAGATGGTTTTTAACTCCGCATACCTTCTCTTGCCTCTTTTCCTGTCTTTGAAAACTAGATGTACCTAAGTTGAAGTTCTGTGCTCCGTACTTGCTAGCTGGGTAACCTGAAGGTGCTTTCTCTTAGCCTTGGTTTCCATATTTGTAATAGGAGAGTCGTCATACCATCCTACTTCATCTGGTTGTAAAGATCAACTAGATAAGGTGCATTTAAATGTGTGCATTTAAAAAAATGTAACATAGTATTTGGTACATAGAAGCACTTTATGAATATTAGTGTTGTTATTACATGTGGAATTTTTCTTAGCCTGTTTTTGAAGCCTGCATACTAATTTCTGCAAATTCGTATCTATCATCAACTCTTTTTTTTATTTTATGTGACTTCCTTATCAAATCTTAGTTGCTAGCTCATTGCTGATCTTAGTTAAGATATTATAGATGCAAAAGGGACCTAAGAGATCAGTTACCAACATCTTACTGAGAGTCACACAGGGTTAAAAGAAAAACTGGCTGACAATTGAATTCCAAAATGGTTACAAATACTGTAATTTTTCCGTTGCAGTTGAACTTAACAAAATCCCTCAGCCATTTACCATGAGCAAGTAGTCGTTGAGGCCCAACTAGACAGAAGAGAAGCATTGCAGTACACAGGGCCTGCCTTCCAGGAGCACATCTAGTTATAGATGACCTGAAAAATAAAATCATGCCCTACAAAATTAAATAAGGCTCTGTATTATATAGAGAGAACTGCATGAAAGGCAATAAAGAGTGTTTCAAACAAGAACTCAAGCTAGACTGCCTGGGTTCAAATCTTAATCCTGCCCCTTACTTGCTTTGGAGGCCTAGGCAAGATTTTTTCATTTCTCTTTGCCTGGGTTTCTTATGGGGACAATAATAATATGGTTGCTGTGAGATTTGATGAGTTAATAAATATGAAGAACTTAGAATAGTGCCTGGCATATCTGTATTAGCCAATCTTGTATGTATAAAGATAATGTAGTAAATGATTGATAAGGGCCGTACACTTTGAATTGTCTATCAAATAATGAGGGTAAATACATGCTGTTACATCCATATTGGAATGAAAATGTGCGAATGGTATGCCTTTTGAACTTGCCAAGTTTGAGGGGTAATATTTAAATGTTAAACAAAACTAAACTAATCATATATGTGAAGATGAAAACTGTAAAACTAGTTCTTTAACAAAATCTAGTCTGCAAAATCCTTTTTTTAACACTACTTGACACTATTTAATAGACTGTAATTGACAGTATTGAATCATTTGCGCTATTTAATTGACATCCTATAATAGACACTATAAAAAATATATATACAATAAAAATTTATAGGGCAGATTCTCAAGTAGCATGATACATAATATTAAAACCTTAAGTGTTGACTACTACTATGGCTATTTTAGATTATTTTTGAAATGAGAAAGGAGATCTTTTTTCTTTGAAATCAACTGGGATATCATGGTAAAAGGAAACTTACAGAACAACATTCCTTCTTTCCTCCATTTATTTATTCATTCTTTCAGTCATTCAGTCAACAGATATTTATCACATACTTACTCTATACCAAGCACTCTACCAGGTGGAAGGGTGTACAGGAAGTGATAAAACAGACATAGTCACAGCCCTCTTGGTAAAAGCCCATGCCAGAGGTGAGTTGAAAACTCAGATAATCACCAGAAATCTGTGAGGCCAGCATTATGACAATAGGTATAACAGAGGATCTACCAAACTGGAGAGTGCGTAC
This sequence comes from Phataginus tricuspis, assembly GCA_029783875.1. NCBI lineage: Eukaryota > Metazoa > Chordata > Mammalia > Pholidota > Manidae > Phataginus > Phataginus tricuspis. The sequence goes on along the minus strand of JAQQAC010002067.1, from coordinate 4,775,786 downwards.
TCAACTTCTCTAAGACATGGAACTCAAGTGTTCTGAAACAGCACCCCAACCAAAGGAAATATGGCTTTCATTATGACTAATATGGATTATAGAAGGCATATGGCAAAATATTTGCTAGTAATTATACATTTTGAGTTTATCCATGTAGAAAAGATGAGATAAATTAAATGAGGACGTCACTGTTTCTAAACTAGCTAGAATGTGTAAACATTTTCGAGTTTTTAAAGGTCTATTTAATCTGTATTCTTTTGGAAGAATGTTAATGTTTCCTTTTGTGGCTCACATGTGTTCTCCTGCTTGTATATAATGTTAAATAGGTAGGAGAGGCAAACAGACTGAGCCTAAATAAATTAAGCCCTGTGAATACTAACTACACTTTTGCAAACATAGGGTCCTTCATGTTGTGAACATTTGAGCCCATGAGCTCTTAAAAGATAGATATCTTTTTCTTCCAATTCTCCTCTGTTCCATGCTATAGTAATTTGTTCTTTATATTCTGTCAGACTAACATGATAGGAAAATGTTAGCAAATTAAAGCCTCTTGATGTATTAATAAATTACTCTTGCAGTGTTCCTATGCTTCATTGCATTTCTTAATAGGAACTTCATACAAATGGGCTAGAAACCCAAGACTGTCCTCTATAAAAATCATTAATAAACAAGATTTTAATATATGAAAATAATATTATACACCTAATGGGAAAATGACATTTGACGTATAATAATATAATTGGAAGGAAAAACTACTAATAATGCGACATTATTGTAGAGAAGAAGTGACCACTAAGAAGCAGATGAAATTCTTGCCACTATAATGAGTAACAGGAATGGGATTTTTATGGGAGGTTTGTTCATCTTCAGAAGCTCAGGGAAGAATTGGAATATTTGAAAGCTAGTATTAACCGGGAACGTTCCAAAGGATCTCTAACAACAAAAGAAATTGTTCCTAAACAAAGATGGAGACCCAAGTAATAATTCCTAGCAGTGAATAATTCTAGAATTCGTTCCCGTGAATAACATTTAGATCCCCCAAATAATTTGTATATTCTTTACTGTATAAAAAATAAGAAGAAGTATGAAATTTACAATCTTAAAAACCTGAAGTTTCTTTTCTTTCTTTATACCACACATTATACTGGTTTTATGGCATTCTGTGTTGTATCAGGTAGGCCTTTGAATGAAGGGGTCAGACAACCCATCCCAAATTGGCTTGAATAATAAATCAAGTTACTGATTCTTATAACTGAAAATTTCAAAGGATTGGTTTTCAGCAAGATTTTCTCTAGTGATGCAGGTAATGCCCAAGGACCTGGTTCTTCCCACTTCTCTGCCTTCCGCACTGGGGGCTTCCCTCTCACCCTCCACTCAATGGCCCCCAGTAGCTCCAAGCAATCCCCTTTTCAGTAGCAAAATGGCCACAAGAGCTTCAGACCTCACATCATACCATCTAAAGGAACAGAGAGCCTCTCACCAGGTAGCTTTTGTGGAAGACAGAAGAAACTTTTCTTTCCCAGAAGTCATAGAAAATCACCCCATGTATGTTTGGTTGTGCCTAACAGGGATGGAATACGTTAGCTGGAGATGAGGCCAGCCAGTCCTTTCCTGTGGTGGGAGCCAGAGGCAGAGTAAGACAATAGAGGGCTGAGAACTGACCAGAGGCAATTTGGATTCCTGTCCCTTAAAGAAAGGAGGCTTCACTGGGGGTCAGCAAAAAACATGTCTGTTATGAACTATCAAATACAATGTACCTGAGAGTTTCTTCTTTATAATTTCTATACTCCAGAGAATAGCAAATAAATTACAGGTAAGAGGACATTAAAGTACAGTCCTAACCCTCAAGGAATGTTCACTGGTTATGAGCAGAAAAAACAACAGACAGTGATTGCTTATTATATATGTACAATTATAATATATGGACATTAGTGGAGTCAGAGATAAATTTGCATAAAGCTAATGTAGCTTAAGTTTCAAAGCTCCTCAAGTTCAGGAGCTGCTTCTTTTACCTTGCCCCAAGTTTTATGTTCATAGTTTTACGTTCATTTTCTGAAAGAGTTCCCCTCCAACAAATTGCTTAGGTTTTAAGGCCATTAAACCTGGACCCACCCTCAATGCAAAGAAAGGAGCTATCTCTTGAGTAATCCTGGATGGCTTCATGGAAGAGGCAAATGAGAAGGGGGTACGTAAGGTTTTTAAACATCTAGGTACACCTGGGTATATTTCTTCCCGTATCTGATGTAGGTCCATGATTCAACTCTTACATTTCTTGCATACTACCCAAAAATATTCTGACAGTATTGACAAAACAATGGGTTTCTGTTTTAGGCATTATCTAATATTTAACAAAAGCATGTTAAAAATTAATAATATTTTTTTGTAGGACTGTGCAGACAGGAGCCCAAAGTGGCAAACAAAATAAATAAAAAAGATGTCTCTGCACCAGACCTGCTCTCCCTGGGGCTTTGGTGGTGTGGATCGGGTGAGGCCTGGCGCTGGAGAGGGCTTTCCTGCCCTTCCCAACTCCATCCTTAGCTAGTTCTTAGCGCTCAGGTCTCCTGTACATAGCAGGTGGGGTCCCTGAGGTTTCTGTTCTCCTTACTGGATACGGGAAAGGTTAGTCCTGGTATGGTCCAAGCTTCTCAGTTTTCCTTTCTTTATATCAGTATGAAAACTGAGAGTTGGAAAAAATCTTGAGAGAGAGTAAATGGAACATGGAAAGGATGTAGTCTTTGTTCAAATTTAACTCTATTACCTACTTTACAAACTTAGGCATTTTCCCAAGCTCTCTAAACTTCGGTCTCCTCCTCTTTGAACAGAGGAGTATCAGAATAGTATTTATGTCATAGGGTTTCTGAAAGAATTATATGCCCTAATTAATGTAGGTTAGACTCCTAGTGTAATATCCAACCTACAAGTAGTAGTCTGGAAGCAACAGAATAAATTTCTGTAGTCAGCTAAGGGTGGGTCCACTGTCTTTGGTATGATTGGAAATCTGGCGAAAGATTACTTGATTTAACTTTGTTCTAATAAAATAAAAGGCAGTGCAGGCATACATCAAATATATTGTGGGTTCAGTTCTAGACCACAATAAAGCAAATCGCACAATAATGCAAGTCAAATGCATTCTTTGGTTTCCCAGTACATGTAAAAATTATGCTTACACTGTATTATAGTATGTTAAGTGTGGGATAGCATTATGTCTAAAAAACCCAGCAATGTGCATACTTTAATTTAAAAATTTTTTATATGCTAACCATCACCCGTGCTTTTAGTGAGTCACAGTCCCTTTGCTGGTGAGGGTTTGTGAGCCACAGTGTTATAGCTGCTTCTCCACCAGCACTTGCTGCTTCCCCTCACATGTGTACATTTTGAAGACAACTTCTATCCTAAAACCTCAGGAACCAACCTCTGCTGGCTTCAGACTTCTCCTCTGCAGCTGCCTCTCCTCTGTCAGCCTTCACAGGATTGAGGAGAGTCAGGGCTTTGGCCAAAGGCAATACTGTGGCTGATTTGATCTTCCACCCAAACCACTAAGACTTTCTCTGTATCAGAAACGAGGCTGTTTCCCTTTTTCATTTGCGTGTTCACTGAAGGAGCCCTCTTCATTTCCTTCAAGAACTTTTCCTTTGCATCACCACTTGGCTGTCTGGTAGAGGAGACCTAGTTTTCCACCTCTCTCAACTTTCAATAGTCTGTCCTCACTAAGCTTAATCATTTCTAGCTTTTGGTCTATATTAAGAAACGTGTGACTCTGCCTTTGACTTGAGCATTTAATGGCCGCCGTAGGGTTATTCATTGGCCTAATAATTTCAATATTGTGTGCCTCAGGACAAGGGAGGCCTGAGGACAGGGAAGAGATGGGGGGACTGACTAGTTGGTGGGGCAGTCAGAACACCCACCTTTATCGATTAAGTTTGCCAAACTATGGGCACAGTTTGTGGTACCCTAAAAAATTCCAATAGTAAGATTGATCACGGATCACTGATCACAGATCACTATGGTAAATATGAGAATAATGAAAAAGTCTGAATTACCAAAACAGGACGCAGAGACGTGAGGTGAGAAAATGCCTTTGGGAAAAATGGCACCGGTAGACTTGCTCGATGCAAGGTTGCTACGAACCTTCCATCTGTAAAAATGCTGTGTCTGTGAAGCACAGTAAGGCAAAAGGCAATAAAACAAGGTGCACCTGTACCTTTAATAAAGTATAGAATCATATTTTCATGCAGTAGATATTTGCTTTTTTATCTCTTTAAATTGTTGAGTTATCAAAACCTTAAGCATCAAAAATATACTGAAGTTAAATGTTTATTGAAACTTGAGATGCACATTTATTTAGACTGAAATATTTTACTGAGTTTTTAATATTTTTACTCTTTCCTTAGCCCATTTAACTGAACAGTTAAAGGGCACAGGAGCAATAAAAGTTCTTTATCAGTAAAATTTATTAGACCCCTCATTTGATTAGACATCACAGGTTCAAGTTTTATTTATTACAGGTCGAGGTTATGTTTATTGTTTGACATGACGGACAGCAAATGAAACAATCTGTCACTGACTTATCTTTTCAATACCGATCCAACAGTGAGTGTAGAAATTTTTTCCCCAAATATATACAGATCTCCCTTTTGGAGATGTGACCTTGTAGTGAAATCTATCTTAAAACATGATATATACCAGGGCTTGTTATGTCCACATACGCCTATGAACTTTACTCTTAAATCACAGTGGTTACATGACTTTGACGGGATGCCCAGCCTCTTCTCATTAAAGTCTAAATGGAATTTTCCTATTTCCCAGTCATGCCCTCTGATAAATGAAAGTTTCATCCCAGAGCCAAGTCCTGCTAATATTGACATGAGCGTAAGACATCACACACACCCCCCATTCACTGAGTGGAGAAAAGATATTCTGTGAACACTAGAGTTGTTTGACTGGCAGATGATGATGAACGTAACCATTTTCCTAAATTATAATGCCACTTCAAAAGAGGAAGTGATAATGCCTTGAGGCTTTGAAATGTGACGATGCAAATGGATGCGCTGAAGTGTGAACGCCCCTCAGCTGTCCGCCCTTGATACCGCCAAGTGTCTACACACCACGCGGGGAGGAGTTTTCCTTGTCGAGGTGGGGGCCCTCAGCTCGGCAGTGCGGCGCAAGTGTCGACAGTTATTTTGCCTTTCTTTCTCATCTTAATACCAAAATGAGGTTAGTTTGATTTCCTTTAGTGTGTAATCTACTTAATGATGCTTACATTTCAACAACAGAGCCTGAAGGAGCAGAACTCCGTGTTTTGGTATATGCCTCACAATGTAGAACTTGCTGGAAGATAAAAATGCGAATGTGTAGATTTGATTATATACCATCTGCCAAGAGACCTATGGCCAAATTTGACATGTTTTCCTGAATATATGTTGAATGTCGCCTTCACCTCTAATCTGAAATTTCTCTTAGGCTGCTTATATTGCAGTGTTGAAGGAAAGGTACTGTTTTAAGACAAGGTATTGATTGGAGGTATTTAGACACCATTTTAAGTTTGTGGAGTAATCCAAGCTGATGGCATGACTGAAGCGGGAGAAGCAAAGGACACCAGGTTCAAGATCAGATTTATTTAAATTAACACGCTTTCTCATTCCCTTATCTGTTCATTACACAAACATTTATAGCACAGCTACTCTGCGCCAGGCACTGGAGGTGCAGGACGGGAGGAACAGCCCTACGAGGGTAGTCATTTTCAGTTTGCCCAGTGGCATTAGTATTCTCCTTTTCTTCTAATTGAAAGGAAGGAACAACGAAGAACAGTGCGAAGAGAAAAGCTGGTTCACAGACACTGTGGCGACAGAAACAGGGAGGTGTTTTTCTGTTTGTTCCCATCTGCGCTGTGGTCTGTTGGAGACGTATAACCGGGTGACAGGGAGCTTTAAGGGTTTGCAGAGAACTCCCAAACAGGTCCTACTCTCTGTCCACTTAGGCCGAGTGTCCCCTCAGCCTCTTACCTTGTTCTTCCTCCTTTAGCCAATTGTCCTACCCTTTCAGAAAGAGAGAAAGAGGGAAGAAAATTCTAGAGCCTGCCCTGCTTTGAAAAATGCCAGCTGTTGAGGAAGGAGCAGGGGACCCCCAGGACCACTTTGTGCTCGTAGGAGAGTCGCACCCCTGGAATCAAACACAGAGCCCACTCTGCGCCCTTGTATTTCACCAGCCAAGGGCCGCATCTAAAGAACAGAAAAACCAGGCCCAAAGTCAGTCTCCTTTAACCTTTCTTTCCGGGTGAAACAGAATATTAAGTAGATATGATCTTGAGACTAGTTTATAGGCTCATCATTATCTTGGTACTTAATGCTTCGAAAGCCTTTTGACGCAAGAAGATTTAAAATATTTGATTTATACCTCCATCATTTTTATGTAAAAATTATTACTTTTCACTAAGCTATTTAAAACTAATTTTCTTAGGAATTATTCTTGAATAATGATAAAATAACGGCCAGCGTTTCCAACACGCACTTATTATGTGCCAGGCGCTGTGCCAGGCATCTTACATAGCTTTTCGCCTTCTGTCCTCACAATGCTGTGATGAACCACACTGGTTATATTGGTTGCATTCCCTTTCATTTATTACCTGTTAATTTCTCTACAATAGATAAATAGAATATACTAAAAAAAAAGCCTAATGATTAATGTATCTTCTACATGCCTTCACCTTTCCTAAATCCCCGTACCGTAGACAGTCATACCAGATATGGGCAGGGGAGGCGAAAGCAGTCAGTCCTGTGTGAAGAGCTAATACATTTTGCTGATCAAAATTCAACTTCGGCTCAAAGGGTATCTTTCTTCATAATATAATTAATTGTGTTTATGCATCCTATTAAAAAGCCTAAAAAGAAATACACCCAATTATATGCAGCAAAACATTAATCTTAACCTTCCTTTTATTAACGCTTCATTACTTCAGGTTCTGCTTCTTAAGAATAAGTGTGGAAATTATGTGAAATTCACCTGGTGATGCAAGGTCATGTTGTATGTAAAATTTTGCAAGATTTGACCTATTGAAGAGAACAGAATTTTCACACATTTTAGAAACAAATTTCCAAACTAAAGGCATTCTTATCCAAAACAGTCCAAAACATAGATGCTGTAGAAAGGACGTCGTGTGAATCTGAAAGATCTTGCTTTGTTTTTACACTCCATTTTTATTTTCTTTTGACTTATTATAAAAATTTTCAGACATAAAGAGAAGTACCAACAGTGACTTAAGCCCACCAGCCCAATATCGAGGTTATAATTATTAACATTTAGGCTTTTTTGTTTTGTTTTGTTTTGCTGAAGTATTTTAAGGTAAAGATATCATACTTTACCTGTACATACTTTAGAATGAAAAAGCCATTTTCCCACATAACCAGAATACTATCATCACACCTAACAAAACTTATAGGAATCCCTTAATATTACCTAATACTGTGCCCTAATCAAGTTTTCCCAATAATCTCCCATATATCTTTAAAAATTGGGACCACACATTTCATTTCATTCTTAGGCCTCCTAAGTGTCTTATAGACTGGAAGAGCCCTGGGGACCATTCCCCCCACTTTTTATCATGATACCGAGTTATTGAAGAAACCATGCCACTTATCCTACAGAGTATCCCAACTTTGCGATTTGTCCTTTTCTCCTCATGTTGTCATTTAACTTCTTTTAATTAGTAAAGTTTTGATATAGGGTAATTCAAATATCAGCAAAGATTAATAACAAGAATTTGTACTTGGATATATACGGTCTTTATTGTTTGCTAGCTAAATTATAAACTTACCATAAGTGATTAAAATTGGTAAAAGTTAAGATGTTCACCCTGGAGGATATTTCTGGGGCATATAACTGAAAAAGCCATCTAAATTCCATACATGGGATGAACCCAAATTCTTGACCAAAGAGTAGAAAGGGGTTCGAGAGGACCAAAACTCTCCATTGTTCTCACTCCCCAGAAGCAACTATTATTACTGTTTCATGTCCATTCTTCAAATGTTTTTCTCTGAATATTCAAGCAAAAATATATTCCATATATACTATAGGATTTTTAGACAAACACTGATAATGCTGTATCATGCTGTCTTGCAAATGGCTTTTTTCAATCCTAGTACGAGTAATGATAATTTAGTACTACTTGGAATACAATCTCCACAAAGCTATTGGAGTTGGCCTTTGAAAGCCTAACTCAGATCTCACGTATCTCGTGCTTAAACCCCCTCAGTGACTTTCCAGTGCACCTACCATCACTGTGCACGTCATCACCCCTGGCCTACAAAGCCATGTGCTGTGCCTCTACCTATTTTCTCTCTCAGCTTTTGAACCCTCCTTCTGTCCACTATGGTTTGGTCATACTGGTTTTCTTTCTGTTCCTTGAACATACCAGTCAGGTTCCCTCAGAGCCTTTGTACTAGCTCTTCCTCTGTGTTTAATTCTCTTATTCCTGAAGTTTATGTGATTACTCCTTGCGGCCATTTATATCTCTACTCAGAGGTTCTTCTCAAGAGATGCCTCCCTGTCACCCAATTGCTGCTGTCTTATTCTTCTGTTTTACTTGTCAGTAGAGCACTTATCTCTGATATTTTCTTATTTACCTAATTGTTTCTTTAGATTCCATCTGCCTCTGCCTCTTCACACACACAAACATACCTAAATCAAGCTTCATAAGCACAGTGACCTACTTTATCTTATTCTAGGGTCTAGAGTAATTTCTGACACATAGTGGGCACTCAATACTCATTGCATGAAATATCCTAGGAGTTTTTTTCCTATCAGCTTTTTTGATTAAATGCATAATGTACATCAAAGTATGAGTGTACCATCATTTAATTAGCCCCTTATTGGACATTTAGACTACTTCCAACTTTTTGTTTTCTTTTTTGCCATTTCAAGCAATGCTGTGAGAAATATCCTTATCTCTGACTCTTTCCATATTATAAATTCCTATCAGTGGAATTAGTGGATCAAAAGCATGTACATATTTTTAAAAATTTTTTACCAGTTTGCCCCCATGAGATATTTATGCCAGTTTATATTCCTGCCAACAGTATGAAGACATTTCATGTTTTGCTCCATCCTAGCCACCACGAAGTATTGTAAAATTTAATTATTGGCGATCTAATGAATAAAAATTGTTTTTGTTTGACATTTTAAGAATTGCTGGTGTACTTCTGATTTTTTTGGTTTTAAGTAACAGAAAGTCAACTTGAACTGGTTTTACCATAAAATATAAAGTCTTTATTGGCCCATATAACTGAGAAATCCAGGAAATCAGTTCTGGAAAACTGGATCCAGGGTCTGTCTCACTAGTGTCACAGTGTGCTTGTCTTCTTGGACAGGTTTCCTATGCTGTAGTAGTGACACCTTCATGAGCCTGCTAGAAATGGAGAATACTTCTTTCCTAGACACATTCAGCAAAGTTCCGTTGGAAGATCTTGAATCATGTGCCCATTTCTGTACCAATCTTATTAGCCATGTGGATAGAATATGCTGGTCAACAGGCCTGGCTCACATGCCCCCCTAGGGGTTCAAGTAGTGGAGTCAACCCACCTGAACCAGGTGGACCAAGAGCAGGGAAGGAGTGGTTCATAAGGAAGAAGGAGGAACAGGTGCTGAACAGGAAAAGAATAGATGCCCATTATATTGTATGAGTTGGTGCTAGTTTTCCTACACATATTAGAAATTTGGCATCTGTGTATAATTGCCTGCTCGTCTCATTTGGTCATTTATTTAATTAGATTGTTCATTCATTTCTTACTGATTTGTAAGAGCTCATTTTTTAAGGAAACCAGGCCTTTATCATATTGCTATAAATATCTTCAATTTTGTTCTTTGTCTTTTGATTTTGCCTAAAAATGTTACCTAAATTTCCATATGGAAATTATAAATATTATATAATCAGATCAATCAGTCTTCATCATTTATTAGATGTCTAAGAAGAGCCAGATACTATGTTAGGTGCTAAGAATACAGAGGTGAATGAAACATAGGACATTCCCTTGAATAGTCTGCTGGATAAAAAAAAGACATAAACTTGCCTAATAATTACCAGAAGGTGTCATGTAGGCCTTCACAGATGAAATTCGAGCTGCTTCCGGAAGAATGAGTTGAAATTCCCTGGTCAGACAAGAAGCGAGACAGGGAATTTATTTGAGCACAGAAGTGTCTGTAGGTACGATTTCTATATCGTCTAAAGTGAGAGTGTTAAGAGTGATGATACATAGCTCATGACAGAAAAAGCAAAAAAAAAAATACGAAAATTCCTAAAGCCTCTTCTAAGGATTCCCAAGCCCTTGTTATCATCATAAAAGATAACAGAGCAACCTGGATATGTTGGTTGGGTGTGTTAAGAGTATTGAGGTAACTGAAAGCAATACGTAGATGCCAGGCAGACAACTGCTGTACCCAGCGGCTAGCTGCATCTGGCCCAGAGCTTCAGCTGGTTCTGTAAGATATCAGTGGCCTCTGACTAGCAACGTGGGCTGATTCGACTCTTCCTTTTTCATTGTCTTCATCTACAATGTGGCCTGTAAGGTTCTGAGGACGTGATAGATAAGAATTTAGCAGGCAGTTGTTGAAGAAAGAAGTGATATCAAGATGAGAATTTCATATTTAGCCATGAACAGACAACGTAGTGTCGTGGCAAGAGCGGAGACCCAGGTCCCTGTTTGATCCTCATGAAATTAGGTTCATAATAAATGTCTTGCCCACCTCAGAGACTTAGGAAAATCGATCTAGAAAATGGAAGTGAAACCGTTTTTTTTATACAAATATATGGTATCATTAGCAATTAGAGCAGCGACAGTGAACTCTCATTCTATACATACACAAGTAGAATCCTAATGCTGTCAACATCATGAGGGTCCTCAGTGTTTTCATATACCAAAACTCTGTGTTACCAGTATTACTTTTATTGGGCCTCTGATTCCTCCTTGAAGACCTTCATGCATAAAAACTTTAATCTATTCCAATGACATTGCCTATGCCTCAAATCAATCCACCCTTACTTTTATTTATTTATTTATTCAAATCGATCCAGCTCTATGCTCAGATTTTATATTCTCTACAGTCCTTTAAATGTCTCATATAGAACCATTTACCCAATACGTATTTTTAAAATAATGTCTGTTGCTATTTTTCACCTATTTTATTTAATTTATAAACTTACTCTATAAAAAAGGTCGTAATAAGTCTTGTAAAGTTTTATAAAAAAGAAAAATACTGATAGATCAAGTCTACAAGAGCAGAAAGGGGAAAAAATAGGAAAATTAAGCTAAAGAAAAAGGTAGCTGTCAAAAATATATACGAGAAGGATTCTAACCAGAATTCTCCAAGGCATATTCCAAGGAACACTGGTTCTGTTGCATGGGAACAGTTATTATAACAGAAGGATGAGATTCTAGTAAAAATGAATAAATTTATTAGTAAATAAAAACATAGGCAACACTGCAGTGAGCCAAAATAAACAATTCTATTTACGATACTACTTCTCAAAGCCTTTAATAATGTAAATCTCCATGAGCATCTTTTAGGGATTTTGTATTTTGTAATAAAATCAGAGTTTTTTTCAGGAAAACAAAGCTTTTTGTGGTACTTAAGGCTGAAACAAATTTCTCTCTTTAATATTCAACAAGGGGAAATTGAGTCATAGAGGAGAAAATCTTCAACATCATTTCTTCAGTAAACCAGTAGTGTTTCATATAGACAGGGAATGTCACACATACAATTTTCCACCAATTTTGTATTGAAAATAATGCCTTTTGTAAGTTATGTACACTTTATAGCAGTTATAGAAATTGAACGATAATAATAAAGTGCTACAGAGGTAGAAATTTTATCTTTAATTTTTTCATTGTTATTTGCATCATTTCCTCCTATCTGTTACAATGTCAACTTCCAGTATATAAACTCACAAGGACAAAATAATAATCTAACAGCAAGTTCTAAACTTTCAGGTAAACCTTCTCATGCGGAAATACCTGAAAAGCACAGAGGTCTAAATACCTACTGTTTGGCAAAGAAAAGGAAATAGTATTGTTATGGTAATTATGATAAAAATTTTAAAAGATGTATTTATAATTTTCATTAGGTGTAGTGTTACTTTTTCACCTTTACTCATTAGCCAAATTCAAATGGTGTTGACATTGCATTATTTGCTCAAATTTTAAAAGGCTAACAAACTTAAAGCCTTAACAATTTATACTTAAGTAAGTAGGTAGACATAGATGATAGATAGGTAGATAGATAAATGAATGGATGGATATGTATGGACAGACAGAGATAGGTAGGTAGGTAGATAGATAGATAGATAGATAGATAGATAATTATATCTATTTGGATCCCACAAGAACATATGTCATCTGTGATGAAATTTTCATTTCCCAAAAAGAACTTTGAAGCATTTTCTTTCAGATGATTTATTGCTCCTTGATTATAATAGAAGCAAAATAATAGAAAAATAACCAATACAAACTAAATCATTTACATTTTGTTTTATAAAATTCATTTCTAAATGCATTACATAAAAATTCAAAATTGGAAATTATTTTAAGCAGTTGCTAACAGAGGCATATACAGACTTTAATCATGTGCAACCATTTTCTTTCAAAGTATTATTCTGTAAAGCACTCCTACAAAATGACTTTGAAAGACTTGAGTAAAATAATAGGAGTGAATATTTATTTTATCCCTGGGAAATGATCAGAGGAAAGGGCAGGTTCCTTTTTCAAGAATGTTTTGTGAGCTCTTACGGAGCAAATGATACCATTAAGGTCAGTCCTTAAGGATTGTGAGGATATTTTATGCTTGTGAAACACTGTTAGAATATTCAAGACAGAGAAAATTATTAAACATTTTAGATGTTTGAAAAAATAGACTTAAAATACTGAGTTAGAAAAATAGCAGCACATCCAGAAATATATAAAGTATGTGGGGCATTTTAAATGAAAACATACTCTTTCAATTCAGTAACAGAACTCACATTCATTCTACTACCGTAGTTACCCTTTTACCCAAAAAGTAATTATATCTTTGTTTTAAATATTATCAATATTTTATGAGACTTTTAGTGAAATTACATTGCCTTTTTACATCTGTGTAAGCTTTGAGAGATAACCAATGAGATTTAATACAGAATAAAGTAAGCCTTAGAACATTTTAAAAAATACATTTAAATCAAAGTTTTTAAAAACTTAAATAATTAAATTGTGTAGTCTTTGTTACATCATGATTAAATTAAATAAAGAACATATTTTACATTCAGGATAAGAACCCTTGCAAATAAGACTTTATTGTGGAAATTCTAACAGACTTAACTGCTGACATCATTGTGGTGTTTGAATTACTCCCCTGGGAGCAAAAGAAAAAGCTTACAAGCAATTTATAAATGTATCTTTCTCTCTTGTGTAACATTATTTGTCCCATTGGAACACTAATTTTCTACTACTTCTCTTGTTGAAATTAAGCCTTGGGGGGAACTTAATAGTTAACTAGTAATATTAAATTTTGGAATAAAGGAGGTACATATTATACTTACTGTTATCTTTCATTTTCTCTATAAACATTTGTTTTTAGAGTATGCAACTGAAAACAAAATAATGTAGCTCCTAGGCACCGTACATGTGGACTCCGTATCCCATTAAACCAAAATTAGACAAAAACTGAAGCTGAGGCAGTTTGCTGTTTGAAAATCATGAGGACTAAATGCTAGAAATTCTCAATGATTAAGTGTGCTAAGAAGTGTGAGACAATGATCCAATTAACGCATGCTTTGTTGAAAAAATATATATATAGTAACCTGAGTATTTTATTGTATGGTACCACCTTAGGGATTGGTACCATAATCAGTAGTATGGTGGTACTGATCAAACAGTCCTAGTGGCCTTAACAAAATGTTTTCCAGGAAATCTGGATTATTTCCATGAACCTTAGGTTTGCAGTTTAACTTCATAAAAAGCATGCATGCTCCATCTATAATAACAGAAGGGGACCGACATTCCAACAGGGCCTCCATATGGGTGACTGTTGTCTCTCTCGCTCAGGGTGACAGGCTATTAAGACAAGGTTTTGTGTAATATGGTTTCACATGGTCAGCTGCTTCACTTACTGCTCCCTGGATTTCCTACGATCGTGCTAAAATGTTGTTATGGTGGTTGTTAAGTAGGCAGGAAAATACCATTAAAATACCGGTTCCGCCTTAACAATTTAAACTGGATCGTCACTGGTGATCCAGTTCACTAAAACTTTTAGTAAAATCTAGAAACCTTGCCTGCATAGATCATCTTCGTGGGTGATTTTTTAACAAGTGTGATGATTTGTGATTAACATCAAAGTTAAGTATGGTAAAAATATGATACAAAATATGCTCTGTGGTTAAAATGAATAAACAGTAAATACTTTCAGGATAAAGAGTTATAATTAGAATGTCTAATATGATGTAGTGAACAAAATGCTTCTTTTCTCTTTTTATAGCCCATTGGTGCTTTGAACCCAAAGAGAGCTGTGTTTTACGCGGAGCGCTATGAGACGTGGGAAGACGACCAAAGCCCACCCTACCATTATAATACGCATTACTCAACGGCGACATCTACCTTATCCTGGCTTGTTCGAATTGTGAGTGTCTTCATTAAGTTACACTTTGCCTTTAAAACCGGGGCGATTTCAACATGAGGAAATTGAATGAAAATCAACTACAGTTACGTGTTCTAAACAAACATCAGAAACCAGTGAAGTAATTCCAAACTATAGCAAAACCTCAATCCCTTTTTCGTTAATGAGTTGTCTCACTTGCAAAACTGGGTTAGGAAGATAGATTATTGTGAGCTTCTTAAGTGTAAAACAGTTATAAGAGGGACGACACTCCTGGAGACATCCTTAATATCCGCTGTTTTCCTGTTTTTGCTGACTGTCCCAAAGCCGGCCCTCTCCGCGGGCCTCTCAGTCTGTCTTCTTGGGCGGCGTATTCTAATTACAGTTTCTAAACGTTTTCACGACTTCTTCCTGTTACTTTTTCTTTCTTGGAAGACATGTTCAAGCCTCTCCACTCTTTAAAATAAGTAAGTAGGCACATGCCTACGTACCCAAAAGCTTCCTTTCAGCCCCCGTGCGCTCTGCCTACTCCCCAGTCCTCTCCCTTCATAGTCAGATGGAAGCACAGCTCTGCTAAACTGTACTCACTGTGCTCGCCTCTGCCTTGTCATCTCCCATCCAGTCGTCAGCCTGCTTGACTGAGTTTGCACGTCCACCGCTTCGCTGGATCGTTCTGGGGAGGTGGCGAGGCCCGCGGCTAGAGATGCCCGCCTCTAATGGCTCCTCTGACGGTGTCCTCGTGTCCCCCATCATCCTACCTGTCCTGCCCAGTCTCATGCTCAGATTTTTTTCTCTCTGTTTCTATTCCCCAGGACTTTTCTATGCACATTATCTGGGCTGTGTCATTCAATCATAAGCTAATGACTTCTGGCTTCTGGCTTCACTGCAGACATTTCTCTTGGGCTCCTGACCTATGTTTCCGAGTGCCTACTGTATATTTCTACCTGATTGTCTCATGATACCATCCATAAACACCGTTTCCAGAAATCAACTCCTCCTCTGCCTCACCAACGTGCTGTGGTTCCTCCTGTATTTCCTGTCTTAAAAAATGGCATGATCAGTCACCAGTTACCAGATGAGACCTTTCCGGGGTTTTACCAGCCCCTTACATCCTATCAGACATCACGTCAGATCGGTTCTACCACCTAATATCTCTGCAGTCGATCTCCTCTCTCTATTAACTCTGGCATTTCCTTAGTTCAGGTCCCCATTATTTCTCATCTAGATGATCACAAAAGCTCTTAACAAATCTCTTTCCTGTAGCCTTGCCTTCTCCAGTCTAGTCTAGTTAAGAGCAGGTACTGGAGTCAGACGGTCTGATTTTTTTTCTTTACTGGAGGCAGCTGAGGAGTATTATAGGATGCTAAGTCAAATCTGCAAGTCAGTACAATCCATACCATAGTCTCCCTTTCCCGAATGTACTTCAGACCACTCTGTTTCATGAGGCCGATTTGCCAGGAACACACAGCGAAGTAGCTTACGTGAACATGCACATACATGGGAATGCGCCTTCTATTTCTAAAGACTTTTTTTTCCCCTCTGCATAAATGGCAGCTTTAGTTTGGAGGTCTTCCCCAAGCAGTCACTCCATTAGGGGGAGAAATTGAATTTATCACAGATACAGTATATATGTGGTATGAGTATGTTTTAAGTAGCTTGTAAATCACGGATAGGCGATATACTATGAACAATTACTGTAATCAAAAAAAGTTTGTCGGAATTATGTTAAGTTTAATTGAACACAAATTTTCTGTTTTTCATAATCTTAAGCCAGCATAAGAAGTTATAAAAGTTTAGATTAACTGATCTGTGAGAAAACAAACCCAAATCTTATTTTAAAAAATAAACTCTTAATTATAAACCAAAGGAAAAGATGTACAACTTTCTTAGACTAGTGTTATTAGTCTAATTTGTCCAAAGGTTCACCTTAATAATGTGACCTTGGGTTCTTTTTTAAACATGTTTCTGAGCTAGCACTTTCTTAAGGAATATTTCTTTTTAACTTCAGCACTTTCAAAGTATACAAAGTTCTACTTCTTCATTTTCTGTTAATTTGGGGGCCATATCAGATTTATATAAGTACATATTTACCACTGTAGACCAACTAGAACAGAAGACCTTTACTTTATGGGTTGTAACAATTTATTAATACTCTCCAGATATAGGAAATTACTTCATACTCACACCAGAGGTAAAGGCTTTCCTGAATTATACACACACAGAGGCATATAAAGAATGTATAGCTTCTATACTGCAGTTTCAGCCACAGATCAAAACTAAACACAGAAACATAAGAATTTTCCAGTCAAGATCTCAAAGAGCTGGCATCCTTTACAGTGGGCATAATATGTTCTTACTTGTTCGGGCTCACATAGGGGCAGACAAGAAACCCAACACTAATAAATTGGATTCCCTGATTACCAAGTGGTCAGACCGTAAAGCCAAATCCTCAGTCCGTGCTGCCACTGATGGGACGTGACTGATCAGCTGTGCATATTATAAATGTTATAACAAAATCAGTAAAGGGGGTTAAAAAAAAAACTAGAGAAAAAGTATGTTCGTAAAGCTAAAGCTCTGTTTGCTGCTTTAGCATTCACTCTGGAGGGCAAGAAAAGGCATCCCTGGGCTTTGCCGGCCCATGATACACACGTCTTAAGCAGCCCAGTCTACTGGCTCGTCAGCTTATCCACATGGGACAACCTGATCCACCTCTCAGAGGGGCTTCCAAAACTCTCCAGGAAGGGAAGTTCTAGAAATCACCTAAACCAGAGTTATTCCAGCTGGGAGGCCTTTTCATATCACCTCAGGTTCCATCGAGGACCGTCTTTGCTGTAGGAAGACACTTCTCTTGGGTATTTTGGGGTTTAAAAGAAAAGTCCGGGAAATGTTACCAAAATAAAACAGTATCAGCTGGGTTATTTTGAAAATCAAATGAGTTTATACATATAATATTTTGAAATATATACAGTGGTACTCAGTGGTCTTCTGTATAATCAAATCAGTGGGAGGTCAGATTTATGACTTTTTTTGTGAGTCCATAAAAATACTTGTTATCAACAGCTAGATTTAAGTGAACACTCTTCTATCTGTGAGAAGCTGAACACTTTCTTAAGACATAAGTCGTAATTCATCTTTAAGTTGATTTATTATTCCACTGAAATGGAATACAAGTCTGGATCTCTGCAACAGCAGAAGTTCTATGCGTATTTATGCTACGCAGCCCCTTTTCATATTTTGTATAGCAGCACATCACAACAGAAATATAATGCAAGCCACCTGTGTAATGTAAAATTTCTAGCAGCCATATTTAAGAGTAAGAGAAATAGCTGAAACTAATTTTAATAAACATATTTGTTACCCCAGTATATTGAAAATGCTATAAATTCAACATGTTACTAATAAAAAAATTAATGAAATATTTTATTTTTTTGGCCCGAGGTCTTTGAAATCCAGAATATAATTTTTATGTGTAGCACGTTCAGTTTGAACTAGCCACATTTCAAGTACTCAGTAGTCCTGTGTGGCTAGTAGCTCCTGTATCGGACAGGACAGATCTATAGAATTGCTTTTAGGAGGGGGAGACACGTTTAGCCTACACAGCTTGTGTCATGCTGTTAATAGAAGTATCCTGGTCTAATGGCTTACAAAGTGTTTGACCTAATGGCGCAAGACAGGGAACTGTGATTTCCTCACTCCCATTCCAAGGAGTTTATGAAGTAGAAAATGCATTAAAATTCGTGTCACTAAGAATTTGTTCATAAAAATAAAATACAAGTTAAGTAAATATGTGCTCTTTACCTTTAAAGCCTTTTAGACCCAAAGTCATTAAACTCGTTATTAATTTCCATTGATATATTTACTATGGCACTGATAATCATTGTTTTAAAATGCTAATTAACTACATACCTCATTACTTTACATTGAAAATATTATTTTAGACAAACTACCAGTGAAATCACTTGTCTAAATTACAGGTCTATAAAAAGACTGTTTCCTTGATAACTGCCATTGGACAAATGATGAATAAACTATTAGAGCAGAGTTTGGAGTTTCTTCATATGTTAACTAGTCTAAAAGGACACGTTCTAGTTGGAATGCTTTTACTTTAAATCTTACCCTGAACATTTAACATGCACACAGAAGTAATCTTACTCTGACCTCTATATCCCTCGGTAACCTATTCACCTTCTGAATTCAGTATATTCAAAACTCATTTGCCAAACATTAATAATGATTCTTAGGAAGTTAAATAAGTTGTGCAACAAAAGTTGATGCATAAATCAGTTGTTTATAATTTGAGACTTTCTTTATAAATTACAAGTTGTTTTGACAGCCTACCCCAGAGCCTGTTTAAACCATAATCTTTATAAGTATGTATTTCTAATGAAAAAAATAGTAGAAACACTTTTGCAAGTGTTGTATTTAAAACAAAAAGGTAATGCAACTAAATAAAATATTATTGTCATGTTTACCTTGAATTCTGATGCATAAGGACGATGCATATTAGAGGGCAATAAAGAATTATTATTTTTTTATTATATAAGTTTCAGGCATATAGCATTATAATTCAACATCTGAATACACTACAGAGTGCTCACCACCCATAAGCCTAGTTACCATTCGTCACCATACAGATGACCCCATTTCTCCCCCCCCAATGCCTTTCCCTTCTGGTGACCATTAGTCTTTTCTCTGTATCTATGAGTTTGTTTTTGTTTTATTTTGTTTTACATTCTACCTATGAGTAAATATATGGTGTTTGTCTTTCTCTGTCTGACTTATTTCACTGAGCATAATACCTTCCAGGCCCATCCATGTTGCCAATGGCAAGAATTCTTTCTTTTTTGTGGCTGAGTAATATTCCATTGTATAAATATACCACATCTTCTTTAAGCACTTATCTGTTACAGGTTATTTCTATGTCTTGGTTGTAATAATGCTGCAGTGAACATAGAGTTGCACATATCTTTTCTAATTTGTGTTTTTATATTCTTCAGGTGAATTCACAGAAGCGGAATTAGCTAAGTCATATGGTTGTTTTATTGTTAATTTTTTTGAGGGATCTCCAGGTAGATGAGGAATTCCTAATGAAGAGTGTTTAAGAGGCACATAGGTCAGCTAAATGAGCCTTCCTGGGGATTCTAAAAGATACTTCTGGGTTCTTTAAACAGCAAAGGGGAGATACTAAACATCTGGAGTTAGACTAAGCACAGTAGGAGTAACGGTTCCTCCATTTCCAAAAACGCGACCCTGAATTTTCTGAGATGTAAAAGAGGAACACTGCTACCCCTGCTCTGAAGGAACATAGTGAGGTTGAGGTAACTGAGATAGTACATCACAGAGCACAGAAAGGTGCTCAGTAACTCAGTTCCCCCACTTTGCTCTTTATTATGCCTCATATCACTTAAAAATATACATCTGCTCTTTGACATAGTTCTGTCCCAAGCACCACGTATTACCCATGAATGGGGTTGGTTTTAAATGAAATGAAGGGCGGGAAAAGAAGAAAACTATAAGGGGAGAGGGAAAAGTCTTATGTGATGACTGAGCAAGTCGTGTAAGACAGAAGAAGAAAGGAGTTGCGCCAGGAGAGGAGGGGCAGGGGGACGGGTCACATTGCCCAGGGTGGAGTTAACTGGTCTGTGATCATTGAAAAGCAGGAAAGGCTGTTGGTGTCCTTGTAGAGGACTAAAGGTCATAGCAGAGTTCTGGAGTACAGGTACTTCCCAGGACAGGCTAGCTTAATTTTCTAGCACTAAAAAAGGGCTGGAAGATATGAAGTGACTTTAAGTAGATGTAATTAGGAGGAGGAAGGCAGCCATCAGCCACTTACAATATGGGGCCTAACCCAAAGTTTTTAAAGCCCCACAAGAGCCAGTATTTTAATTTCTGACTCTGTTTAATATTTATTCATCTGTGTCTTATCATCCAAGCCAAAAGCTTTTCTTATATAATGATAAACTATCTAATACAGTGAACTACACATAGAAAATGATTCAGTCAACATGTGTCAGGTGAAGAAACATAAGTCACTTAATCTTCTGTTAGGCGTGAATCAAATGAAAAAGAAAAGCTTTGCACTGTGCCCTCAAGTAATAGGGAAACAAATGGCAAAAGATGATGTCCGCAGTGATCAGAGCTGGAAAGATCCATACTCACTTATAAACAAATAGGTCATCAATTTCTGTTAATACTCTACCACTGCAGCAGCCCAAAGCTCTCCGGAATACTGGGAATACATATCAGTACTGTAGTGTGTAACCCTACTACAGTTGTTAGCAGATCTTTTTAAAAGCTAAGTAAAACAATGAAAATCCTTCAATATTCTCTGCTTCCGGGTGCCATCAGATTCTTAAACTTCATGACCAGAAATAAAAATAACTCATCAGTTTTGGGTTTCTTTGCCCTGTGCCCATCTGTGCTATTCCTGGCATGTCTTTGTGAAGGGTTGGACACAAGGCAGTATTTTGTGATTTAGGTCGGGGCAGAGATCAGCTTTTAGTGGCTGATGGTAAGAAGTAAGGCTTTGCATGTAAATGGGTCTTCCCTCACATCTATTTAATAGGTTAAAATTCATAGAGACAGGTCTGATCCCTTTGAATTAATCTCTGCCTACTACCAACAAAGAAAAAATAAATGCCTTACTTACATCAGCATCCTAGAACGTGAAAGTAGATTATGAAGATCCAATCGTTTGGTCAAACCAGTGGCTAAGAACTGACTAGAAAGGCTGTATCTTACTGTTACCCAGCCATACCCCATCTCCCAACACCACCTTGTATGTCTCGGTGTGTTCA
This sequence comes from Phataginus tricuspis, assembly GCA_029783875.1. Classification (NCBI taxonomy): domain Eukaryota; kingdom Metazoa; phylum Chordata; class Mammalia; order Pholidota; family Manidae; genus Phataginus; species Phataginus tricuspis. Next base: position 4,754,388 of record JAQQAC010002067.1, on the reverse strand, counting down.
GTGAACACTTATTAAACAGTGACTGCAAACCAAGCGCCGCACTTGATGCTAGGGACATGAAGATGAGTAAGGCGTAAAAAACGAATCTGGTCTGCTTGTCTCAACAGCGGGCAGTCTGGTGGGAACCCAGCAGTGGACACCTGGCACAGTGCGTGACGCCAGTAGTCATTTTTATAACTGTCTCAGCTAAGATACTTTAAGCTTTCTCAGTATTATTTAATTGTATTTAAATTCCATAATTACCCCCCAAGGTATTGTCATTCCCAGTTAAGTAACTGAAATACAGTTACTTAACACAGCTACTTAAGGTTAAGCCAGTTGCCTAAGAGAGGCAAATGGTTTACTCCACCAAGAATCAGACTTAAATCTGTCCTATTTCATCCACTTTACCACTGGTTTTTCCAGAATTGTTATACTCCTAGTTTAATTAAATTTAGTGATAAGATATACTGCATTGTCTTATGTTTAATAGTGAGTTAAAAACCTACAAAGCAAATTAACTAGTGAAGGATGTCTCATAAATTTTTTCTTTCTAACTTAATTTCAGTGACACCCCTTTGTCTCCCCTATCACTCATAATCTTCAACAAAAATACGGACTTCCTGAATGCATCATACTCCTCTCCCTGTACATTGTTATATTATTCTTCATCTTATCTCTTTCATCACACTTTTTTGCATTCAACACTGAACATGAAATATTGGTGGTAGTTATATAGACTTATAAAATTGATGATTTTTATCAAATTTGGGAAGATACTGAGGAAGATGAATATTTGTAGCTCTTCTCCAGTAGTCAGCCTGTATGGTTAGTGACAAAAGGAGGAATTTAATTGGACAAAGCAATGTTTTATAGATATAAAAGAAGGAAAAGAGATTATGTATTAAGGGAAAAAACCTAAATATTTAAGAAAATGTCATGAAGATTTATCAGCATTATTGAACCTAGGGATGACCTGTCATTCATGTTTTAGGTGACAGACACTATGTTATCATAAGGTAATAGTTACAGAATGCTAAAAAAACGAGAATTTTTGCACTTTATTTCATTCACTCCCTCAACAGATTGAACACTGAGCAACTTCTATGTACCAGAAGTTGTTCTAAGCATTGGAGATAAAACAGTATAGATACGGAATCCATTCCTATAGTGGGGAAGACAGACAAGTTAAAAATCAGTTACAAAATAGAGTGACAAGGGCTTAGTGACGTGTTTGAGGAAATTCAGGTTCCTAGTTGAATATACCAGAGAGCTGGGCAAATCAAGGAGAAAATGACATCTTGGCTGAGACTTAAAGGTTAAAAGGCACTTAGCCAAGTAAGAATAGTGAGGGAAAGGGATAACTCTGTACCAGGCAGAGGAGACATTATGAGCAAAAGATATGAAGTGAGAGCAGCGTGGCAAGACCTTAGAATGTGAGCAGGAGATGGCGAGAGAGGAGTTAAGCAGGTTCCAAATCGTTCAGGACCTTTGAAGACAAATCAGACTTTCTGCTAGAGCTCTGAAGAGCTACTGAAGGATTTTAAGCAAGGATTCACATTTTTCAAAGATAGTCACCATTACATGGTACAAGTACTTTACTAGACTTGCACAGGTCATCGCAGATGAACATTCCACCTGCTTCCCCACTGCACGGAAAAGCATCGCAGTGATTTTCTCATGGCCATGGTATTATGCATGGCCCTACTTATTAGAGAGAAACCCTGGGTTATAAATCAACAACAATGCAAAGTCACTTATCGTAAAATCACAGAGCATGAGAACTCTATCATTTTACAGATCAGAAGGCTGTAGCCCAGGAAGCAAAATGGTCTGCCAAGGTGGCCGAGTGACAGGTGCCTCAGCAGCCGGGTCAGGCGCAGACCGTACCTCTTGACCCCGTTTTCAAAGGAACATATTTTACATATTTTACAATTTTGCAAAGGAACAGGGCAGCTGTGTTCAGAAGGTCAAATTCCTTTTTCATTTTCTTCCTTTTTTTTTTTTTTTTTTTTGCTTAGGAACCCTTCACAACCTTTTTCCTCAATGCAAATGATGGAAAATTTGACCATCCGGATCGAACCTTCTCATCGGTTGCAAGGTCTTGGAGAACTAGTCAGAGGGATACTTCTGATGTAAAGGTAGGCTCTTTTATTTGTTGATATTCATCTCATTTCAAAGTATGCTGAGATTTTGATTTTTTTGTTTAATTGGGTATATAAGACACTTTATACTGCAGCCTTGTGCCCTCATATTTTAAAATGATATGTCACATCTAAACTAAGAGGACACCCAAAGGAATCATTCTGAGCACCACAGAAAATGATTCAGGATTCTTTGATATTATTCAGTTAAGGTGTTCTACTAATTTCAAAAAATTCCTATCTAATTTAGATTGAATAATCAGGAGATGGAAAGAAAAGCCCCAGAACTGCCTTTCCTGCGGTTAACTCGATATTGGCCCATTCCATAAAACACAGCAGGAATTGGATTTGACCTTAATGTGTCATATTGTTATAGCTTGCCCAGCATTGGGTTTACGTAGCCTGGGGCAATTAATAAAGCATTAATGACAAGACCCATTTAAAATGTAGACTCTCTGTACAGCCTTAGCTTTTAGCTTTTACTTGACTATGCCTGGGGATACTATGCAACAATACACATTAGATTAAACCAACACACACACACACACACACACACACACACACGACACCCAGAAACAGCCAGAGAGCAGAGCAATTTTACAGGTGACACTGCTTAGCTATTGTTAAATACAAAGGTGTATTACTCATTTATATGGGCTCTTGTTTAAAATAAAGGTTGTATTCAAAACAGTAACATCCATTTACTCTCTCATTTTTCTCTTTTTTTTTTTTCCCTGATAGTAGGATTATTTGATCAGGTCATTACATGGATATATGTGTTTCTTTTTTTTAAGCCCTTTTTCTTCAAGGCAGATTTTTTCACTGCCACTCATAAATCTGTAAAATGCTTCTGATCTGTAAAATCATAATGCTAAATATAAAAATGTTATGGAATCATTCTACTTAGGGTCTTAATTCAACAAAAGGCAGTGAATTAAAGTCAAAATTGTCATTTTCACATTTATATTTATCTATTGCTAATATTTATAAAAAGTAATTATGTTACTGTACTGTAAGAAACTGGGTGAATACAACTTTTATTCAGTCTTTTCAGAAGCAGAAAACAAAGGAAATGGGTCTAAGTAGTGTGTAGTATATCTATGTATTTCATTCACTGCCATCAAAGTTTGCATAAATGAATATTAATTTATACATATATTCACATTTGAAAATAATTTAATATGCATCCTTAAATATTAAATTCTTAAAGCACAAAGCTTTCTCCTAATTGTCTTATAGCTACATTGAAGAGTTAAACCCTAAAATATCCATCGACCATCATTTAAACTGATTTACTACCAAATGAAATCAAGGAGGGAGTCTGTTTCTTATTAATAACACTTCGGAAATTAACATAGAAAATGGGGAGTTCAGAGGATTCTAGAATTAGCACAGTGTTCATAAAAATTCACTCAATATTTCCTTTGTGAACTAAGTATTTTTATCTATAATTTAAAACTTCCTATCACATTTAAGATTATTTTATCTTAATTCAGAGATGTGTCCATATTATATCAAACTATTTCAAGTGAGAAGGTCTGCTTACTCTTATTTGACATTATCACAAACAAGAAAATTGGCTTTTCAACTTAATTGAAGCATCCACCCTCAAAAGCCCACGCACCTCAGAGTCAGTCACCCCAGGTCACGTATGTACATACGGTTTTAGACTTTACTTTCTATCTGGAAATTTTCACTGAGGCTTTTGATCACCAAAGATCTCACCACATTACAGGTCCATCCCTGATGACCAATGTTCATGCTAGGATTTTTTTCCCTCCAAAACTGTTGGGAATCCTCATAGCAGTTTCCCTATCCTGAAACTTTTTAGAAATGCTTACATTTTGTTATTAATTGTGTTCCTTTGGCCCCCCGCGTCACGCCATCAAAGACAAAGATCAAAGTGGCTATCACTAACTTGGGTGCATTTTTGTTTTGTTTTTTATCTTCAAGCAGCTGTGCTGAACACCAGCAGGTACTGTCCCCTCAGCCCAGACTTACTTAGTTCATGTGAAGCTCACTTCCCAGTTTCGCATTGCGTGGATTACTCTTATTTTCCGTTTTCTCCTACCACCACCCCTGACCTTTCATATTTTGTAATATTTCTTGGCTATATTTCCATGTAGTTCCTTTCTTTTTAAAGACATTACATATTGAATACAGACACAGTAACATATTTAGTAGACAATTTCCTATTGGTGGACAGTTCTCTCTCTCTGATTGTTACTATTAAACATCCTTGCACAGACATGTGGGTGAACTTCCGTGCCTATGTAAGGGATAATTCCTGTTAATGGGACTGGTGGTTAACAGGCTATATGCATTTTTACTTTTGAAAGGTAGTGGCAAACCATGATTCCCAAAGATGATACAGCGGTTTGTGGGAATGCCTCCTTCCCCATGCCCCCATCATCACTGTTAAAATAAATGCTGTACCTCTTGGCCACTCTGGTGAGGGAAAAATTGGCCAACCTTCCATTAGTTATGAGTGAAAATGAGCATTTTTCATATATTTATTTACCTATAAGCTTACTCATATCTTTTCCCATTTTTCAGTTGGGTCATATGTCTTTTTCTTACTGATTTGAAAGAGATCTTGGAAGTTACAGAAGGTTGCGTTCAAGTCAGGTTTCCCAGTCTTTCAGTTTTGCTCTACTTCAGTTATGTTTCCGTGGTTGTGTGTGTATGTGTGTGTGTCCAAATCAGCCTCTCCCTCTATAGCATCAGAATTTGGGGGTGCTCATTAAGGAATTTAGTTTTTTGGTAAATTTGGTAAAAGTTTGGTAGTAACTTGAGATTTTCTAAATCCACATTTAAATTACCGATTAAACTATACAGGATGTCTCTCGCTAAAATAATATCTGATTTGCCAGGGAAGAATATGTTTCTAAAAGTATCAGTAGTTTTGCTAACTACATGTGAAAACCCAAGCCGTTACAATTAAGCATTTGATATAATTTTAGGGAAATGCGTTTCCATTTCTCAAGACAAGTATCTCCACACTGTCACATCAGTCTCTTCTTGCGGTATTGAACACAAGCTGGGCACACAGGAGTGTTGGTGAAGTGACCTTTCAGGAGAGAGGACTCCTGCCTTAAGTCAGGCTACTTAGTTTCTACTTAGTTTTTGTATTTCTCTTCACTAGTATAACAATGACATTCAACTTACTGAAGTTCCCACGCTAATTTTCCTTAATGCCTTCCAAAGTTGTTTTATTACTTTTGAATGGCTATGTAGATGTCAGAGGAGGTAGCTGTGACAGAATGTCATTAAGGTGACCCAGTGTAAATTAATACCGTTAATGGAGGTGCTCACCACTGACTCATTGACCCATTAAGAGCTCTTGTGGAATTAAGGAATGCCAGGGCATCAATCTTTTGAAAAAAGGAAGAAAAGAGATGGCAGCTTTAAAACCTTGCAGTGAATTATATTAGAAGCGTGCAAACCTCTGGGTTGGATTTGATTTCACTAGGAAGCCATAAAACAGTATGGTCTCTCAGCAAAATATATTAAACTGAAGCGTCAGATTTGATGCAATAGGTATACAATTATGATAGTGTTAATAGCGGTCTTCTATCATGCTAAGACATACTTTCAAGTCCAATTTCTCAGCAGCTTGAACTTGTCACAAGCTTGTAAATTAGAAATTGTGTCTGAGGATATTTTCTTATTATTGACAGAACACATATAACGTTATTAACTGTACTGTGGGGTTTTCGTAGAGCTGTTAAAACCAACCAGAAATCACATTTATAGACATAAAATGCCTGTTCTAATAGTCATCCTGCCATTTCTTTAATACTTGGTGTCTGTCTGCACTGTTTTTCATTTAGGAAATTTTAAATTACTTGGACTCTTTTCTTAAGGAGAAGCTGATTAACAGGAATCTATCAATGGGAAGAGAGTAAACAGGGGAGCTGTTATTTCAAGCACGCGAGCCGGTGCCTGCGGTGCCCCTGCAGGATCACACCGCCAGGTTGCAGCAGGAGAGCCCATTCTCTGTGACTAACTCTCAGTAGTCTGCGAACATGCTTTTTTGTGGGTCACTTGACAGTCCTCACGCCAGTCCCACGACCTAGCCATCATTCCCCCCACCCCGTTTTGTGCAGGAGGTTCACAGACCATAAGTGGCCTGCCTGAGGTCACAGAGCAGGAGAGAGGAAGCCGGAACTAGCGCTGTGGTCCATCCCGCCGCTCCTGGGGCCCTGTCACTGGCGTGGTGTGCGGCTTTGATTCTTCTGTGTGCTTGTATGGTTGAATCCAACCGCTTTAAGGAGTTTGGGGTAATTGATCAGTCCAGTCATACTTTAGTCACTTACCGCTGTGTAACAAACAGTCCCAAACCTTAATGGCTTTAAAACAATAAAACACAACCACTTATTTCCTCAAGATTTCTGTGACTAGAATAGAGTTCGTCAGGTAGAGCTTGTCTCTCTGATCCATGTGGCATCAACAGAGTAGCCGCCTGGGTCTGGAGCTTCTGGATGACCTCATTCACATGTCTGGTGTCTTAGCAAGGATGGCTGGGACAGGTCGGGGCTGGCTGGTCCTCCTTCTCTTTATATCATTTCTCCAAGAAGACCACCACCCATTCTTTCTGCGGTGGCTGGTATCCAGGAGGGTAAAAAATGGGAACCGCCTCTTTACTGCCTAGGCTTGGAAAGCACCTCGCGTTACACAGCATTCGGTTGCTCCAAACAAGTCACCGGGCTTCCCAAATGAACAAGGGGAGAAACGAGCTCTGCTGCCTGATGAGGTGAGCACCAGAGTCCTATTCCAGAAGGACATGAAGGTTAGAGAGATTTTTGTGGCAACAAAGATTTCTTTGGAAACAATCTCCTGAGGTTCTCTCTCAGGGAACAATTGACACCCCTCCTACATGCAAGATATACTCAGCTTGTTCCCTACAAGTCTCATCCCCATCCTGTATCAGCCTCAAAATCCAGTAATCTCATCATCTTTATCAGGTCGTTAAGGTGCAGAAATCTCTGAGTTGGAGACCTGGAAATTGAAAGGCGAGCTATCTGTTCCATGTACACTCAGCATACAGTGGTAGGACAGAAATAGATGACTCTCAGCAGACTGTTCAAAGGAGAGGTCCTCTGAAAGGGCCATGCCAGTCACTGGTTCACAGCATTTCCAGCCAGGCCTATGTGGCCAGTTTCCAAGAGCACAGGGGCAGGACCCGTCTGCGGGTTGGGACCCAGTAACGCTGTCAGTGATGGCTCCCTAATTCACTGGTGTCTGTGCCTCTGGGACCTTACCTTTGGCCTGTGAATCCTATGGCCTTTTCCATAAGAAACAGCCCTTGTTTGCAGCTAAGTAGCTTTCTCACAATGCTCTCCAGCCGTAGAAAGCTAGGGCCAAGGTATCTTTTGCCCAAGTTGGACCCAAGGCCTCCTTTGCCCTCCTTTAAAAGCTTGTGGACTTTCTATGTATCGAATTATAGTTCATTATTAGACAAAACATGTATTCACAAACCCTTTCAAGATAGGATCCTTTCTGCTTCTGGCTATGAATAGGATGCTATTTATAATGCCCTTAAAATTCTTTGAATCCCTATGTGTAGCTGGGCCGGTCTACAAACCACTACCTTAAACTTTGTTGAGGACGTGGGTGTACAGCCACGTCCATTTCCTTGTGGCCATATTTTACTTGTGGCACCTTGAAATTGATCTTTGATCTGAACCTATGTCTTATTTTGAGAATTTGGGCCTCAGGAGATTTTCCTAGGCCTTTCTATGTCTCTAAATATTGCTTCAGAACTGAACAGTTTCTTCCTTAACTCATAATACCTCATCCATAAGAAACCAGGGGTCACTTTGAGCATTCTGCCTGGAAACCTTCCGAACCAGAGCACATGTTCATTAGATACTTCTCTATCTTTGCAATTATTATAGGATGTAGTCTTGTTAACTTTTCCTCCCCTATGAAACACAGGTTGCTCTTGTCCCACTTCCGGTCAGCAGCTTCCTCACTGGCCTTCCACACTCCACCACCCTCCTCACCCCACGTCCTGTCTCTCCCTGCGGCCCAGGTTCAAAGCCAATGCCCAGTGTTAAGTAGCCACTCCACTCCCAGGCATTAATTCTCTCTTCAGTTATCTATTACTGTGTACCAGATCACCCCAAAACTTTGTCTTAAAACAACAGCAACTATTTATTTGTTGACAGGCAGTTGGAGTTAAGGCTTCTCTCTGTGCTACACAATGACAGCTGGAGTGGCTTCGCTGCAGCAGAAAACCCAAGATAGTTTACTCCCATGTTTTGTGTCCCATCTAAGCAAACGGGAACAGCTAGGGACTGTCCAGGTGTGTCTGTCTCTCTATGACCCCTCCAGCAAGGTGGTCACGTGGCATTATGTAATGGTTGGCTTCTGAAGGGATAAAAACAGAAGCTGCGGGGCCTTTAAAGTCTTAGGTTTCCATTCTGTGTCGAAATAAGCCAGCCCATATTCAGAGAGGGTAAAGAGACCCCGTCTCTTTATGGAAGGAATGGTAAAGATGCCAAAGGGAACATGAGATGGGAGGGGTGGCAGTCTTTGAAAAAGCTCTCCAAGCTACTCGTTTTTAAAAATTACAAGTTCTAGTTGGGTTCATACCATTCACCTGAATTTGATAGCACATTTAGACAGAACCACACACAGTCTGATGTGCAGTTGACTTACCTCAGTATATCTGATTAGGCCAGATAACATGCAAGTTAGTTCATATTTTTGGTAAACACTTTAATCATCTGAATTATCTACATAGGTATTCAATCAAACACAAAACCCAAAGTGATTGTGTGGTCACTGAGTACAGCATGTACTTTGGTACCACGTACCCTTAGCTGCTGCACCCTGAAACACCAACTACATATAAAGAGCTCCGAAAATATATTTTGTATAAAGCCATGGAATACATTGTTTTAGCACATGACCCCCATTGAATCCTCACGTCTGCCTGGTGAGTAAGTTTCTACCATCACCACAATTTTGCATGTAAAGAGACTGATTTTTTTTCCAAAAGCTAAGGAAACTTGCCCAAGCTAGCAAGAAGCCTAGATTTAAACTTAGATCTATTTGGTTCTGATGCCCAGAAAGTAGTACTTCCCAGGGGCATCCCCAAACCGTCCGCCTGCCCTATCTCCTCTTTGTCTTCAACTAGCTAGTAGACGTATGTACCTCTGCTTTAACTAACCCAGTATGGAAACCTGGACCTTCAATATGTTTTAATCACTATTTCATTCCTGAAATTCAGTATATGATAAACATATAGCAATAATTAATTCACTTTTCATTTCACAAATTTGTATCGAGTATCTATTAAATGTCGGGCACCCTTCCTAGCAAGCGAGTGGTGTGAGCAAGACAGATATAATTAATCCCTTGCCGGCCATCGCTGGATTTCCATTACAGTAGGACACAGAAGCATAAATAAAAGAAAAAGAAAATTATACTTTCTGTGCAGAAAATCAAAACAAAATCAAGTCATATAGAATGACTGGGTTGCTGCTTTAGAAGGCAAAATGGAGAATGTAAGAGCAGGGACCCTGGATCTGAAGTTTTGGGTTTGATGTCTGGCTTTACCACCTATTTGCAGTGTAGTCATGAGCCACTTACCCTTCCTTTGTCGCCTGTCCTGTCTGTGAAGTGGGAAGATGGGGAATACCTACCTCACAGAGATTTTCTGAAGATTAAGAACATCTATGTAAAGCACGTAGACCAGAGCCAAAACATAGTAAGATAGAAATAAATTCTACCTGTTCTTTTAACATCAAATGCCCAGAGGTAGCATTTCAGCTAATTCCATGTCGTAGAGCACAGATGCACTAATTGTCATCTTCTTGAACATAAGCAGTTGAATCTCAGAGATGAAACTCTCATTCATTCGTTTACATTATTAAAATAAAATCTTTTAAATAATGTATACGTGACTATAAGTTATATATTCGTGTCTTGCATTTACATACTAACTTTAAATTAAAAATGCTATTTCAAACAAGATTTAAAAGCAATAAAACTGAGGCATAAGAATTTGCACTTCCACTGATACTTCAGAGACTTCTCCCCAGACTTTGAAATTTTACTTTCTTCTTTCCAGCTCAGGATTTCAGAGTTCCGACAGCTTTAGTCACTTACAGCTCTAGTCTTTTTTAGGGTCCTTGCAAATAAGCCATGCTTCAGGAATTTTTTCAGGTTTACCTTAAAAAGGTGTCAGTTTTGCGGCTGTTCCCGCTATTAAAAATCTGACAGTTTCTTCGGCCCCTCAGACATGAAGCTCCTAGCAGCTTACACCAACGTCTTAGTTAGCACGCTAATTAGTGACCACACTGTGGTCTGCTGGGTGAGGACTGGAATGGAGAAAATATCCTTATTTAAGAGGTCATCCTGAAGGCCCTAGTAATGCTGCCTTTTCATATGACTGGCCCTAATCAAAGCCTTCCAGAACATTCCGACTGAACGACCCTCCCTCCCGCCATTCCAAATCGCTCTCAGTACTGACCTTCCTTGGCTTCGCTTTGTTCTCCTTAGCGGTGGCCCCCCGTTAGCCGCTTCTTTTTAGAGTCCTGAAATTAAAATGAAATGGTTTAAACCCCTGTGTTGTTCACTTGAAATCAGTATAATACTGTATATCAACTATAGTTCAATTAAAAAAATGAAATGGGTCTTGCTTCCATACTGTAGTTTGGCTACACTTTTGCGTGAACTCTTTTGCGCTTCTCAACACAACTAGAATAAGCAAAATACCATTTGTAAAGCTAGGAAAGTTACCCCTCAGAAGGTACGGATTTTATTTCTGGACGGACGTATCCTTTTTCCTTTATTTAGGAAAGTACTTCATTGGCTCTTCCCTCCAGACATTCTTACAACCATCTTCCTAGTCCCCCAAAGATTCCCAGTGATACTAAAATAACTTTATCTACTATCTTCAATAGTTTAATAGTTAATGAGCACCTGCTGCATACAAAAGTATAGCTTTAAGAGCTATGAGGGAATTCAACAAAACATAGACCTCGCAAAATAAGGCTTGAAAATCTGCTTTTGTCCAAACCGTTATTAATATAAAATCCTAGGTTTCTTGTGTCTTTGTGAATCTATTTTAATGACATACAGAGAAATAACATTCCAGTGGTAAGTCGCTTAAGGATAACCACATAGTTTATATGACTTATAGCACGGCAAAGAATGGGAAATAATATATATGAAAAACTTTATAGAGCACCAAAGCAGCTGAAGATAAATCAAGACTCTTTGGGCTGTTTAAATAAAAAATAAATTTTTGTTGCTATATTCATGTGAATATATATCTCTGTCCTCCAGGAAGCTTATATAGTCTAGTTATAGAGATAGGATGTGGACACAAATAACTGATGAAAGGCAGTGAGGGAAGTCCCTGACTTAACAGGAGTCTATTACATATAAATCATCCTCCACAAAGACCAGCTGCAGGAGCTCACCTGCCTTTCCCCTTTCAGGCCATTTGCAATGCTATTGCTACTCAGCATCGCATATACGATGAAAAACGTGCAAACCATTGTATTCTCTACCTTCTCGACATCCTTTCCTAATTGTCCATATTTTCCTAAACAGATATCTTAATGCATTGAAATAATACATTAATAATTACTGTCTTGGTCCGTTCAAGCTGCTGTATGTTACCATAAACTGGGGGACCTATAAACAACAGAAACCCATTTCTCACAGTTCTAGAGGCCGGAAGTCTGAGGTGAAGGCTCCTGCGAGGTTCAGGTCTGCGTCTGGTGAGAGCCTGCTTCGTGGTTCATGGGTGGCCATTGTCCTCACGTGGCAGAGAGAAGCAGCACACTCTCACAGGAATCTCGTCTGCCCTCATCTAACCCTAATTACCTTCCAAACAGCCCACCTCCGAATACCGTCACAGGGAATAGAGTTTCATCACTTGGATCTTAGGGGAACAGAAATGTTCAGACTGGAACAGTGACACATTTCTGATTACATACAAATACATGAGAATAGCAAAAACGCTCTACTTCCACCCTGCAATCAGTGATCACACACCTTTACCAAACTGCTCCTTCAGTGCAGTATGCTACGCGCCGTCATGCTTCCCTAGCCTGGAAGTCAAGCTCATTGTCGTCATTGATGATAGAATACAGCAGAAGTACTCTGGCCCCTGTATGTCCACCAAATAAGCTGCGTCATTATTTGCAAGCAAGGACGTTTGTTTACCCGTGAGTTTTTCTTCCAGCCCCTGCTCAACTGCTCCTATCATGCAGGTCACTAAAACGTACATTAATTTATGTGAATTTCACCGTCCTTCTCCCTTCTTGTAGTCCACTCTTGCCTTGATGTCTTGTGCATAGTTTACTGGTAACAAACACTCACCTCTCCACGTGAGCCATCATCCCTGCCTTTCTTGCACACCCCGTAAACTGTATTCGCTCACGCTCAGCGCTGTGGCAGGTGACTTGTCCCCGATAAAGGGCCGTGGTATGTCCGCGTACTCACCACACCCAGCAGCTGCCCTTCCCTCTTCCCTCCTGTTCTCTCGGCTCCTGCCCCTTCTCCCCAAATACTGTACTTAGCCTCTCCTCCTCCAATCAATCTACCCTTTGTCACCCAACGTCTTGTTGTAAAACAAATGCACCCAATAACACAAAATCCAAACAGCCTAGTTTATCCTAAACCTTCCTTCATCATTTGGCTCCAGGCACCATCCCCGCGTCTCGACCTGTCCTCCAGTGTATCGTATACCCCACCCCACATACTCAGTCCTTACCACTGCTTGGTAATGCTCCCTGGTGGGCCCCCAGCTCTTTTCTGCTGGCTTTATCTCAGCCATGCCAAACTCAAATGTCCCATCTCCAGGGAATTCTTCCTTGGCTGGCCCAGAGTCCTCTATGCTCCCTTGCGCTTTGGACTCCTTTCACAGCTGTTATTGTTGTGCAGGCTCAAACTTCATTGTATTTTTTATGGTTCACATTTATCATCATAAGAATGAATAATGATCAAATTTTCACAGAGCACTACTAAGATAAACACCCCTCTTATACTATAACAGATACATGTTGGCTTTAAGAGGAGAGCCCATCAAGACAGAGCTTCAGTATATGCTTTTCTTGGAAATTTAGGAATCTTATTTATTTGAAGACCTCAGTGTCTGATGGTCTTTTTAAAATTTTTCTGTGTATCCCTAGAGAAGACCACAGTGAGATCTGCATTTCAGGTACTATGAGGTCAATGTTGATCATGTTACACAAATAAGTGTCCTTATGCTTTTCACAATATAATTTAAAATTAACCCTCATCTTGATATTTGAAAAGATCTTTTTTTTTTCATTTTCTCCAAGTTGCTTTTTTAAAAAAGGACAACAAATAAACACTTTCAGGGTCCTAAAATCAGTTCTTTTATTTCTATATCAGATTTATCATAAAGTAATAGAAACCTCATGTTAAATATCGTGCGTCAAACACAAGTTTGCCTTGAACCAAGTTGTTTATGCCGTATTTGCATGCAAGTAACACAAACTGTCTTTGCATCCAGTTTATTAAGAACTTACCATGCAGGTATCATGCATTAAATATTTAAAATGTGCATATCGTGGTGCATATCATCTCTTCATTGGGCTGAGAGACAGGAATAAGAATAACTTATTTTGCCAAATTACAAAATAAAACTATGAATCTCTTTGTAAAAATCATGTCTTATAATTGCCAATGTAGTGAAAAAGACAGGTAGAAGGTGCTACATTATTTCTAACCAATACTGGCAACTTTTTATAATTTGGAAAATATCCTTAACATTTCAGAAGAGGCTGTTGAGTAGCACAGACTTGTAGATACAGCTTTTTACGTGTTTGTTCACTCATGTTTTGTGAACTATTGTTGATTCTGTAATCCATTTCTCTTAACTAATCTATGGCAAGGTAAGATTGAAAGTCTTATAAACAAATTGTCAAGAAAAATGTTTTTTTTTTCTTCCTAGATTCTTATCTAAAGAAAATTCAATGAATAGAATTAAGTAGTAAAATATTAGATTTAAGTAAAGAAATGGTTTGATTCAGTTTATAGTTAACACATCACAATAATTTTATTCAACTGATTTTCAAAGTGATTTACAATGCTACGTTTTCATTGGCAGGAACTAATTCCAGAGTTCTATTACCTACCAGAGATGTTTGTCAACAGTAATGGATATAATCTCGGAGTCAGGGAAGATGAAGCGGCGGTAAATGATGTCGATCTTCCCCCTTGGGCAAAACAACCTGAGGACTTTGTACGAATCAACAGGATGGTAAGAGAGATTCTGTTTCTGCTTGAACAGTCACAATGGAAGTAAAAATATTCTGTTGTTTTGTTTCTAACTATTAACAGATTGTCCTAGAAAATCTATAAAAACAAGGTTGAAATTTTAAGAAGAAAAAAAAGGAAGCATTTTACTGCTGTCTTTTGACAGGGTTCTTTAGTGTAGGTCGGAATTTCCTTTCATGACTCCAATAAAGGAATATTAATTCGGTTATAGTTTCCCCCTTTGGAGGAGACCATCAGATGAGTATCTGTTGACTAATATATTCTAAAATGCTTTAAATAAATGTCCATCTCTTATTTTTATCTACTGGCTAAATCTGTACTCTCATTAATACACTCTTCAAAATAATTTACACTTTGAACACGTCTGTAGGTAGAAAATTATAAGCTGTGAAACATACCTAACACGTATCCATTACAAATGTAATCTACCTGACTTTAAGAGTATACCCAGCTAGTGAACATTCTCAGAAAGAAAAGGTCATTACTTTTTAAATCTGTGTCCGCATTAAAAAATGTGTCAATAGAATGTTTGCATGTGAGAATTTTATAGATTTCAATATATTTTTATCTATATTTAAGAAGACTTTAATCTCAGTGTGGTTATGATATAAAGTGGGCCACTTTATAGGAATTTTATCAATAAAGCCAGTGAATGACTCAAAATATATTTTTAACACTCTTAGTCATTCCCGATTTTTTCCAGCTGTCTCGTAAATATGTTTTATTTTGCTTTTTGCAGCTTATTTATTTGAATCAGAATCCAGATTAGGTCCACATATTTCAATGCAGTTCAGATATCCTTTAGTCCCTGTTTTTTAAGAGCTATATCATTCATATATAGCACACAGATATAATTCACATACCATACAGTTCACCCATTTAAACTAAAAGAAAAAAAAATCGATGGATTTGAGTCTGTTCACAGAGTTGTGTGACCATCACCACAGTCAGTTTTGAACATTTTTATCACTCCATAAAGAAACCCAGCACACTCACAACTGCCCACATCTTCTTCATTTCCCCCAGGCAGCCCTAGGCAACCATCAATCTACTTTCTGTCTCTATAGATTTGCCTATTCTAGACATTTCACATAAACAGGATGTGGTTCTTCCCTCTACTCCCTGATTTCGGGTCTTTTTTATTTTGTTGACTTCACTTCAGTCACATGCTCCCTTCAGTTTTGGGGCTATACTTTCTGTCTCTAAGAAATATTTTATTTTTAACATACTCTATTTTAGAAAACTGTTCCTGATGTAGTAGACCTGTGTTTGCAAGCACTGCAGTCCAGTGCTCACATGATTTGGGGCAATTACCGTAATCTGCAGTCTAGTCTCCCCCGTGAGGGAATATCGCATGTTGCATAACTTTTATGTATTATTTCTCTCCCTTCTCAACCTATAAATTGGCACTTTCAGATATATGGAATTATTTCATACTAGTTCCTTGAATAACAGCTTATGTCTCCAGTTTATATTTTTAATGTGAAGGAGCTATACTTTGGTAATGCCTCCTTCTAAAAATCTATACGTAATCTTAGAATTGGCAGTCCATTACCGTGCTATCCGTCCACATTGGAGTGCTCGCTACAAGGTCAGCGTAAGGATACCAGGTCTACAAGTTCAATCCAAGAAACCCACTGACATATCAGTAGCATTCAGTCACGGCATTCCACTTTGCATTTCTAGAGCCCAGAACTGCACCTGGCTTGAGCAGTTAGTCAGGAAATATTTGCCGAGGGAGGGAATGAATAATCACGTAGGGGTAATAATCTTAGTAATTTCAGCATGTTGTTAAGTTACATCCAAGCCAGTCAAACTGAATGAGTCCTTCACTCAGGCAAACAAAGTAGCCAAGAATTGTTGGGCCAGATTTTTCTCTTGTTCCAACTGCTGAACTCAGCTGATTGAACAGAAATTTTCATGCGGGGGCTACTAATTAATGCCAGATGGTATCTCAGAATCAGTATGACTTGAAGTTTAGAAATATCCTGCTCTTAACTCTGGGCTCTGCCTTTTAGTAGCTTCCTTACGAAAGTCAATTATGGAAGATCTCAGACCCTCACATTTCTCATCTGTAAAATGGGGATACCTTATTTATCACAAAATTCATTCAGTTCAATGATTTAGTAAATTTACAGCATTGTGTGACCATCACCACAATCTAATTTTAGAACATTCCCATCACTCCAGAAATATCCAGTGCCCATTGGCAATCATTCCCTCTGTCTATCTCCAGCCCCAGGCGATCATTACGCTACTTCCTATGTCCATAGGCTTACTTCTTCTGGATGTTTTATATAAGTAGAACCATACAATGTGTGTTCATTTGTGTTTGACTTCTTTCACTTAGTTTGAGATCCATCCATGTTGTAGCATGTCTCAATACTTCATTCCTCTTTGCTGAATGACACTCCACTGTATGGATACATCACATTTTGCTTATCCATTCTTCAGTTGACGAACACTTGGGTTGTTTCCACTTTTTGGCTATTAAGAATAATGCTGCTATGAACATTCACATGTGAGTCTCTATGCAGATCTATTTTCATTGCTTTGGGGTATATTATCTAGAGCTAGAGTTTCTGAGTCATATGATGAATTTATATTTAATATTTTAAGATATTGCATAATGGTTTTGCAAAGCAACTGTACCAACTTACATTCCCAATAGCAGTGTGTGACCATTCCAGGTCCTCCATATCTTCACTAACCCTTATTATTGTCTGTTTTTTTTTAAATTATTATAGCCATTCTAATGCAAGTGAAATAAAATCCCATTATAGTTTTGATTTGCATTTCCCTAGTGGCTAATGATGTTAAGTATCAAGTTCATGTTCTTATTGGATGCTAAATTATTTTAGGTATATTTTAATAAAAAATTAAATCGTGATTCATTATAGGTACAGCTTTTGTGTTTCTCATTAGTGAAAGAAGTTCATATGCCCCCAGAATTAGTGATCGTATTAATGATATGCCTAATTGAAAAAGAAAAGGCAGAAAAGAAAACAAGTCCCTGAGGCAGCATCATGAACAGGATTTTTTGAATGTAGGGAAAGAATTATTGTGCATGAGAATCCATCACATAATTAGTATTGATATAAACGAAGCAAGTAAGACTTAACTATATCTGCAGAAAAGTCTTCATGCTTTATTCATCTAGTGTGATGGGTGGCAATGCCAGCCAAGTTAAACTTTCCAGAAAAAGGAAGTTTCTAGACATTTGTAGTGAAATGAAAACTTTTTAGAGCATTATTATGATTGTCTTCCTAAAGTGTGTTACTACTTGTTTCCCTATCCTCTTATCCAGAGGGTTAGACTTCTCTTTATTAGGAGTACCCATTATTATTCTATGAAGTGATACAATTCTGTATCTATTCTTTTTGTTTCCTTCTTTAGATTGTCAGCTATCACACTTCCCTTAAACAGCCATAACGATTAGAATTTGCTGCTTATAAATTTATGCTTACAAATTTACCAAGGCCCTATGATAAGTAAGAGTCAAGTGCTGACTGAAGTCCTGGGGAAAATCTAAGCTTGTAGCTTTGGTAGAGAGTGACCTCATTTTTTACTTCAGGTTTCACTGGCCCTTGTCCGATCCATTCCAGATTTGGGAGTTGTGTGCTGACACATGAGGTAACAAACCGCTGCTCTTAGTGAGTGGAGTGTTATCGTAGATCGTACCCAGTCTGCACCTCTCCTTACATACAAACAGCTATGTGGCCAGCCTCACACTCTCCGTACTTCCCTGGTGGGTCCCTTACATTTTTTTCCTGTATTTCCCTCATTCCAAGATTTACTGCTGACAGCTTCTGCAGATCACTGTAGACACCCCGGTCTTGGTCGCCCTGTGCCAGACCCCAGCGGCGGTCCTGAGCCATCCCAGTTGAAGGCTGACCAGGATCAAACAGCGGCAGTGCTGGTGCCTAGAGCCCATGCCATTTGTAGAGTTGGATTCTCTGTGAGACCCTGTGCTAGACGGCCAAGGGCCTTATTCTTTTAATCCTCAAAGAACCCTCTGAGGATGCGGTGAAATCACCTCACAGGTCATCACCTCCATGTCAACATGGCCACATTCTCACCCAGTCTCAAGGACCGAATAAGTGGTGCCTTGGTGAGCTGTGGAAAGGGAGATGGAAAAGGAGGGAAGGACACGAGTCTTCTAACCAGAAGCCAGTACGGCAGGGTCAGCAGAAGAAAAGAAAGAAATGAGTGGGAATTAGCTCGAGACTAGCAGCGTTTTCCAGCCCTTACGGCTATGCAGGCCTGACTTTCTCTGATCTTCCTTCCCCGCCCTTCTCCCAGTCCACACCCTGTAGGGCTCCCTTCCCAGCCAGGGGGCCTCGGCTTAGAGCTGAGGAAGCCCCAGGTCCCACCCAGCATGAGGGAGAGGAAGGCTAGTCTTCAGCTCTTCAAGTGGGTGAAGTGGCATTAGTTCACATTCTAAACTTTTGAGTTCCCCGCGGGACATAGAGCTAGAACAGTCCTTTATTTGAATAAGGAGACTGAGGCGCAGAAAGGCAGAGCAGCTCACCCGCAGCAGTGATGTCAGCACTTTTCCTAACTTCCCATGCCTGGCACTGCAGACTGGAGCTCTAAGGATATGTCCCCTAGACCTATTTATACTCTTTAAACCTTCACCTGTATTTTGAATTAAGTAGGGCTTTTTACAGATCAATTTGAGAACTGCACTAAACTAGACTAATGCTGTTTCTACTGCACTCTGTGTTCCAAACACCAAATTAAAAGGGAAATTTGAAATATAAAATCTTCTTATTTGCAAATTACTAATATCTGTACATGGATGGCCTCTAAACACCTAATTTTGACTCAGACATTTCACCTTTAATCAGTAGCTCCTGGCCTATCTCATTATTCATAAACTCATCATGTAAGATTTTTTTCAAATCCCTTTTCCTTAGAAGTAGATGATTCTCACCAAATGGTTTTATAGCATTTTGGTTGTAAGAGAATTAGTAGATTATTCAAAAGATACAGCCTGAAAATGATTATAACACTGTAAAGACAATTTAAACTCCAAAAGTAGATTTTCCCTCTTACTTAAAGAGAGAATAAAATAATCCTCAAATTTTGAGTATTAAATTATTTTTATCTAAAATTGTTCCAAACATGTCTACTGCACATAAATAAAATATAAGACATAATTTATTCCTGATATTAACATTTCCAGTTAGTATCAGGTAATTGGTAATTATCTGGCTGCTGTTTATATACCTCTTCTTATAGTTTGTAACAGCTGCAGGGCTGCTGAGCAAACTTTAAGGCAAAATGAAGTGTTTCTTTCAAACAAATTTCACTACTTGCTGTCACTGTAAATACCTATTCGGCAAGCCCGGTATGTACAGTGTTCAACATACAGTAAGAGTTGCATGTAATAACTGTCCCTCAAAGACAGACTCTCACATGTTCAAAAGAATTGTTTTATAATGCACAAAATATGAACGATAAATACTGTGCATTTCTGAAAATATAAAACATCAGAAGTGAATAGTACTTTCTTGTAGCTCTTTTTTTCACTGAGGTATAACTGGTGTATAGCATTATATTATTATATTTTTACATTATATATTACATTTTTGTTATAAGTAGTAAGTTCCAGCTAGTTTACATGAAGAAATGAAAGAATCAAGACAGTTGGGTTTTCCTCTATTCTAAATCAAACTCCTGTTATCTTACAGGCACTCATGAATTTGGTGAGACTTGTGAACTAAACCTTTACTGGGTGGAGCAAAAGGCTTTACACAAAATTCTGCAGATTTGGGAGAAGCAGACTGCCCCAGTCCTGACTGTCTGCTGCCCCACCATGCAGGACAGGTTACATGGGCATATGTAGGCGGCACCTAGCTAGAGTTGCATAGGTGGCTCGAGAAGGGTTTATTCTCTCGGTCTTCTTTCCCTGGACTTTCCTGGGAGGGACTCTATGGAGTAGAAAGGGAAGCCTACCCTGAGCATCAACGAGGCTGGGCACCTGTAGCCGCTATTCTCGGTGGCATCAAAATGGGAGATAAGGACAGTGTAAAACGCTGCCTCCAAGGACAGCTCAAGCATCAGCTCTATCAAAAGCCATGAAATGTGGCTGTGTCTCTATAGCTGCCCCCCCTCTCAGTGTCAGCTTGAGGTTTTCCTTCACACCACATGTTCATTTTTTCTTCTGCTCCAACTACCAGTCAGTTTTCCCATCATACTGATGAAAAACTATCGTACTGACGTCATGCAGAAATAACGTAAGGCATCTGTGTTAAAACTAGAAGATTTAAGCAGTTGTCTATGTATCTCCCTTTTCTGCTGAAGTAATAGTCATTTGATGAAAATTTCTCTGATATGCAAAGCCTCGGTAGTAATAGAAAACACAGAAGTGTTTAAATTTTCCATGAGTTCCATGAATGCACCTCCGTTTTTTATGTTGTTTGTAACATTAAAAGTTTCTAACTTTATAGTGACTGGGTAGCTCATCTAGGATTTAATTCTTATGAAAGAGGTTTAGAGAAAATGTGCTCTCGTGTATTTATAACTGGGGCTGGGATTATCTGCAGTTATTGGAAGGAGTTCTTTGTAATGAGCCTGAAGAATAAAATGAAAATGTCGTATATCCCAAAGAAATGACATTCACAATAGTAAAAAAAGAAGCCTTGCTCTCTTTGTATGGATTAGTATTCTGTGTCCCTGAGCCTCCCCTCCTCCTTCTTTTAAGCTGTCATTAAGAAATTCCAGGCAAAAGAAGACAAAAATAACACTTGAAAAGGGATGATATCATTGATCATAAAGGATCAGGTTTATTATCTCTTACCAGCAATTGAAAAGGTATTTGATGCATTATAGAAGACTTTACATGTCTACAACCTAATTTCCTTTTCTTATTTTTAAAAACAAAACTGCTCTGATTTTTAATGATGTACTTCTTCTAGTCCATTGGGGTATTTTTTAGTTACAGACAATAATACTTATAGTTAGTTAAAGTTGTTTATAGTTTGTAAATACGGTGATGAGGATTCTGTTTTACTGAAGAACTGTGAAACTCAAAATTTGGTCTCATTAGAAAACCTGGGAAAGGAATTAAGTCACTTTTAGTAGACATTTCAATAAATTTAAATGTATTGACTTCATACATCAAGAACTGGTTTAATTTATCCACACCAAGCTAGACTGACCACAACCGACTCACTCATGAAACATTAATGCAGCCCTGTGTCCTGTTCTAACATGATTATAATCTGACCTCCCCACAAAGGACAGAAATAGAAAGTATCTCTGATAACATTACCCTAATGCTGGGTTCATCAATCATAATCTGCCCTTTTTTCAATTTGCTTTAGAAAAAGGCCTTTCACGGATGCGCACTGATAATCTCACCCAGCCCTCAGCCCTCGGCCCTCAGCCCAGCGGATTCCTGGTCTCCTGGGCCAAATGCAGACCGTTCTCAGTCTGCAGAGCCAGCAGCTCGCCGAGGCAGGGAAAGGGGAGATGCATGCGATTTCACATCCTTTACAAGATTTCATCTTTTTCATATTTTAAAGAGAAAAGTCTCTTTTTGATAGGTAACCGTTTGCATTTGGAGTATATTATGCTGAAACAACTTGCTCAGAAAAGAATTATAAACAAACAGCGTAGCATAAGAAATTTTGGAAGACTTTTGCAGAAACTCAGATTCCTGAGCTCAATCTCTAGTGCTTGAGTGCCCGCTCTGCCACCTGTTAGCCAGGACACCTTGGACCAGTAAGGTGCCCTTACCCCTTGGAGTGTCAGTGTTCTCCTTATCTCAGAAACTGGGGATCTGCGCATTCCGTAAGTCTTTATTAAGGGCCAGCTCTGAGTAGGGCATTATGGAAAACACGAAGAAGAACTGGGCAGGGATCCTCCTGGGAAGAAAGCTGGAGTGCAGGAGAGAAATGCCTTCCTTCTCCCAGGCACTAAAGGCCTGTTACACACCCCCTACTGCTCTGGCTCTGGAAACAAGGCCAGAGCAGCACCGTGAGTGACCTTGAGGAGGTCACACTGTACTCAGGAACGCAGACAAGTGAAGCAAACGCCCGTGGGTGCTGCACCCCATTCACTTAACAGATAGTCACCGTGCCTTCCAGCTCCTGTTTTATGTGTGTGAAGTATAAGGTGAAATGAACAGCCAAAGACCCTGACCCACAGAGCTCTGATCAGAGGGAGACAGACAATAAACAGGACAGAAAAGGTGAAATATTTAGTGTGTTAGAAGGAGACCAAGACTACAGAAAAAAGGAGGTAATGCAAAGGTAAAGGGTGAGGGTGTGCAAGCGTGCATGGGGTGGTGATGGCCAGAGCAGCAGAGACAGAGCCACTATGTTTTAGTAATTTCTGCTGGAAATTGGGGTGGGGGACAGCGCTAATGCCTATCATCAGCTTAGAGCTGTAGAAATCTGAGGAGCACAGAAAGCTCAAGTGAGCATGTGTATTTCCCACTAGACTGTGATATTTTTAAGGACACGGAGTGCTTACTTATCTATATATCCTCCACAGCTAGTTTCTGGCATGTGGTAAGTGGTCAGCAATTTGAGGCTGGAGAGAGGTGAGATTTGACTGGGTTTATTTGCATTTCATTGGGATGGGCTTACGGACATCAGGCTTTTATCTTGTTTCTCACAGGGTCTCTGGGCCTAGAATATTGCCTGACCCATACTAGGCGCTCCACGTTGAATGAAGAATGAATGAATGAACGAACGAATGGCTGTTCCCTCTGTTTGAAATCCTCTTCCACCAGATGGCTTTACGCTCTCTTCCTCCTGGTGGTCCTTCATTGTCACAGACTCAAGGAAGCCTTCTCTTACCCCCTCCTCACCCTTCTACCCATACTCACTCCTCAGCTTCCCTTCCTGCCTTACTAATTTCCTGGGTTCTGTCCGTCTCCCTTTGCTGCCACTTAAACTCTAGCAGAAATTTTGGGTTCTTTTATCCACTGCTGTAATCCTGAGCTCTAGAATACCGTCTGGCACAAAGCAGACGGTCAGTCCATATTTGTTGAATGAATGAATGAGCTTCTTTCTCACCCCCACTCCCACATCCTGACATTCTTCCTTGCTCTTGTGACCGACACATCTTTCCTTGCTTAATTCATCAACCAATAATATTTATTAAACATTGAACACACATTATTTAGGGCTAGGTTAGGAGCTATGGGAAATGCAAATGGATTAGAGTGCCTGTCTTAAAAAGACTTACGTTCTAACTGAGGATGCAGCTTTGCAAGTTTCAAACAACTAAGGGCTAATTGGTAATAACCCCATTCCTTTGTATAGCACTTTATAATCTAGGTGCAAATTGATTTTCACAAGTAAATTTGTATACATTATCTTACTACATTAAACAGGAGGGTGTCATAGAGTTCATAGAAGGACTCATAAAGTATGAGCTGGAAAACTCAGGCAACAAGCACTGGACTTGAGTAAGAAGGATGGGTATGACTTGAAAAACAACCAGAGGGTGAAATGCTTTCACCTTATGGAGAAAGGCGCAGAAGAGGCTCAAAGGTCATCCCGGCTGCTTTGTGCCACTAGAGGCAAGGATGCGTGTCATGGAGTCCTGAGAAACGGAGAGTGGGGTCAAGGTTTAAAAGGCTTTAAGGGTCAAAGTTTACACTTGTGAAATGTGTCATGCTAGGAGAAACCTGGGGAGATTTGAGGTTGAGGATGGCACTATGAGTGGGATGGTTCTGGATGTCTGTGCCACCAGCAGGGTGCAAGGTGGGCTGGATCGGAGGAGGTCGAAGTCTGTTGCACACTTCTGCCCTTGTGGAGAGCGAGGAGAGACAAGACCAGGATGGCTGGTGGGAATGGACAGCACCCCTCTGTGTTACACACCCAAGATGCCATCGAGTAATGGAATAATTTAAGCCCCCCAAAATAAGCATTTAAAACAACTATGTTGTCTTTATTTAAAATAATTAAATCTTTCACGGGTTAATAGCTATTACTTCAATTTAACCATGAAGAGAAGCTAACACAGATTCTACACAGGAAGCAGCAATAGGATTTTCTGATTGTCTACTTGGATATCTGAAATTCTATTTAGAGAATTTTTTTCAATCTCAGAAGCAGATTTTTGAGACAGTAAGCAAAAGAGCTAGGAGATGTTCTTAGAAGAGGAAACAGAAATTCTGTGTTTTTAAATGAAAAAGTTCAGGAGAAATAACCATTCCCTCCTCACAGTTAATTCCACTACCCTGATTTCCTTTTTCACAAGTTTTAGAGACACTTTATCCTAAACCTGCTAGAGAAAGAATTTTCTACCATTTAATACCTATGGGACAATATGGAAATTAGAATTAGGTAACTATTATCCATCTAAGAGATTTCCTCTCTGGTTTAAATCTCACTCTATTTCCTTCCTCCCAGATCCCCAGGGTAGACTTATGGATTGGGAATTGGTTTATCTAGGTTTAAACCAATTGCTTCTGCTTTTAGGTATGAAAGTAGAGGGTAAAGCAGACCTCTTTATATAACCCTAATAGCTTGGTAATCAAGTATTTCTTTATATTTTTTTATTGTATTTGCTATAAAATCTAGTTTCAAAATCCAGAATTTGTGCATGAAAACATAGTTCTGAAATAAGAAATAAGCAGATAATGCATATATACTTACAGATTAATAGTGTTTGGAGTACATTTAAGTCTCAGACTTCAGCTTCAGATAGTTCTTTATGCTTTAATTAGGTGATATATAAAATTCAATTCTTAGATACACATTTGATTTAGAACTAGATAGCTTTTAAATGTTCTAACTGGATTTTCTTTTCTCCCTGCGCAGAGACTAGCAAGGCAGACTCTAAAACTTTATCTGTTTAATCTAATACTTCAATGTTTCTTTGTTGATTAGTTTTATGACTCCCAAAAAAAACAACCTGAGGCAAAATGATTTAATTACAATTAATTTTAATTGATTACTCTGCTTCCTTCCTAACATACAGAATAGAATAGCATACATAACTATAGCCAGAGATATTTGAAATTTAATTAGAGATTATTATAAACAACTGTGAACTAATAACTCTAAAACTGAGATGAAATGGCTAAATATGGGAAAATACAAAATTTCAAAATTGGCACCAGGAGAAAGAGACATTCCCCTAAAATGTCCAAGCCCTATTATTTTATAAGTGAGTCCTACCAGATTTTCAGAGGTAATGATGGAAAACCCTAATATAAATGAATATTTATTTATGAATAATTTTCTGCAAGTCCTTCCAGAAAACATGGCAAGCCACATCCAGTTCATTTTATGAGGCTTGTGTGATCTTGACTCCAAAAGTAGCTAAGAGGAAGAAAAGAAAAAGAAATAAGGCCATTTGTGTATTAATACAAACATTCTAAATAAAATAATATCTAACAACCCAATAGTGAAGCAAAATCAACTTACAGAAATCAAGAGCATTTTTCTATATCATCAATAACCAAGTAAAAAATATATTTTTTTAATGTTACAATTGAATGAAAACTATCTGGGAATTAAGCAAGAATACCCATGTCCTTTATGGAAAAAATATTAATTTTTAACTGTAATAAAGTACATAGAAAATGATCTGTGTAAATATAGATAACTTCTGGGACCTTAGATGGAAAAGCCTAATATAAAGTTTCCCAAATTAATCTATAAATGTATTAGAATCCCAATCAAAATGACTTTGATGTATCTATACACTTACTGTAAAAGTTAAAGGAAAGAATAAAGGTCCACAGTAGCTTAGTTAACTCTGAGAAAGAAGGATAAATGAACCAGATATTAAGATATATAAGAAATAAAGATAATTAAAATAAATAAGATAACAGTAGAAATGAAAAGAGGACAAAGATGGAGACACACATAGCTATATAAATTATATATAGATAAGTAGGAAAAAGATAATAAATACATAGAGAAAGGGGGAGGAGGGAAGGAGGGAGGGAAAAAACAGGAACGTTGTGACCCTGTTACATCTTCATTTCAAATATATATTCACACACTACAGAGGACAACACATACCACTGAAGAAAGACTTGTTTATTAGATAGCATTGGAAAAACTGACCTACTGTATAAACAAAAATGGTACTGAATCCCTATCTAATACCACATATGAATGAAAATAGACACTAGATGTATTAAAGACCAATATATGAAAAAGAAGACCATAAATGTAAAGCGTAGATATCAAAATGCACAAAGTTATCTTTATAATTTCAAAACAAAATCCCAAAAACATAAAGAAAAAAATTTGGTTATGTCAAAATTAAGGATCTACTCAACAAAGAGCAACATGATAAAGTTATAATAGATGTGCCATTTGGGAGGATGCATTTGCCATTTTTAAAAACAACAAGAAACTATTACCTAAAATATACAAAGAACTTCTGCAAAGTAACGACATAAAGACAGGAGCCTCTGTAAAAACGTGGACAAACGGTATGAACAGGAAATTTACAGAAGGAGAAACCCGAAAGGACAAGACGCATATTTGAAAAGATGCCAAATTCCTTAGTAGTCAGAGAAATACATATTAAGACAACAATAAGATATTTTGTATATGTTACACTGGCTAAAATTAGAAACATGGATAATAACACAGTCCTTGGGGATGTGGACATAGCGAAACCTTATGCGCTGCTGGAGGGAGTGGACAGCGGCTGGACACTCATGACTCAGATGAAGTTGACACTCACACAGTGCAGTAACACTAGTCTTTCTCCAGATTACGAGTCCCAAAGAGCTTCTCACAAAGCCCCAAAAAAGGATGCAAAAGCGGAATCTTATCACAGCCTTGTGTCATGGGGAGTTAGAAGCAGCTAACACTCAGGGCTGGAGGAGGTACTGTGCAACAGCTGTTAGAAGCAATGGACTGTCAGTGCACACAGCGACCTCGGTAGATCTAAAGCAATGCTAAGTGAGAAAAGTAAGAAATTAAATGAAATCTGTAACCCTATACCATCTTTATCAACCAAAAATACATCCACACAAAGAATAAGTAATGTTTTATAGAAACACATGGAAAACAAAAGTAGAAACATTAACTAGAGGTGAGATTTACGGTGGTGGAGAGAAATGACAGTAGTGGATGGAGATGAAAGGAATACGTTTTTCAAACTCAAATTAGTGACAAGGCACCATTCCCTCCACCCTCATAACTGCATTAGGTGTTGTATTCAATGATGCTTTACTTTAACAGAATAATGATACATATCATCAACCCTTTCTTTCCAGAGTATGTTTAGCAGTATGTAAATACCACTAAGATTTATTTGAAATGTTTACTGCCTAACTGATCATGTGATTATGTGCATAAAATCTTCCTTTAAATTGTATATCTGATTTCAGTGCTATTTGGATTCCTGTGAATAGACTTGGGCAACAGCTCCTATCTAATGAGTCAACATTTATTCGTTTTGTCCATCGTCTCATTTATTGCACCAGACATTGAAAACATTACTGAAAAACAGACTAACTTTTTTTTAATTAACTAGTTATACTGAATTGACTGAATCACTTATACATTGACTAATATACTAGACATAACCAATATAGAATTTTAACCAACATCTTTTATATTTTAGTTTCTTTTCCCATGTTCTAGTCTGAACTGTTATGTCAAAACCAAATAGAGTGTATAGAAATTGTTTAGTTTTAGTCCAGAAACTATCCTTTCATAAAATCTAATTGTTTATATTTCTGAATGAGAAATACAGTAACTGGTGTAAATAAAATACCAAAAAAATTGAAAGAAATAAATCAAGAAAGTTTAAGAGGAATAAATTGCTAGTTAAATGTGATCACATAAAAAGATGAAAAGTATCATTCACGTATTTTATTGATTAAAAAAATGAAATGTAACTGTCAAGGGATTATTTATTTAGGAAGTCATTTATTAATTAAGTGAATTCCAAATTGGTTTCAACACCTTAGAAACCAGGGACATGCAGCCAGTGACTTCATTCACATATTTACTTACAGCTCCAATATAGAAAATTGTTTTATACGGCTGTGCATAGTTGCAGTTTAAGAAGCTAGCTCTACAGCTTTTTGTTCATGTTGCTAAAAACAGTGAGCTCTTAAAATCAGTAAGAAATTGATGATAAACAAATGCAGTGAGAGGCTGAGTGTGCCGCTGTACAGTGATTGCTCCTATCACTGGTATGGAACAGAACTCCATGCCTACGCGTCAAGATACCTCTTGGAAACTTATGGTGGCTTCTTAGGAAACAAAAGGGCCTTCCCTTTTTCCGACTCTTTATGGAAACATAGTAGGGTCATTGATTCTCATAAACTTGCATTAATTTTCCCCTAGCCAGCAGACATCTAAAACTGCCCAGTGATTCCTAAATTGTATAATAGCAGAATTAATTGATAGCAGAAGGAAGGCATCCCCTTTTAGTAGTATTAGAGGTAAATTTAAAGGCCTTAGGGCAGGAAAATATGTGATAATAAAATATACAAATGCAAAGAGAATACTTACACAGTATATGTCAAAGTAAGAAAAAAAGATATTGGCAACTTCCGGGAAGATCGCAGCGTGAGCAGGGTGGCAGAAGTCTCCTCCCAACATTATATTTATCCATGAAAACACAGCAAATACAACTATTCCTAAAAGAGAGACCAGAATACACAAGAAAGCGCACAGCATGCAGCTACACCTGAGAGGACTCGGCACCCTGCGAGGCGGGTAAGATACGGAGCTGCGACCCGGCGGGACCAAGCGCTCACCCACCCCAGTGGGTGGTGATACGGAGCCGCGCACCGGCGGGAGGAGAGGATTCAGAGCCGGGAGGAAGTGGAAGTACACTCCGTGAAATAACCAACCCCAGTGATCTGCGCAGGGAGCGCTGACACACATCGTGCGGTGTAGTGGAGATTGGAGAGACAGAGGGGCAGGATCTGACCGGTGAACGTGCCAGGGTGCTTGCAGCCGGCTCCCGGGAAGGAAAAAAAAAAAGAAGAAAAGCGTGCGCTTTTTTCAGCGGTCTTAAAGAGACAGGACCCCAGCGGAGGACCAGATCGCCCCGGAACACTCAGCCCAGCAGGCTGGGAGTCCTGGGGAGTTTTGGACCCCTTAGCTGGCGACTGGGAAAGGGTGGCCGCACTTAGACTTCCCACAGAGATCAACAGCTTGGCATTCGTTCCCACCGCGGCCAGAGCTATAAAGGGCCCTGCGGAGCGGCGCACCCATGGCTGTGGAATAGTGGAGCAACAGTGCCACCTACAGCATCCCCACAGAATCCACTCCCGGTGTGCGTTTTTTTTTGTTTGTTTGTTTTTGTTTTGTTTTTTTTTGTTTTTTGTTTTCGGTTTGTTTGTTTTTTCTTCTCTTTCTTTTTCCTTTTCTTTCTTTTTTCTCTTTTTCTTTCTTTCTTTCTTTTTTTTTTCTTTTTAAAGTCATAAAGAGCCCAGCTGACATACGTGACAACTATCAGCAACCACTTCTATAGCCATGAAAAGATAGAGGAATATGCTCCAGACTAAAATCAACCACCAGACAACCCGAGATACGGAGCCTGAAGGGATGGACATGCACAGTCTTCCAGAATAAAAGTCACAACCATGCTGACGGATCTACAGAGAAATGTGCAAGAGCTGAGGAAGGAAGTGAGGGAAGTGAGGAAAGACAATGCAGAAATCAGACAAGCCATCGATGGGCTTAACAGCGGACTGGATGAGATGCAAGAGACTGTTAATGGAATAGAAATCAGAGAACAGGAATACAGAGAAGCTGAGGCAGAGAGAGATAAAAGGATCTCTAGGAATGAAAGAATTTTAAGAGAACTGTGTGACCAATCCAAACGGAGCAATATTCGCATTATAGGAGTACCAGAGGAAGAAGAGAGAGAAAAAGGAATACAAAGTGTCTTTGAAGAAATAATTGCTGAAAACTTTCCCACACTGGGGAAGGAAATAGTCTCGCAGTCCACGGAAGCCCACAGATCTCCCAACACAAGGGACCCAAGGAAGACAACACCAAGACACATAATAATTAAAATGGCAAAGATCAAAGATAAGGACAGAATATTAAAGGCAGCTAGAGAGAGAAAAAAGATCACCTACAAAGGGAAACCCATCAGACTATCATCAGACTTCTCAACAGAAACCTTAGAGGCCAGAAGAGAATGGCATGATATATTTAACATAATGAAACAGAAGGGCCTTGAACCAAGAATATTGTATCCAGCACAATTATCATTTAAATATGATGGAGGAATTAAACAATTTCCAGACAAACGAAAGTTGAGAGAGTTTGCCTCTCATAAACCACCACTACAGGATATCTTAAATGGACTGCTCTAGAGGGAAGCACCCCTAAGGCTAAAAAGATGTCAGCAGAGAAAATAAAATCATAGCAAAGAAAGCAGACCATCCAAATACTAACTAAAGGCAAAGAATAAAACACCTAGTATATAAAGAATGGAGGAGGAAGAATAAGGAGGGAGAGATAAAGAAACATCAGATGGTGTTCACAGTAACTTAACAAGAAAGTTAAGTTAGATTCTTAGATAGTAAAGAAGCAACCCTTGAACCTTTGGTAACCACGAATCTAAAGCCAGCAATGGCAATAAGTACATATCTATCAATAATCACCCTAAATGTAAACAGACTGAATGCACCAATCAAAAGACACAGACTAATAGAATGGATAAAAAAGCAAGACCCATCTATATGCTGCTTACAAGAGACTCACCTCAAACCCAAAGATATACACAGACTAAAGGTGAAGGGATGGAAAAAGATATTTCATGCAAACAACAAGGAGAAAAAAGCAGGTGTTGCAGTACTTGTATCAGACAAAATAGATTTAAAACGAAGAAAGTAGCAAGAGATAAAGAAGGACATTACATAATGATAAAGGGGTCAATCCAACAAGAGAATATAACCATTATAAATATAGATGCACCCAACACAGGAGTGCCAACATATCTGAAACAAATACTAACAGAATTAAAGGAGGAAATAGAAAGCAATGCATTCATTTTAGGAGACTTCAACACACCACTCACTCCAAAGGACAGATCAATCAGACTGAAAATAAGTAAAGACACAGAGGCACTAAACAACACACTAGAACAGATGTAACTAACAGATATCTATAGAACTCTGCACCCAAAAGCAGCAGGATACACATTCTTCTCAAGTGCACATGGAACATTTTCCAGAATAGACCACATACTAGGCCACAAAAAGAACCTCAGTAAATTCAAAAATATTGAAATCCTACCAACCAACTTCTCAGATCACAAAGGTATAAAACTAGAAATAAATTTTAGAAAGAAATCAAAAAGGCTCACAAATACATGGAGACTTAACAACATTCTCCTAATTAATCAATGGGTTAACGACCAAATCAAAGAATATATGGAGACTAATGACAACAACACAAAGCCACAACTTCTGTGGGACACAGCAAAGGCAGTTCTAAGAGGAAAGTATATTGCAATCCAGGCCTATTTAAGGAAGGAAGAACAATCCCAAATAAATAGTCTAAAGGCACAATTACTGAAATTGGAAAAAGAAGAACAAATGAGGCCCAAAGTCACCAGAAGGAGGGACATAATAAAGATCAGAGAAGAAATAAATAAAATTGAGAAGAATAGAACAATAGCAAAAAATCAATGAGAGCAAGAGCTGGTTCTTTGAAAAAATAAACAAAATAGATAAACCCCTAGCCAGACTCATTAAGAGAAAAAGAGGATCTACACACATAAACAGAATCAGAAATGAGAAAGGAAAAATAATGACGGACCCCACAGAAATACAAAGAATTATAAGAGAATATTATGAGAATCTGTATGCTAACAAGCTGGAAATCCTAGAAGAAATGGACAACTTCTTAGAAAAATACAACCTCCCAAGACTGACCAAGCAAGAAACAGAAAAACTAAACAGACCAATCACCAGCAACAAAATTGAATCGGTAATCAAAAAACTACCCAAGAACAAAACCCCCAGACCTGATGGATTCACCTCTGAATTCTACCAGACATATAGAGAAGAAATAACACCCATTCTCCTTAAAGTTTTCCAAAAAATAGAAGAGGAGGGAATACTTCCAAACTCTTTCTATGAAGCCAGCATCACTCTAATACCAAAACCGGGCAAAGACCTCACTAAAAAAGAAAATTACAGACCAATATCCTGATGAACGTAGATGCAAAAATACTCAACAAAATATTAGCAAACCGAATTCAAAAATACATCAAGAGGATCATACACCATGATCAAGTGGGATTCATCCCAGGGATGCAAGGATGGTACAACATTTGAAAATCCATCAACATCATCCACCACATCAACAAAAAGAAGAACAAAAACCACATGGTCATCTCCATAGATGCTGAAAAAGCATTTGACAAAATTCAGTATCCATTCATGATTAAAACTCTCAACAAAATGGGTATAGATGGCAAGTACCTCAACATCATAAAGGCCATATATGACAAACCCACAGCTAGCATCATACTTAACAGCGAGAAGCTGAAAGCTTTTCATCTAAGATCGGGAACAAGACAGGGATGCCCACTCTCTCCACTGTTATTCAACATAGTACTGGAGGTCCTGGCCACGGCAATCAGACAAAACAAAGAGGTACAAGGCATCCAGATTGGTAAAGAAGAAGTCAAATTGTCACTATTTGCAGATGACATGATACTGTACATAAAAAACCCTAAAGACTCCACTCTAAAACTACTAGAACTAACATCTGAATTCAGCAAAGTTGCAGGATATAAAATTAATGCACAGAAATCTGTTGCTTTCCTATACACTAATGATGAACTAACAGAAAGAGAAATCAGAAAAACAATTCCATTCACAATTGCATCAAAAAGAATAAAATACCTAGGAATAAACCTAATGAAGGACGTGAAAGACCTGTACTCTGAAAACTACAAGACACTCCTAAGAGAAATTAAAGAGGACACCAACAAATGGAAATGCATCCCATGCTCTTGGCTGGACGCAATCCCTGTCAAACTACCAACAGCTTTCTTCAATGAACTGGAACAAATAATTCTAAAATTCATATGGAACCACAAAAGACCTCGAGTAGCCAAAGCTATCCTGAGAAGGAGGAATCAAACAGGGGGAATTACGCTCCCTGACTTCAAGCTCTACTACAAAGCCACAGTAATCAAGACAATTTGGTACTGGCACAAAAACAGACCCACAGACCAGTGGAACAGAATAGAAAATCCAAACATTAACCCAAACATATACAGTCAATTAATATTTGATAAAGGAGCCTTGGATATACAATGGGGAGGTGACAGCCTCTTCAGCAGCTGGTGTTGGAAAAACTGGACAGCTACATGTAAGAGAATGAAACTGGACTACTGTCTAGCCCCATAGACAAAGGTAAACTCAAGGTGGATCAAAGACCTGAATATAAGTCATGAAACCATAAACCTCTTAGAAAAAAACATAGGCAAAAATCTCTTGGACATAAACATGAGTGACTTCTTCATGAACATATCCCGCGGGGCAAGGGAAACAAAAGCAAAAATGAGCAAGTGGGACTATATCAAGCTGAAAAGCTTCTGTACAGCGAAGGACACCATCAGTATAACAAAAAGACATCATACAGTGTGGGAGAATATATTCATAAATGACGTATCTGATAAGGGGTTGACATCCAAAATATATAAAGAACTCACCCACCTTAACAAACAAAAAGCAAATAATCCAATTAAGAAATGGACAGAGGACATGAATAGACACTTCTCTAAAGAAGAAATTCAGATGGCCAACAGGCACATGAAAAGATGCTCCACATCGCTAATTATCAGAGAAATGCAGATTAAAACCACAATGAGATATCACCTCACACCAGTGAGGATGGCCAACATCCAAACACAAACAACAACAAATGTTGGCGAGGATGTGGAAAAAAGGGAACCCTCCTACACTGCTGGTGGGAATGCAAATTAGTTCAACCATTGTGGAAAGCAGTATGGAGGTTCCTCAAAGAATTCAAAATAGAAATACCATGTGACCCAGGAATTCCACTCCTAGGAATTTACCCTAAGACTGCAGCAGCCCAGTTTCAAAAAGACAGATGCACCCCTATGTTTATCGCAGCACTATTTACAATAGCCAAGAATTGGAAGCAACCTAAGTGTCCATCAGTAGATGAATGGATAAAGAAGATGTGGTACATATACACAATAGAATATTATTCAGCCATAAGAAGAAAACAAATCCTACCATTTGCAACAACATGGATGGAGCTAGAGGGTATTATGCTCAGTGACATAAGCCAAGCCGAAAAAGATAAGTATCAAATGATTTCACTCATATGTGGAGTATAAGAACAAAGAAAAAAACTGAAGGAACAAAACAGCAGCAGACACAGAACCCAAGAACGGACTAATAGTTACCAAAGGGAAAGGGACTGGGGAGGATGGGTGGGAAGGGAGGGATAAGAGGGAAAAGGGGCATTACGATTAGCAGATGTAAAGTTGGGGGGCACGGGGAGGGCTGTACAACTCAGAGAAGACAAGTAGTGATTCTATAGCATCTCACTACGCTGATGGACAGTGACTGTAATGGGGTTGGTGGGGGGAACCTGATGAAGGGGTAGTTTAATAACCATAATGTTGCACATGTAATTGTAGATTAATGATACCAAAATAAATTATATAAAAATTTTAAAAAAAGAGAGATTGGCTAAGTTTGTACAACCTCTCATTTCTTTCTTAACTCATTTCAGGCCCTGGAAAGTGAATTTGTTTCTTGCCAACTTCATCAGTGGATTGACCTTATATTTGGCTACAAACAGCGAGGACCAGAAGCGGTTCGCGCTCTGAATGTTTTTCACTACTTAACCTACGAAGGCTCTGTGAACCTGGACAGCATCACGGACCCTGTGCTCAGGGAGGTAGGTGTCAAGTCCCATACATCCCAAGAATTTCTGTCATCTCTTAAACACAAATTTGGCTTTCTCTTTTGGTATAAATTTCCTTTCAGCATTTTACAAAACAGATGACAGTTTCTTGACAAATGTGGAAAAATAAATGTTATGGGTCAAAAACAAGTGATAAGAGTACCATGTTCTTGCTTTCTGAATCGCAGACATGTAATGCTCTTCAGTAACCCCCTTTTATTTGTTTTACTTCAGCAGCTGCTTTAAAATGTTTAATGCCTTATGTGTGTTATTAACTAATGAAACCTACTTGAATATTTAAATATGAACCGTTCACATTAAAATAATCAGCCGGTATGTTTCTTTTAATAAAAGCAAAAATTACAGGCTTCTGGACAGAATACTCAAAAAATGCATCAATAAAATAGACGACATTGTAATATTTTATTCCTGTATGTTCTCACCCTGAAATTTTATAGCTAACAGTTGGGAATTATATGCCATAGTATGTGTACAAGTATTTCTTGTGAAAATATTCACCTAAAATATTACTTAAATCACTTCCTCATTGCACAGAATTGCTTCAGGTAGGTGAGAGAGGGAAGCAGCGACAGCTGCTCGATAGGCTTTTTGCAAGGAAGCTGTGTCCCAGGCTTCCATCCCACCAGATAGCTGCCATCTGCTGAGAGCAACACCAGGCATCATTGATACATTTCCAGTCAGGGAAGGGCTTTTTCTATTTTTGTTATTTTTAATTTTAGAGGTGGAAAACTTGCAGAGTTAGAAAATAAACCTCTGTAAGAAATATTTGCATCCACAAAGTTATTTCTTGTATACCTCTATAAAAACAAAATGACTCCATTTGTCTGGCTTCAAGCAGAGAAGGAGGAAGGGAGGAGAAGGGACCTCATGATCATTCATCATTGGACCCTTAGGGCTAAATATTCAGAGAGCAAATTGCAAGCATGTTGTTAGGTGCAATATTAGACCATATTGTATGCATAAGGAAAGGGAATTATCGCCTGAAGCTGGGGAAGGAAGTGGAGACAGAGAATGAAGGAATGAATGAGAGAGAAGCCAGATATTCTGAAATTAGTTGGTGAACTAAGGCATTTTCTCTCCAAACCATTATACTCACCTAATTTAGTATCCCCAGTGTATATACCCTTTAACCAAAGTATCTTGTAGGAAATATTCTAAGTTTAATTATTCTCTTCACCATACACCCTTAACACATGTCTAATTCTATAAATGCCTTACCTACTATATTCTCCTTTTAAGACCAATACCTTTAGAATTAGAAAAAAAGAAAATAATTGGAAGAGTTTATGCAAATCCAAATTGTTTTTTGACTTTTTAAATATCATAGACATTTTGCTCCTGAATATTTTATCACAAATGTTTACCCATTATAAAGTTCTGTCCTTATAAAGAAAGTTGCAAGTTAATCCTCTTAGGCAAAATTTAAATATTTACAGCATATTGTACATAATGAAAGTACAGGGCAGCATTCAGCTTGAAAGAGAAAAAGCACTTTTTTCATATTTACATAAGAGTAAATAAAGAGATAAATGAGAATAAAAAGAAAATGGAATTAGAATGGAGACTTCCTTTACATGGATATGGTATTTACTCTTTGAATCTTATAAAACACCTGCTTCTACAAAAAGTCACACCATTGAGGTGACAGTGAAAAAAACAACGTATAGGTCTTAATTGTCAAACTGTAGTCACAAGGTTTGCATATTGGATAGCCGATCCACACAATACTTTACTGCTCTTGATTACCCCCTAATGAGGCCAACTGTCAAGTGCTGGGATATCTTAGTTCAGGAGTCTGTCCTTCCAATATTTTCATTCTGAGAGCATAATTGCTGAAAACTGAGGTTCCATTCGAGAGAATCCCAGACTCATTTGCGATGTGTTTGTCCTCCCTCTCTGACCCAAAGACTCTTCCCTCAGTGCTCAGAATGTTAGGTGAGGGAGCACAGACCAGGCCAGTGCAAACCCAAGCACACAACAGCCAAGACATTCCAACTCTGTGGACCTCGGTCAACTCAAGATCGCTCAGGAAGATACTTTACCTTCTCAAGACCACTAAGGAACCACTTGGTACATTGTAGACATGACAGATTAAATGATACCAAGGATTACAAGCTAACTGTCCCTCTGACCACTCCCTGCCCTTGTCTCCTCTATCCCACAAACCTAACATCGTCCCACAACAACATTCTGCACTAACATTTTAAGATGAGAACCACCAGAATCCTGTGAGCTCTTGACGATGGCCAAGTCCTCTAATCTCCCTCCATCTCCATTGCTCTGTCTATAAAGGAGGAATAATAGGAACATAAGTTTGCCAACATAAAAACACTCAGCATCTACTGTCACAAGAAAGAACTCTGTAGATATGTGGAAGGAAGTACCAGATGTCCACTATTTGGTGGTCATTTGTGTCCCTCACGGATACCTTTCCCCGTGATAAGGAGGCCCTCTGTGCTGACAGCCCTTTTTCCACACCACTGAGTTCCCGGAAGCCTACACTCCGGCATGGGGACTTGAGAGAGCTGATACCTACCGAACCTGGTGGGATACAAGCTCTTGGGAAGAACAGTGCTCAAAATATTAACCCTTTTATTGAACTCAGTGCCTGCCTTCTATTTGATAATATTTGTCTTGGTATTTTTTAAATTTCACATAGATAAAACCAAAGGAAAGCTATAGTTATACTAAACTCCAACGTTTAAAATTTTTTTAATGCTTAAACACTGATTTTAACAAATATTTAACATATGAATATCTCCATATATCCCTTCTGTAATTTAAACTGTAGGGTTTCTCTGTTTTGTTTGTGCTTTAGAAATGGTTAAAACTTGCAACTCAGTAGTCCTTAGAGGAATTATAGGGGAAAGTTGAAGATGGCTGATATTATATGTATATAATCTCTCACAAACTGCCTGTAACTTTGAGCTTTGCAGTTAGTGCTAAAATTTGAGAAACGGTTAAGGTTATTGACTCATTCTTCCTTGACAGGTGAAATTATGAAGCAGTACTAACCACGGCAATTATGGCATTAAAATGTCAAGAAATTAGAGGCCAGAATAACAGACAATTTTCTTCTCTACATCAGATTTAAAATTGACATTCTTTTGACAGCTTAGGACCTCTGGCTGCAAAAAATATGACAGCTTAACTTATTTTATACTTGTAAAGCCATAACTGATAATAAACTTTATCATGACAGCCTCCGGGCAGAAACATGACAGAACAGTTCTGGTACAAAGCTCTTTTAATATGTAAACAGCAGATCTGCTGGCTATTAGATATTATTTAAATTGTCTTAAGTCTTGGCTTACATCATAATCTTCAGGATGCCTTTTTTTTTTGTAGGCCAGCTCAACTGACTATTTGAGCTATGATTTTAGGCATAATAATGAAAGTGATTTCTTACCCATTTTTATATATTAATGAAAATTATCTGATTTGCTTTGTATTTTTACTTAACCAAATGATGACTGAGAAACTCCATCCTATGACTTGCTTAAGAAATAGGACATCCTGGTTAGTAATTGTCCGGTCCCCTGGGTTTCTACCTCCTTGGCACTCAAATCTCATCGATAGACCAACGAATAATACTAGCATCACCCGGGAGCACCTTCAACTCCACATTCTCAGGCCTCCCTCCCCCCGGCTGTATCAGAACAGGTGACCTGCTTGAGACATTACAGTTTAAGAAGCATTGCCCTACTAATGATTGTTTGAATGATCTGGAGAACTTTTTTTTTTCTGTAAAAGTAGAGAGTATGGTTATAAGGAACCCCCATGTACCTATCACCAGATTTCAAAATTTTGAACAATTATTTCATCTAGATCCCTACCCCCATCCTCTCAACTGTGTTCACACACTCGGGCCATGGCCATGTAAGCACTTCTAATTCCCCATCCATGTCTCCTCCCCTGTCTCATGGGCATCTCAGAATGTCCAGGGAGTGAGTTTGAGCAGGTTTGTTTTGAAAAAAATCTCTCCAAGTGTTTCATATACATTCTCAGTTAAAAAAACATTAATCTACAATCACTATCAAAATACCAACAGCATTCTTCAATGAACTAGAGCAAATAGTTCTAAAATCCATATGGAAGCACAAAAGACCCCGAATAGCCAAAGCAATCCTGAGAAGGAAGAATAAAGCAGGGGCAATTACGCTCCCTGACTTCAAGCTCTACTACAAAGCTACCGTAATCAAGACAATTTGGTACTGGCACAAGAACAGACCCATAGACCAGTGGAACAGAATAGAGAGCCCAGATATAAATCCAAGCATATATGGTCAATTAATATATGATAAAGGAGCCATGGATATACATTGGGGAAATGACAGCCTCTTCAACAGCTGGTGTTGGAAAAACTGGACAGCTACATGTAAGAGAATGAAACTGGATTACTGTGTCTAACCCCATTCACAAAAGTAAACACAAAATGGATCAAAGACCTGAATGAAAGTCATGAAACCATAAAACTCTTAGAAAAAAGCATAGGCAAAAATCTCTTGGACATAAACATGAGCAACTTTTTCATGAACATGTCTCCCCAGGCAAGGGAAACAAAAGCAAAAATGAATGAATGGTACCATATCAAACTAAAAAGCTTCTGTACAGCAAGGGATACCATCAGTAGAACAAAAAGACATCCTACAGTATGGGAGAATATATTCATAAATGACATATCCGATAAGGGGTTGACATCCAAATTATATAATGAGCTCATGCACCTTAACAAACAAAAAGCAAATAAGCCAATGAAAAAATGGGCAGAGGAGCTAAACAGACACTTCTCCAAAGAAGAAATTCAGATGCCCAACAGGCATATGAAAAGATGCTCCACATCACTAGTCATCACAAAAATGCAGATTAAAACCACAATGAGATATCACCTCACACCAGTTATGATGGCCACCATCCAAAACACAAACAACAACAAATGTTGGTGAGGACGTGGAGAAATGGGAACCCTCCTACACTGCTGGTGGAATGCAAATTAGTACAACCATTGTGGAAAGCAGTATGGAGGTTCCTCAAAAAACTCAAAATAGAAATACCATTTGACCCAGGAATCCCACTCCTAGGAATTTACCCTAAGAATGCAGCAGCCTAGTTTCAAAAAGATATATGCACCCCTATGTTTACTGCAGCACTATTCACAATAGCCAAGAAATGGAAGCAACCTAGGTGTCCATTAGTAGATGAATGGATAAAGAATATGTGGTATATATACAGAATGGAATATTATTCAGCCATAAGAAGAAAACAAATCCTACCATTTGCAACAACATGGATGGAGCTAGAAGGTATTATGCTCAGTGAAATAAGCCAGGCAGAGAAAGACAAGTACCAAATGATTTCACTCATATGTGGAGTATAAGAACAAAGAAAAAACTGAAGGAAGAAAACAGCAGCAGATTCACAGAACCCAAGAACAGACTAACAGTTACCAAAGGGAAAGGGACTGGGAAGGATGGGTGGGAAGGGAGGGATAAGGGGGAAAAAGGAGTATTATGATTAGCTCACATAATGTAGCAGGGGTGGAGATGGGGTAGAGGGTACGGGGAAGGCAGTATAACACAGAGAAGACAAGTAGTGATTCTATAACATCCTTCTACACTGATGGACAGTGACTGCAATGGGGTATGTGGTGGGAACTTGATAATAGGGGGAGTCTAGTAACCATAATGTTGCTCATGTAATTGTATATTAATAATAGCAAAATAAAAATAAAAATAGATTAAAAAACATTAATCTAGCGTAATACACCTATTAAATCATTTTTCCAAGGACACCCAGCTATGTAGCACTGGAGCCAGACTTAGGGGAGGTCTCCTGATCCTTAAGTCACGGTTACTTTCATCCTATTATTTCCTAGAAGTTTAAAAATAACAGAATATTTACTAATGCTTATTAGTGACAGAATATTTTCTTCTTAGTTCCAAAATAGTTCTCAAAAATTTAAAGGACATCTAATGTGTATTTCCTTTTCACTAATTTAAATAGTAAGGGTTTTCTTTTTTTCTGTTTTGTTTGTGCTTTTGAAATTGCTAAAACTTGCAATTCAGTAAAACTTGCAGAAACCATAGGGGAAGGTTTAATGTGGCTTTAAGAAGATCTTCATCAGCCACTTTGTTCATCATTTCTTCTAATCCCTTCCCACAAAACAGGTTTTACCAGTCTTTGAGAGTTCTAAAGGCACTAGAGGATTATGCTATAGTTAATGGTTGATTAGTAGAAATTACAAATTAAATGCCACCAAAAAAATGTTTACTGCATTCTTACATGAGTGAAAAATATTTTATTCTAATTGTTTCTAAAAATGATCAATCTTATGATCATGAATATAATTACTTAAGCCTGCCTGCCTGCCTCAGAATATGATTATATGGCGGCACATAGTAGGTAATAAAAGACTACAGGTGGAAATCAGATAATAGGTTATATCATATCACAGCCCCATCATTCGTATTTGAGTGACATTAACTGAGTCATTTTACTTTATGTACCTTTGTTTCACCACCTAAAAAAGATAACAGAAATGATATGTAACCCATAGGGCTGTATTTGAGAATTATATGAGAAAAGATTTATGAAAATACTCTATAAACTATAAAACACTACACAAACATTGTTATTTATTACATGAGAGCTTAATTAAACAAAGTAGCTTGGAGGCACTTTGTTTTAATAATTTACTTTTCTGTATCATCTCATGTACGCTCAACACTGCCAGAGTGAAAACTGACTTAAGTGGCTTCCCATTAACAGTGAGAGGTATACCTGTCGGCCTATTATAAAAGCCAATTTTGCTGGCAGACTATTAGAAAATATGGCCCAGACCATATTTACTTACATGTATATATGCGCTTACTTACCTACCTGTGCTGGAAATATGAAAAATACTAAGTGTATTTTGATATTATCAGCAATCATGAAGCTGTGGTATTTTTAGTGTGATTTCCTGTCACTGATATTTCTTGGTCGCTTTAGATTATATGTTCTTTGTTCATCTTTTTCTTTCATTTGACAAGGATAACAAAGCATTCATTCCTTTGGATCTGCGGTAGTGAAAATGGGCCCACCGGAAGTAGGATAGATCGCTTCCATTGTCGGTTTTCTTGCTGAAATGCTCCTTCCCTCTCCAGAGCACCGATAGGACAGGGCCGCTGTCAGGGCTACTCTGGTAGCTGTCCTGGAAGGTGTTTGAAACGACCACACTGGTGGCTTCCTTGCAAATTCTTTCTGTGAATTTGTAGTTCCTTGTCTCTTCCTTCCCCCATTCTGACTTCTCTCTTTGATCTGACGAGGGACATCCACACCCCGCTTTGGGGTCGCCTGAGGGGGTTGTAACACAATGTTGTCCACTGACAAGTGCCATGATGCCTGATGGTCTTCATACACGGGATGTACAGGGTTCTTCTCCTCAGTAGTTATTTTGAGATGTGATTGCAACAAATGATCGATAAAATAGCTGACAAAGATTTCTTACACCATCTTATTTTTCCCCTTGTAATTACTAGATGTTTTATTGAGCTAAAGATGTTAACCAATTCAAAAGCCAATAACATAGGAAAAACAACCCTACATTTTAAATTATGGTAGTGGAAATGCACATTAGGTATTCTTTAAATTTAAAGAATCGTTTTGGGAACCAGAAAATATGAGTCCCTAAAACTAATAAGAGTGTAAGAGTATAGGCCCAATTATATTGCTCAGTGTTTCTCATCGGCGGCCATAGGGCTTGGCATTGCGAAGATTCAATGAATAAAATTTCTCTACAGAAATTAGTATCAAGAAAATTAATGACACACATTTAATGTTGATTAGTGAAT
The DNA here is from genome assembly GCA_029783875.1 of Phataginus tricuspis. NCBI lineage: Eukaryota > Metazoa > Chordata > Mammalia > Pholidota > Manidae > Phataginus > Phataginus tricuspis. The sequence continues at coordinate 4,711,266 of JAQQAC010002067.1, read as the reverse complement.
AAATCTTTAATTTAAGTTTATCTTTTCTCCTCATAATCACTGCAGTCCTTGGTCATCAATCGTCCACTAGAAAAGCATAAATAATGCAGCTAGTCAGAGCGGGATGTGTGTCATTTATGTGAGATGTGTTTTTCTCCCCTCTTTGTGTTATTTTTATTGTGTGGCATTGAGAAGTGCTAATTGTTGATTTTCAGAAATTAACAGCAAATGCTTTCACAAACATCTAAAGTCGTATTTTCCACAAGGACGAAGAATGAAAATTGCAGCCTGCTGTTTGTAATAGAAATAGCTGGAAGGGATTTACTTATCTTCTATTAACATAGATTTCAGTTATATTACACAGTTGTTACCTTAGCATAAATTAACAATTTTTCAAAACGTATTGCATGCTTCACTTTGTTAAAGTAGCCATTACTCAATCTAAGTACCTAAGCATTTCAGTTAGATGTTTAGGACTCATTTTTAAAGGTTTTAAACATATTGATAATGAGCCTATTGAAAGCCATTTGGAATCTCAATATAGTATATCTAAATTATTGTTTCCCATTTATGTCAAAATCTAAAAAGAACATTTTGTTCTGCCAAATACATGCAATACTATTTTTAATTTGGATTTAGCTTAATAAAGTGTATGATTTTTTTTCATGATGTTTATCCCACCACCTGGTGAGCCTTTCTCTCAATGTCATTCCACATACCAAACAAATCTATTTCAGCTTTTATTATTTTCACCATTATTTTCTCTCCGTGATGAGACATTCCAAGTGAACTTAGCTCATATGGTAAAGAAAGGCCACCACCTGTATTACACTTCCTCTCTTCTTCCATTTCCTGAATCGAACAGCATAGAGTTCTGCTTTATATAAATGTATTCAAACAGGGAGAATTTGGTAGGGACATTACACTAACTTCTCTCGTGGGTTATGAAGCATTTCTGGGTTCTGTCCTCTGCTTACGTACTATCTATTGATCGACCCAGAAGTGAGCACAGAACCAAAAACCTGGAAGAATCCTTGATAGGTCATCTGTTAAAACCCCTGCATCCAGGGAAGACAGCCTCTAAGTCATCCAGAAAAGAATGTTTAGTTCTTGTCTTAAAGATTAACAAGAGATTGCAAACAGACTCCATGGCCTTCCCCAAGTGGCTTCCCACAGCCAGAATATTCTAAATCCTCAATGGAAATGTCTCTGTCTTGGATACAACCATATTTTGGTCAGTTCTACCCAGAGATGAAGCAAAAGCTAACTGGCATTTCTCTTGCACATTATACCTGAATACCAGTGCTGTCTGTATCAGTCAGGATCTCAGCACCACCCTGTCAGAGGGATAATGAAGACTCCGAAATGATAGACAGATGCCAAGGAACATGAGGAAAGATTCTCATCACTAACCACCAGGGAAATGCAAATCCAGACCACAGGGAGGTACCACCTCACACCCCTTAGGTTGGCTACTGTCAAACAAATCAGCAAACAGGAAACAGCAAGTGTTGGCAAGGCTGTGAAGAAATTGAAACCCTTGTGCCCTACTGTGGGAATGTACAAGAAGGTAGCTTCTCTAGAAAAAGGACGAAGGTTCCTCAAAAAATTAAAAACAGCGCTACTGTATGATTCAGCAAGTCCACTTCTGGGGATATAGCAAAAGAATTGACAGTAATATTTCAAATAAATATGTGTACACCCATGTTCAGAGCAGCATTGTTCACAATAACCAGAGGGTAAAAACAACCCCAGAGTTGGACAAGCAACCCCAGATAACTGGATAAGGAAAATGTGGCATGTGCATATGAGGGATTATTATTCAGACATATGCTACCACAGGGATGGACTCTGAGGTCATGATACTGTTAAATAAGCCTGCCACAGCAAGCCATACGCTGCACGATGCTACTCATCTGCGGTGCCTGCAGTAGTCAACATCAAAGAAACAGAAGGTAGGATGGTTTCCCGGGGCTGGAAGGAGGGGGAAAGAGGAGGTGCTTAGTGGGTGCAGAGTTTCAGTAAGAGTTCTAGAGATTGACTGCAATCCAATGAACGTACTTAACACACCTGAACCTAACACTTAAAAAAAAGGTTCAGATGGTAAATTTTATGTGTATTTTACCACAGTTTAAAAATTTTCAAAGGGATAATGAAGAGAGTTTAAAGGTCTTGTTTGCAAAGATAACGGGCAGGATGAAGCGGAGGAACAAGGAAAGGCAAAGCGTCTGGCGTCACCCCCAGGCCTGCAGGGCGGGTGGGGGCCTTTCCCAGAACTGCCCTGCCAGCAGCCGCGGAGAGGTGGTCCGCAGAGGAGTGTGTCCTTACGGAGAGGAATGTGACCCACCGCTGCCAAAGTGGGCTTGGCCAAAGGGGACCGCACAGCCAACTGTACCTCGCCTTCCTGTGCCCTGTCCTGATCTCTCATTGGCTGAGCCCAGTGGGACACCAGAAAGTAAGGGACCGTCAGCGGTCCGAGGCTGGTCTCCAAGGGGCCAGGAAGATGAACCAGCTCACGCGCCTGGGCGCCCCCTCGGCCCTGAGCTAGTCCTGCATGCACACCCGTGGAAGGCATCTGGGGAGGGGAGCCAGTACCCACCATACTAAGTACATGTACGTTTCTTACCTGAGTTGACTTACAACTTATTTTGAAGTAGAAAAAATTAAGTGAGCTTGTCACCAATGGCCCTGAGCTAATTTCAAGTAAAAAAATGTACCAGACACAGCATTTTTCTATCTAGCGGATGTGGTTCTTGTTTTCTTACCCTGTTTGCTCACATCCATCACACAAGTCATTTGTGTAATAGCATCGTTCTGTCATTGTAACTCCTCATTCCCAGCAGGAATAGGGCTCAGCAGGGGGTTGTCCCCCCTTCATTTTCCTTCGGTTTATACTAAGGGTCAAGCCAAGCACCGAGGTGGGTAAAGGAACAATCCGAATTCCTTCCCTCAAATACCGTCTAACATTGTCTGATGGTTAAAGCAAATGCTTTTTCACTGGTTCCCAAATATTTGCTACATGTTCTAATAATCCTCCTAGCATAGACTCAGGCTTAATGCAGCTGACCGTTAAAAGGAAAGGAAAAATGTTTGCTCTCCTGTTTTGTAGTTTCCATGAAAAACTAGAAGCAATTGAATATAAAATAGCATTTTAATTTTTTATACAGTTTAATGCTTATAAAGTAAGAGATAATAAAGTGCAAACATTATTTACTTGATTTATTTTGCCCGGTTTTTTTCAGCATTAAAAAGTAATGTTTATATGATCTCATTTTATTGCAACAATAAACCAGAACCAACGCCTATCAGTTAAGATACACTCTGCATTAAGGAATTTTTCTTTTTATCATTTCAGACTTCTCAAAATTCCATTTTTTAAAATGTTTCCTCTGTGGTACAGAACTGGTAGAATTGGAGGTGCAACAGAAAGGTGATATAAATCACATACATATTTTTAATTGTGTACTGAAGTTGTATTTTCTGGTTAAAAAAATAATCTATGCTCAAGCATTAAAATGAAATCATTCTAAGTAAGAGCTGTAGACTGAGCTACACACAATACTGAGGAAAATTTTTGAAAATCCTTTTCTGTCTTCCCAAGCAATCACTTTTACTATTTTTTCTTGAGTTTTCTGAAAATTATCAATAATCTACTAGTAAATCGGACATGGTCTGATATTTTGCATGGTGGGTAGTATAACCTGTGGTGTTTTATAAAATGTTTACTTTTCTGGAAAACAATTTAAAAGATTGTATAAACCAAGAGAAATGGATGAAAAAGGTCATTTGACAGACCACCTTATTAGCCTTCTCACACTGTCTCTCTCATGGAACTTAGACCTGAATGCATTTCATCTGAGAGACATTACTAAATTATACTTACAAAACAGAAGCTGTAAAGATTCTATAGGAGAAAAATGTGTCTGGGTTAAATTTACCTGCACTGTGAGGAAGACAAGACTAACCAAAGTTTTTGTGTCCCACAAGCCCAAGAAGGGGGTTAACTAGTAAACACAAAGGGAGAGAGCGCACACTTGTTCACCTAAATAGTAATTCCTCTTGTTTAGAATATTTTGGATGAATCGTTAATTTGAACCTCATTCTGAACCGTGACTTGCCCTGCACCACACACACTTGTGCTGGGGCTGTGAAGTTGTGCATATTAGCAGGCATACGTATCCCACACCTACACCACAGCCTATTCACTTCCTCCTCTGAGGATTTAATCCCGGCTATATATCTTTATTTATAGACTTTCTTGAGAGGGAAGGCAAGAAGAAAATAAGCAATTAAGCGAGAGGTACAAGAGGTCAAAGGAATAAGGCTTCTGGTCACAGCCATGACCCCTTTGTGCAAATTAAAAAAGACACCCTCTTTAGAGGGATGAATTACAAAAGGTGTAGATTCTACCCCTCATTGGCCCCCCCTCCAGGGCACCTTAGTACCGGGCAGAGATGACACAGCCACACACAGTGGCCCTGGCCACGAAAGCTTGTTGAAAGTGAGAAAAACAAGAAAGCTGGATGAAAACGTGTCATTTTTTTTTTAGATCCATGACTCAGCTTTACCAAATCTTAAAATGATGACACATTTGCTTGTCTTTCATATAGAGAATTAAAAATTACATATAGATTTGAGGACCCAGTACAGTATATAATCACTCCCCAAACCCATTCTCCTCCCTCCCTCCCCAGAGTTAACAACGGCTATGTTTTTTGTTTTTGTTTTTTTTTACAATTTATTTTGGTATCATTAACCTACAGTTACATGTGCAATATTATGGTGATTAAACTACCCCCTTCATCAAGTCTCCCCCACCAACCCTATTACACTCACTGTCCATCAGTGTAGTGAGATGAGAATCACTACTTGTCTTCTCTGAGCTGTACAGTCCCCCCCGTGCCCCCCCACCTTACGTCTGCTAATCGTAATGCCCCTTTTACCCTCTTATCCCTCCCTTCCCAAACTTCTTCCCCAGTCCCTTTCCCTTTGGTAACTATTAGTCCGTTCTTGGGTTCTGTGAGTCTGCTGCTGTTTAGTTCCTTCAGTTTTTTTCTTTGTTCTTATACTCCACATATGAGTGAAATCATGTGATACTTGTCTTTTTCGGCTTGGCTTATTTCACTGAGCTTAATACCCTCTAGCTCCATCCGTGTTGTTGCAAATGGTAGGATTTGTTTTCTTCTTATGGCTGAATAATATTTATTGTGTATATGTACCACATCTTCTTAATCCGTTCATCTACTGATGAACACTTAGGTTGCTTCCATTTCTTGGCTATTGTAAATAGTGCTGCAATAAACATAGGGGTGAATCTGTCTTTTTGAAACTGGGCTGCTGCATTCTTAGGACAAATTCCCAGGAGTGGGATTCCTGGGTCAAATGGTATTTCTATTTTGAGTTTTTTTGAGGAACCTCCATACTGCTTTCCACAATGGTTGAACTAATTTGCATTCCCACCAGCAGTGTAGACGGGTTCCCTTTTCTCCATATCCTCGCCAACATTTGTTGTTGTTTGTGTTTTGGATGTTGGCCATTCTCTGTGATATCTGGTGTGAGGTGATATCTCATTGTGGTTTTAATCTGCATTTCTCTGGTGATTAGCGATGTGGAGCATCTTTTCATGTGCCTGTTGGCCATCTGAATTTCTTCTTTAGAGAAGTGTCTATTCATGTCCTCTGCCCATTTATTAATTGGGTTATTTGCTTTTTGTTTGTTAAGGTGCGTGAGTTCTTTATATATTTTGGATGTCAACCCCTTATCAGATACATCGTTTATGAATATATTTTCCCATATTGTAGGATGTCTTTTAATTCTACTGATGGTGTCCTTTGCTGTACAGAAGTTTTCAACTTGATATAGTCCCATTTGTTCATTTTTGCTTTTGTTTCCCTTGCCCGGGGGGATATGTTAATGAAGAAATCGCTTGTGTTTATGTCCAAGAGATTTTTGCCTATGTTTTTTTCTAAGAGGTTTATGGTTTCATGACTTACATTCAGGTCTTTGATCCACCTTGATTTTACCTTTGTGTATGGGGTTAGACAGTAGTCCAGTTTCATTCTCTTACATGTAGCTGTCCAGTTTTTCCAACACCAGCTGCTGAAGAGGCTGTCATCTCCCTATTGTATATCCAAGGCTCCTTTATCAAATATTAATTGACTGTAGATGTTTGGGTTAATGTTTGGATTTTCTATTCTGTTCCACTGGTCTGTGGGTCTGTTTTTGTGCCAATACCAAATTGTCTTGATTACTGTGGCTTTGTAGTAGAGCTTGAAGTCAGGGAGCGTAATTCCCCCTGTTTGATTCCTCCTTCTCAGGATAGCTTTGGCTATTCGAGGTCTTTTGTGGTTCCATATGAATTTTAGAATTATTTGTTAGAGTTCATTGAAGAAAGCTGTTGGTAGTTTGATAGGGATTGCATTGAATCTGTAGATTGCTTAAGGTAGTATAGCCATTTTGACAATATTTATTCTACCTAGCCAAGAGCATGGGATGCATTTCCATTTGTAAGTGTCCTCTTTAATTTCTCCTAAGAGTGTCTTGTAGTTTTCAGAGTACAGGTCTTTAACTTCCTTTGTTAGGTTTATTCCTAGATATTTTATTCTTTTTGATGCAATTGTGAATGGAATTGTTATTCTGATTTCTCTTTCTGTTAGTTCATCATTAGTGTATAGGAAAGCAACAGATTTCTGTGTGTTAATTTTGTATCCTGCAACTTTGCTGAATTTAGATATTAGTTCTAGTAGTTTTGGAGTGGAGTCTTTATGGTTTTTTATGTACAGTATCATGTGATCTGCAAATAGTGACAACTTGACTTCTTCTTTACCAATCTGGATGCCTTGTATGTCTTTGTTTTGTCTGATTGCCGTGGCTAGGACCTCCAGTACTATGTTGAATAACAGTGGAGAGAGTGGGCAACCCTGTCTCGTTCCCAATCTTAGATGAAAAGCTTTCAGTCTCTCGCTATTAAGTATGATGTTAGCTGTGGGTTTGTCATATATAGCCTTTATGGTGTTGAAGTACTTGCCGTCTATACCCATTTTGTTGAGAGTTTTAATCATGAATGGATGCTGAATTTTATCAAATGCTTTTTCAGCATCTATGGAGATGATCATGTGGTTTTTGTTCTTCTTTTTGTTGATGTGGTGGATGATGTTGATGGATTTTCAAATGTTGTACCATCTTGCATCCCTGGGATGAATCCCACTTGATCATGGTGTATGATCCTCTTGATGTATTTTTGAATTTGGTTTGCTAATATTTTGTTGAGTATTTTTGCATCTACGTTCATCAGGGATATTGGTCTGTAATTTTCTTTTTTGGTGAGGTCTTTGCCCAGTTTTGGTATTAGAGTGATGCTGGCTTCATAGAAAGAGTTTGGAAGTGTTCCCTCCTCTTCTATTTTTTGGAAAACTTTAAGGAGAATGGGTGTTATTTCTTCTCTATATGTCTGGTAGACTTCAGAGGTGAATCCAACAGGTCCGGGGTTTTGTTCTTGGGTAGTTTTTTGATTACCGATTCAATTTCGTTGCTGGTGATTGGTCTGTTTAGTTTTTCTGTTTCCTGCTTGGTGAGTCTTGGAAGGCTGTATTTTTCTAAGAAGTTGTCCATTTCTTCTAGGTTTTGGAGCTTGTTACCATATAGATGCTCATAATATTCTCTTATAATTCTTTGTATTCCTGTGGGGTCTGTCGTTATTTTTCCTTTCTCTTTTCTGATTCTGTTTATGTCTGTAGATTCTCTTTTTCTCTTAATGAGTCTGGCTAGGGGTTTATCTATTTTGTTTATTTTTTCAAAGAACCAGCTTTTGTTTTCATTGATTTTTTTCTATTATTTTATTCTTCTCAATTTTATTTATTTCTTCTCTGATCTTTATTATGTCTCTCCTTCTGGTGACTTTGGGCCTCATTTGTTCTTCTTTTTCCAATTTCAATAATTGTGTCTTTAGATTGTTCATTTGGGAATGTTCTTCCTTCTTTAAATAGGCCTGGATTACAATATAATTTCCTCTTAGAACTGCCTTTGCTGTGTCCCACAGAAGTTGTGGCTTTGTGTTGTTGTTGTCATTAGTCTCCATATATTCTTTGATTTCTCTTTTGATTTGGTCGTTAACCCATTGATTAATTAGGAGAATGTTGTTAAGTCTCCATGTATTTGTGAGCCTTTTTGATTTCTTTCTAAAATTTATTTCTAGTTTTATACCTTTGTGATCTGAGAAGTTGGTTGGTAGGATTTCAATATTTTTGAATTTACTGAGGTTCTTTTTGTGGCCTAGTATGTGGTCTATTCTGGAAAATGTTCCCTGTGCACTTGAGAAGAATGTGTATCCTGCTGCTTTTGGGTGCAGAGTTCTGTAGATATCTGTTAGGTCCATCTGTTCTAGTGTGTTGTTCAGTGCCTCTGTGTCTTTACTTATCCTCTGCCTGGTTGATCTATCCTTTGGAGTGAGTGGTGTGTTAAAGTCTCCCAAAATACTTGCATTGCTGTCCATTTCCTCCCTCAATTCTGTTAGTTTTTGTTTCACATATCCTGACGCTCCTGTGTTGGATGCATATATATTTATAATAGTTATATCTTCTTGTTGGACTGACCCCTTTATCATTATGTAATGTCCTTCTTTATCTCTTGCTACTTTCTTCGTTTTGAAGTCTATTTTATCTGATACAAGTACTGCAACACCTGCTTTTTTCTCTTTGTTGTTTGCATGAAATATCTTTTTCCATCCCTTCACTTTTAGTCTGTGTATATCTTTGGGTTTGAGGTGAGTGCCTTTTAAGCAGCATATAGATGGGTCTTGCTTTTTTATCCATTCTATTAGTCTGTGTCTTTTGATTGGTGCATTCAGTCCGTTTACATTTAGGGTGATTATTGATAGATATGTACTTATTACCATTGCTTGCTTTAGATTCGTGGTTACCAAAGGTTCAAGGGTTGCTTCTTTACTATCTAAGAATCTAACTTAACTTTCTTGTTACGTTATTGTGAACACCGTTTGATGTTTCTTTATCTCTCCCTTCCTATTCTTCCTCCTCTTTTCTTTATATATTAGGTGTTTTATTCTTTGCCTTTAGTTAGTATTTGGATGGTCTGCTTTCTTTGCTATGATTTTATTTTCTCTGCTGACATCTTTTTAGCCTTAGGGGTGTTTCCCTCTAGAGCAGTCCATTTAAGATCTCCTGTAGTGGTGGTTTATGAGAGGCAAACTCTCTCAACTTTCATTTGTCTGGAAATTGTTTAATCCCTCCATCATATTTAAATGATAATCGTGCTGGATACAATATTCTTGGTTCGAGGCCCTTCTGTTTCATTACGTTAAATATATCATGCCATTCTCTTCTGGCCTGTAAGGTTTCTGTTGAGAAGTCTGATGACAGTCTGATGGGTTTTCCTTTGTAGCTGGTCTTTTTTCTCTCTCTAGCTGCCTTTAATACTATGTCTTTATCTTTGATCTTTGCCATCTTAATTATTATGTGTCTTGGTGTTGTCTTCCTTGGGTCCCTTGTGTTGGGAGATCTGTGGGCTTCCGTGGACTGCGAGACTATTTCCTTCCCCAGTGTGGGAAAGTTTTCAGCAATTATTTCTTCAAAGACACTTTCTATCCCTTTTTATCTCTCTTCTTCCTCTGGTACTCCTATAATGCGAATATTGCTCCGTTTGGATTGGTCCCACAGTTCTCTTAATATTCTTTCATTCTTAGAGATCCTTTTATCTCTCTCTGCCTCAGCTTCTTTGTATTCCTGTTCTCTGTTTTGTATTTCATTGACAGTGTCTTATACCTCATCCAGTCTGCTGTTAAGCCCATCGATGGCTTGTCTCATTTCTGCATAGTCTTTCCTCATTTCCTCCCTCAGCTCTTGCACATTTTTCTGTAGATCTGTCAGCATGGCTATGACTTTTATTCTGAATTCTTTTTCAGGAAGAGTGTGCCTGTCCATTCCTTCAGGTTCTCTCTCAGGGGTTGTGTGTGTCTGAAGCTTTGTCTCTACCATATTCCTCTGTCTTCTCATGGCTATAGAATTGGTTGTTGGTAGTTGTCACGTATGTCAGCTGGGCTCTTTATGACCGCCTCGCCAGCTGCTGAGTCCTCTCAGGTGTGGCTGCACGATGTACGCTTTCTTGTGTGTTCTGGTCTCTCTTTTAGGAATAGTTGTATTTGCTGTGTTTTCGTGGATAAATATAATGTTGGGAGGAATATTCTGCCGCTCCTTTCACGCCGCCATCTTCCCCGCTTTTTTTCGAAAACGTGTCATTTTGCAACTTGGTAGGTGGGTCCTGGAGGATTGTAGAAAGAAGGCCAAAAAGACTTAAGGAGTGGGACGGTCAGTTAGCAGAGGAAGGAACAAATGAGAAGCTGTCCCTGATAGGAACCTTCCCTAATGTATTACATAAAAGCAGGTAAAACTGCGTTATGTGTCATGCCACGTGTATGAAATCTGAAAACCACATACACTGTTTGAATTTACTTATTTTGTTCCCCTATGCATAAATAACTTAGTTCACATCGTCCTTTACTTCTCAACCTATCCCTGATGAGTTCTGTATTTTAGAACTCCCCTCAAAATGTCCAAAAAAAGTGAACTTTTTTTTCTAATTGTATGGCCTACCTATTTCTTAACAGGCCTTAGCTGGAGAGAAAAAAATATGCTAAGTACATGGTGACTGCTCAGTATACAAAAAAATAATTTGTATAAGAATAAGAATCCATAAACTATTAAAATGTAAAACTCCTATAAGAAGCAAATTTAATTCTTCCTAGCTGAACAATTCCTGGTGAAGAAATAAAGTGATGTTCCTTATCTAATTATCTTATGAGATACAGTGGGGTGTGATATGTAAGAGTTTCAGCATGTCAGTACCCTAAAAGACTACACAGTCTAAATCTTATCCTTGTTTACAGATTTGACCACTGCATTCTGCATTCACAAATACCTACAGAAGTAAATACACAAAATCAGTATAACCACTTGGGAGAACAATTTGGCAGTAAAACTACATACTCCTGCCCTAAAACTCAGCAGCCCCACACCTAGGTGCGCACCCAACAGAAATGACTACTTACCTGATCAAAAGACATGTGCAAGAATTTTCTAAGCAACGTTATTCAAAATAACCTGAAACTGTTAGTAGCCCAGACTGATATATAGTGGTGGATACAGTAATACGACGGAATACTACACACCAGCCAAAAACTAACTATCATTTCACACGACAGCAAGGATGAATCTCACGGACATTACGTTGATCAAAAAAAGATGGACACAAAAGTAGGGCTGGTGTGATTCCATTTATCAGAAATTTGAGAACAGGAAAAATAGACTCAGTGATTAACATGAAAATAGTGATTAGCTCGGCAGAGGGCGCAGAGTGGGAATAATTGGCTGGGGCGGGGCAGGAGAGGACCTTTACATGTGTGTAGCCCCATGTAGACAACCCTCAGATCAAGACACGGAACTTTCCAGTTCCATTCCAAACCCCCCATCTTGATCTGGGTGAAGTTATAAGGGAGAAAAAATACACATATTCAAAAAGGTATATACCTAATATTAGTACACTTTGTGCACTTTATCTTTCTTAAATCTCAGCAAGTAAAGGAAATAGTGATTAAATGGGAGCACCTAAGCGGCTTAAGCCTCAGCTACCAAGTTTAGTGTTCACCTTTTACTGTGCCTAATTTATCAATTAAACTTTATCTTAGGTATATATGTATAGGAATAAACATAGTAGTTATAGGATTTGGTGCTATGCACGGTTTCAGGCAACCACTGGGGTTCGTGGAGCATATCCCCTGCAGAGAAGCGGGGACTATGGTATTTACATAAAGAAATAGATTTCTTTTCATACAAATTAAAGTCTTGGTATTTGATTTTAAATGGGTTCACAGATGCTGAAGCCTATAGGAGTCAGATGGAATAAACTAGGGAAACAGGCCGGATGGCCGTGCGTGCATGTATCATGTGAGTGGTGGGCATTTTAGAAGGGTCCCCATGCGTTGGCACTGGATGTGTGTTGCCATGCAGGAATGCTGAAGGGCAGTTGCCAGCTCCTCTGATTTTCTTGAGAGAAGCCAAGATATCTAGAAAGGCAGCCAGCACACGGGTGCTCAGGAAAGATAGGTTTTATGAATAAATAAAGCTACCGTTAAGTCTCTCTAACCCATTCAGAACACTACATAAATAGAAGTGTGTTGAATTTTAAAATGCCGTTTCTATTAATAAAGAAAAAAATACCTCTCTTTTCATTCTCTGTAAGTAGTTGTTTGGGTGGTTTTTATTTCACATGATATATTTTGAAATTATCAATGGAAAAGTTCTATATGATAAAAAATTTTCATGCTCTTGACTAGCTACTTCCTACTTGAACTTCAAGCCTCAGTTCATGTCCTTTTTCTTGAAGTCCCTTTCCTGACAGCCCTACTCTCCTTCCTCGTCCCCCACCCCGAGCCTGATGCAGACTCCGCTCCCCTGGGCTCCCTGGGACTCTGGGCTGGCCCCCGCCATGACCCTGCTGACCCCTGGGGGCCCTGAGCTGCTGTGCATTATGGATCCTGAGGGCGGTCTGCTATCTGATTCCTGATCCCTGGGCTTGGAGTTAGCATTCGACCCATGTTTGTTAACTGAATAGTTTTTGTGTTGTTGAACTGTGAAAATTAATAGCTGTGGAGTTTTTCCTACTACTGTGCTTTTCCTTTCTGGGCCACCTTTCCATTTTGCCCAAATGCCCCACCGTCGCCACAGTTCTACATTCAGCAATATTTTGGGACTCTTTTAGGACCAAGTCACAGCCTTAATCTGCAGAGAGAGTCAGTCTGATCAGACAGACATATGTGAAGAACTGTGGGTTGAATTCCATGATCATAAGACAAACTACAACAGCTAAAAACAAAGTGCTGTGAGAATATGGAGGACATTCATTATGATCGAGGAGTCTGGGAAGGATTTAGAACTCTGTCCAAGGTTAGCATGAAGGGAGGCATCTTCTCCTACATCAGGGAGTAGTTCTCAGAACAGCTACTCAATTGCTATGCTACATGGTTTGCAGAAAGGGCTGTGTACACCCCCGGGTGGGCTCCTATACAAAGCGCCTCCCGTCTTGAGAAAGGAGACACTGGTGACTTCCTAAGAGTAGGGCTGAGAGAAAATACCAGGAGAAGCCAGGGAAGAAAAATCAGTAGGTGCTCGCCTCGCCTTCAACATTTAGGTAATAACAAGAAAATAAAACTTAGAGGAGACGTATGCTTTTTCAGGGTCAGAAAGGTCTGTACATTGTTACATCAGAGGATAAGGAATTCCTGGAAGGCAGGATTACAAGATAGCTAAATGATACATTGGAATAAGAACCTTCAAGTCAGGAAGGCATGTGATGTACATCACAAAGAAGAGGGATTCAGCTTAGTCTTAAGAGAAATAAATGTTAAGTGTCGGGACTAGACTGTCATAATGAAAGAGTGAGGTCAATCACAGCTTAAGTAGTTGTCCTGCTGCCTTTGGAGGGTCATTTAAAATACGTACGTGTGTGTACTCTGCTCAGCCCCAAAAGGATACGAGGCAGGACCCACTGAACAAAACTGTACAGGTCTGGAATGAAGTCTGTTTCATCACATTTTCCAGTATAATGTTAAAACGTCCCTTTCAGAAATGACATTTAAGTCACAAGCAAAGCATGTTTGTTGATTCAGTCCTTCTATGAGGAATGAAAGTCTACCTACTACGTGCAAGGCACTGACTGAGAGAGTAAAGTGTGTTTGATTGCACCCCTGTCTCCCCAGCCCCACCCCGGTTCCCCTTCCCAAGGAGTAAAAACACAAGCAGTAGTAGCGGTTATAAGAGACTTTAGCTGTTCCTGATCCATTAAGCTGAGTATTGGACATCTTCTAACGAGAGCAGCTGCAAGAATAAAGTCACCGATTTTTTTTTTCAAGTAATTCTCCAGAGTGTATTGTTACGAATATGAACCTAACCAGAAATGGTCTCTTCCCCCTTTTATAATAAGTCTTGCCTTGGGGAGGTAAAGTATGGTGCTATCTATGTGAGTACAATTTAGTTAAACAGTCACACTTTGTGTATGAGTGGGCACCATGCAAATAAATGTATACATTAAAATTGGAGATTGAATAATTCATCCTACTGCCTCTGCAGATGAAAGGGCCAAAGCCCCATTTGTGCAGTTGCTAAAATATGGCGGATAATGATGCATTCGTGTTTAATATTGCTAATAAATTTGCAATTCCACATTTTTATTGATAAACATTTTCTTGAAATGCAGTCTGAGAGGACAGATTGTTAAATTTAAGTGCTTTATAAATGCGAATCATAGATGGTGGTGCGATGCGTGGCAGAGCTGTGTTGAGAGCCATCTACTACCTTACCTGCACTCCTTAGCGCTCAGCAATGGGTTTCGTATTTCACTTTTATGGGCACCCAAATTGCACACAATTTTAGGGGGGAAATTAGCATGGTAACAGAGTAATGATCGTAGTAAATATTGTGCTTCTCCTTGTTGACTTAAATTACATGCTTACAATATTTTGGAAAAATATTTCTGTTAGTCTAGCTTAATGTATCGAAATCTTTTGCCTGTAGAATTTATACATAGAAGAAACACTTAAATCTCCTATGAGACTATCTTTTCTTGACTTACATGCAAAAAAGGCATATGGCATTGTCTGGAAAATTTTGTGGTCTAACATTATTTTTAATTCATTGGAAGCCATAAAACTTGAATATTTCCATCTGCATAGGCTTTAATGAAATGTGGCATAGCTCAGGATTACCAAAGAATTATTTTCTCTTTAGGTTAATTCTTTCTCAAATTTCAGAGAAGTTTTGAGAGAAATGAGTTCATATCTTATAAATAATATTCCAGGATTCATCTTAAAATAGCACAGCATGCAAAAATATATTTTTTGTAGTAATATCTGGTCATATTTAATTATTATACAAAAGTCTCAGTGTTCTTTCTACTGATTGATGTCTGTATGGATTGGAACATAGGATTTTCTGAGTTTTATTTTGAATCATTGGTGGACTTGTATGTCTCATTCTTTCTTCCCATTAAGATTCCAGAAGCTTATTTCATTAGAGATCCCCATACGTTCCTTCTTACAAAGGACTTTATTAAGGTATATGTGTGTTGTGTTTAGTGTTAAAAGTGTCCTTGGGCCTCTGCTACATGCATGTACTCACAGGTTAACATTCCCACGTTTAACCCAGCTTCTTAATAAGAACAGGGACTTGGTTAACGGAAGCATGTTTGGAAGGAGAAGCAAAGTTTGTCCACAAAATACTAACACTTGGATGATTCTACACCCTGAGAGAACAGCAACCAGTGAATTTTCTGGACTTGGTTCCCGGCTGACTTGGGAAGCACTTGCCTTGTCAGAGTACGTGGGCCTCTCCAGTCGACGCATACTGATTATGACAGTCACGCTCCTTCCCCTGCAGGCCATGGAGGCGCAGATACAGAACTTTGGACAGACGCCATCTCAGCTGCTTATTGAACCACATCCGCCTCGGAGCTCTGCCATGCACCTGGTAAGGCATAACAGCTGGTTGAATTTTTTTTTCCCTTTCTTTGTACCTGGATAAAGATCAAATAAAACAGTGACTTTAGCAGCATTTCTAAAGATTTCTCAATGTATTGGTCAGCTCTTCAGGCCAAGTATATACTGGTACTCCAGGGAGAAACAGAGGAGAGTGCAATTCTCGCCTTTACGTCCTCCTTAAGCTAGCCCACTTTTGGATTCACCAAAATAGCCATCTTCTCTGACTATAAGTGCCTCTGCATAAACTCACTTATACATGTACGAGCTTAAAGACACCAGCAGCAAAATTGGATTCCATTTATAAATGAGAGTGAAAAATACACTATAAAAAAATATGATATTGTCCACTTTAATCTCTGGGAGCAAGATAGGGGAGGAGGAGTGGTTCATTTTAAGCAAAAAAATATGAAGGTAATTTGTGGTCGCTGCAGAGAGGCAGTTGAGCAGAGGGGTTAAGAACAAGAGCCCAGAGCCAGACTCGGTCAAACAGCATCTTCGCCACTAACTAGTGAATAACATGGAGATAAAAATAACCATCTGCCCTGGGGATATCTTGACTACATACTGTGTGGCACTTAGACCAGAACCCGGCATGCAGCAAATTCTCAGTGAATGTTAGCTGTTGTCATCAACATCAGCTACTTACATTAAGCTTTTATTTCCATTTTGAAAGGGAAAAGGTAATCATCTTTTCATTTTAATCTGAACTTTTAAAGCCCGTAACAAAATTTTCCCATTTCAGTTTATTAGCAAATCCTAAACCTTTCCCTCTTTATCTGATTTGAAGAAGGTAAAAAGTTCCCTGAGAATTTGTTTTTTAAACTGTGATTTTTCACTGATTTTTTTTTTACTTAAATAAGAAATGCTTCAAGGCAAAAATGTGTGTGCAAAATGAATTACAGTTCATTGATTTTTCTGCAGTTATCAAGGCCGCAGATAACTCAGTTTTGGAGTAAAGAGCTCTGGAATATGGTCCATAATATATGTGCTGTTAATGGTGGTGGAAGTATTGTTCACATCTCTCATTTATTCTGTCTTTGCTTAACAAGTTTGCATTGAGTCCCTTCTATGTGTCAGACATGGGCAATACAGAGGCAAATACACCATCTACACCTTTAAGGACTCAATGGTCCAACTCCTAGTAAAACACAAAAGTAAATGTGCTTGAAAACATATTTTTCTGTCTGCTATAGCTTAGCCAAATGGTTGCAGCCCCTTTATTAGTCGTTAATGAACTCTTACGACTGAAATCGGACTCTGTATGACAAAGCAGAAGGCTTCGCACCAAGCCTGCTGTTCCCATACAAACACCTCGTCGTGGGTGTAGACGCAGAGATGTGGCCTGGGAGCTTCCAGCCTTGGGATGAAGTATTCTTAAGAAATTGTCCAAGAGAATATCTCTGACACTTAATTTTATGAAGTGCTTTCGCAGAACAGTTTTATTCCCGTGTTAGTTTTCTCTGTGTAATAATACTAATAAAAATATTCTTTCTGGAGAAATGCCTGGTCAGAATTCACTACTTTCCTAGGGAAAATTGTTAGAGACTAAATTGGCATGGAACTGTTTATAAAGAACATCTAAGCTTTCCGAGTTCATGTAGCAGAGAATTCATCTGTATAGAAAACATCTATAAAAGCTAAATAATGGTCATTTCCGTCACCCCTGTTGTGGTTTTTATTCGGTAATATGTATAATGTTTTATAGTAGTTAATAGCTGCACCTACAGTGTCTGCTTCCTATTAAGTCACATGCTAGTTGTTTGAGAAACAGAGATCACAAATAGAAAAGAAGGGTGAGGCCACTGTAAGCCCACAGTCTAGAAGGGGAAAGAAGGCATAAACCTTAAACAGTCAGTAGTACCACAGCAGAAATGCATACAAAGCTCTGGCAAGGGGGGCTGTTACATTTTAATTATTTCAACTGCAGCTGTGACCCAGATCAACCAGTTAAAACATGAAGATATCAATTCACTTTAAATTTCTTGTAAGTAGTGTCAGTAACTGGCTTGACTAATTTTTCCACCAAACTGCTGTTTCTAACTGCATTGAATAATTATGAGACATCGTGCGGACGTGTCTGTAGGCTCACCTGGCACATTGCAGTCTGGCGATGGTCACATTGGGCCTAGCCATTCATAAGTGAGTGTCCTCTAACAACTGAGCAACCATGCAGAGTCCCTGCTGTCTCCTCCGCCGTCCTCACAGTAGGAAAATTAAATTGCTGTGTTCTCTGTGCGTATGCTAGCGTTGTCTGTTTTCCCCACATTCCCCCTGAAGAATTCCACTAACTGTTATCCCTTTTGTTTTCTTCCACTCTCTTCCCTTTCTATTCAACAGTGTTTCCTTCCACAGAGTCCACTCATGTTTAAAGATCAAATGCAACAGGATGTGATCATGGTGCTGAAGTTCCCATCCAATTCCCCAGTGACCCACGTAGCAGCCAACACCCTCCCCCACCTGACCATCCCTGCGGTGGTGACCGTGACCTGCAGCAGGCTGTTTGCAGTGAATCGATGGCACAACACAGTAGGTATGTGTGCCCAAGCCAGCCGCTTACTAAAGGGTCTCAAAAGTCATGGTGAAGTTAAGGTGGGGTGAGGGGTCTGGCTGCTATGCCAATTATCTACAAAACACAGCAGAGCAAGTAATTGCCACACTAACTAAAGGACCCTGTCTGTCTTACTCACTGCTGCTGTTTGTTAGCACCTTGCAGAACACTTGGCTAATGTTAAGTACTCAACAAGTATGTGATATACTGAAGCAGTTCTACAAATATTTCGAGTTAGCCTGCGCCACTCCACCACTGCCCCCCAGAAAAAGAAAGAAAAACACTTTTATCTCATGTTAAACAGAAGTGAGTTTGAATCTGGATTTTCTGGATGATGGTTTGAAATCCTCTTTCTTGCACTTCATTCACTTATTTAGCAAACATTTGGACAGCCACTCTGTATGGGCCCAGGCACGGGGGATACAGCAGTGAACCAGAGAGACACTGTCCCTCTCCTTATAGAGCTTGGGATCTTTGAGAACAGACAGAATCTAAATTTTCTGGTGATTTCATGTGTGTTTTTTGCAAACTCATTCCTGAAAGGGCCAGCCAGTGCATTGTAAAGTGCATATAATTATGTTGAAAAAATTAGACATATTGATACTAATTTAACTGGGACAGAATCAGATGGTTTAACTGACCCAGCTGACCACTTAAGAACTCACTGGAGGCCCCAGGACTGAATGGATGAACCACATGAATTAACCTAAATCTTTCTATTCTACTGACTTCAGCAATGCTCTCAAAAACAGACTGATTTATACCATAGTTTAATCTCCTAAGAGTTTCTAAATGCACCTGTTTTATGGGTACTGGTTTATTATCAACAAGAGGTAGAACTACTGCTATTCAATCAGAAATACGCAGCCAACATCGTAAGAAAAAGAAACATGGCTTTATTACTCACAGGAGTGTAAGCCTCGAGAAATGTTCCGTGCTGAGAGAAAACTATAAGGATTAAATTTTTCTTTAGAATTATTCATAAGCATTATATATGTTATGTCATCACACATAAGAATATTATGACTACTCATTTAAGCCCTAATCATGAATCCTCTAGAATTCACTTTTACTGAGGTTGATTTTAGGCGTGGCTCCATTTTTTAAATTCAATTGACTCGTCATGTATCAGGAAAAGGCCCAGTGAGCGGAGAGCCCTTCTCCCTCTGCCTTGGCCAGGTGAGCCAGTCTGTGCTCATAGCCAACCCTGCTTGCGAGCGCGGCCTTTTCTTAGATTTCAGGCCCACTGGTTGCCCCGTGATTTCAGCTCTCTGAGGGGTTCAAGACATATTGTCATCATCTCTTTCATTCAGCTTTTACTCGTTATTAGGATGAGAACACGCCTTCCAGCTCTCCACACCTGTGGAAAGCCTCAGTCCCTGGTGTGATGATTTCTTTTAAAACTATCTACAGACATGTAGCATGAGCGGGTCATTCTTAAAATAATTTACCAAATGATTTTTAAGCAAATGTATCTTCTGTGCTGTGATCATAAAATGCTGCTTATTAAGAAATTCCGTTTACCTCCAGGCCTTCGAGGGGCCCCAGGATACTCCCTGGATCAAGCTCACCACCTTCCCATTGAAATGGATCCATTAATTGGTATGTTAACAATGAAAACCCCTTTTCATGAATCCTGACGGCCCACAGACTCCTCTGTGGTTATGTAGCGCAAAAGATAGTTGAGTAATACCTGCCATAAAATTAATGTGCAGATAACATCAAATTACCATCAAGGAGCTGTGAAATCATAATATGCCATCAAGAACATTTTGTACGAAAGAATTCTTTGTGACATTTTCTTGTGTGGTTTTTTTTTTTAGGAGGTCATTTAAGCTGGTTCTAAGCAAGGCAAATAATTCCAAATTGTCCTTTCAGCTTAAACTGTAACAAATTTAGGTTATTTAAAATACATAAGAACTCAAAAATATGTAAGGACTCATATAAAGAAAACTAATACTGAAGAACATTTTTTCTAGAAATTTCCATTCAGGAGGGCTAAAACATGTTTTAAAATGAAAGGTTTCACATGAATTGCAAACTCGTGAGCTGTAACTCTTTGCAGCAGATATTAAACACATTTTTGAATAACCACATACACATTTGTTAGCCATTTGATCCAGAACAAGCCCCTTAAACTTTCTTGACCTCAGTTTCATATCTGCAGCATGGTTTATAATAATGTCTGTTCTGTCTGTCTCATGAGATCACACAGAGAACTAAATTAGAAAAAATATTGAACACAGTACGAAAAATTACTGAACCATATATAAGTTATGGTATTTTTTTTCTTAGACTAATTCACTCTTCACCTTTGAACCCAGAAATAATAGGGAGCCATTTCAGTTAGTTACCTGCACCCCCACCCAAAGGAGCATTTTCATGTCTTCGGGAAGATACTGGATGTAGGACTGGGACTATTTTTAGTCTCGTCAAGCTATTCCTTTGAGTGACGTCGACAGTGTCACATATCGCTAGAATGTGATCACGGAAAAATGAATAGCTCTAGTCTAATTAACCAAGGACCAACTGCAATTTTCAAGTGATGCAGGGCCTTTGGTTTTCTTTCTCTTTGCCACCTTTCTTTTGTATGATTTTGTTGGTTACCTTCCTGAGTAATAGTGATTGTAGTGCAGAACTGCGATCTAACTGGTGTTTGAGAGTGATGGGGATCTACATCTGCATTTCCCGTTTAAGAATTCAACCCAGGGATTTAGCCTGAAAGGACAGCAGAGCCTAAGGGACAGGCAGGCATGTAGACAGGCACTAGGGAAATCAGACGTGTCTCTGAGTTCTTGCCTTTATTCAGGTTCAGTCCCACTGCTTCTTTGCCTGCGTCTTTCCTCCCCCATCCCTCGCCCATCTTTTCTATGCCTCCCCTCCCCCGCCAGCCCATTCAGGAAGGGCCTTCTGTTTGTTGACAATCCAGGTCTTTAAAGCTGCTGACCTAAAGCTCCCTGTGGGGCTGCCTACTTAAGAGCATCCTTTGCTCGAATCTCTACCCTCTTCTTCTCCCATGAATTGTAAATGCTGTCAGAAAGTGACAGGCTGGGGCAAACCCGAAGACGTGTTTCCCTCATCTAACATGCTTAATGCAATATTTATTCCTCATTATTGAACTTGTTGGACACTAATGAACTTACACATAGTGAACATCGATAGAATTAAATGCCTTTAAATATCTTTACTGTGTTTTTACATTCATGATCTTGAATTCGTCATACTGTTCTTATTTACTTGTGGAGGGAGAACTTAAATTTCTGACAATGTTTAAATATGTAATACAGTTCGTAAATAACCACAGCTGCTAAAGTGTCTGGATTCCTCAAGGTGAAATGTTACGATCTTAATGATCTTAGAGCCTTAAAAACCCATTTCTAAAGAAATGGAGCATAAAAGTATTCCTTCTGTAAGTACTATGTGAAACTTTTGTGGAACTTTCCTTCAAATCCTTTTTTCTATCTCTGTTTAGCCAATAACTCTGGTGTGAACAAGCGGCAGATCACGGACCTTGTTGACCAGAGTATACAGATCAATGCGCACTGCTTTGTGGTCACAGCAGATAATCGCTATATTCTTATCTGCGGATTCTGGGATAAGAGCTTCAGAGTTTACTCTACAGAAACAGGTAACCTTAACTAGGAAATACTTTATTCTCTTTAAAGTGCCTGTGGTTACACCCAGAGTTTAGTATGAACTCATGCTTAATGGAGGCATTTTCATCTTGAGTGCCAAGATTCCAGTGAAATGTTCACACTGGAAAGAAGTAACTAATAATTCCATCCATTCCAAACCTAAGCATGAGCCCTGAGTTCATAGGACACGTGGGACTAGTGTCCCCTGCCCCAAATCAAATCCACTAAAAGACCTTAAACCTCCCCTTAGTCTGGCCCAAACCTGAAGAAAAAAGAATCATGAATGTGTTGCTGTATAAGCCACTTCTTTATAAATCCCAAGGGACACTCTTGTATCATTTTTCAGAAGCAATTCAAGAAAGCATCTGTAGCTAGATTTGAATGGCCTTCTACACTTGTAGGTCTGTCCGCTCACCTTTTACACACTAGGGAAATAAAGTAAGCCTGACTACCTTTAAAGAAACATAGCAAGGGAATTAAACCTGCTGTTCCTGTGTTTCAGGGAAATTAACTCAGATTGTATTCGGCCACTGGGATGTGGTCACGTGCCTGGCTCGGTCTGAGTCCTACATTGGCGGGGACTGCTACATCGTGTCTGGGTCTCGAGATGCCACGCTGCTTCTCTGGTACTGGAGTGGGCGACACCATATCATAGGGGACAACCCTAACAGCAGTAAGTGTTGGTCCAGAAGTGTCCTGTTGCACTATAAATTCATTTAAATCTACTTTGCTTATTTTCCTATTAGGACTATAAGTTCATTTAAATCTACTTTGCTTATTTTCCTAATAGCTTTTCCTGGGTTATAAGGATTTTAAAATGTGAGAGACTAGCAAAAATCTTTGTTGGGATGTAGTTGGGTTCGAAGGGTAAAAGAGAGCACCTGCTGTCCCCTCCCACCCAGGGAAGCTCCCAGGTCCCCACATGCTGAGCCCTGCTCAGCTGCCCTTCCCCAATCTCTAAACATCCCCCTCCTTCAGGAACTGCCTTCAGTGTTACCTGGCCCATTAAACTTCATATAATTTCTCCCAGTTGAATATATCCTCTCCCTTCTCTGAATTTCCCTAAGATTTTATTTGTGCCACTTTGCGGGCATTTACCACCATGTAGTATAATAAATATTTCCACTTATTCATTTAATAGTGACTGAGTACACTCTTCAGGCTAGACGTTGAAGAGGCAAACATTTCTATGCTTGGGAAAGAAATGGTCTCCCGAAGATATGTTGTAGGAAAAAATGGGACTCCAGAGCAAAATCATTGTAGAAAACACAGCATATACTCTGCCAGTCTGTGTAAGCTCTGAAAGTCTTACACAAACAAATCTCTTCACCTTTGTTTAACCCACAGTTTCTCAAACATGTTTTTCCATGGAACCTTTTGTTCATGAAGGAGCAGTTTTTCTTCGGCCTGTTGTTCTGGGGAAATACTGAGTCTGTCCCTCTCCATCTGAGTCTCTGTTTCCTGGCATAGGGACACACCTAACAGGTTTTCAAGAAGTATTGTTGAATGACTGAAGAACTAGGTAAAGATTGCCAGGAAATAATTATTGTTTTAAATATCTAAGCCTTCAGTAGCTCAAATGCACATATTTCCTGTAAAACAGAGAATGGTTTCTGCAAAGTGTTGATAATGGCAAGTACGTACACCAGGGTTATTTTAACTGGAATTTGTGCATGGGTCACAGCTTAACCAGTTCTCTGAAGTAAACTGAAACATGTGTCTGGGGAATATTTATAACAGAACAGAGATAAGAATTTCCCAGGAAAGCTGTGTGTCTGCCATAGAAATATCACAAGAGTAGGTGAGAAATGTGCACGATGCCAGGTTACAACTGCATGGCTGGAGGCTGGCTCCATGGGTCTCTTCCAGCCTGTGAGATGGCAAAGGATGGAAACCAAACTGTACGTCTAGCTTCAAGTCCCACCCTCCCCAAGTCTTAGGCATTTTGACAGGGATACTGCAAAAATAGGAGAGACTGACTGGAGCAAAGCCCCTATCCCAGTACAGAAGAGAATATATAAATATAGAAATACATATTCATTCATACAGTTTTTATATATATGTATGGAGATTGAACTAAGTGACCAAGTGTCATGTGAGATTCTATTCTTGTCGCCTATCTAGACTCAAACAGTGAATGAAGAAACTAAATGTGTATTATGAAGAAATACCTCTTAGCATAGATACTGAATAGGACAAAGTGTGTGTATTCTACATTTCAGCCTCTGTGAACTAAGATGTGCTGCTGATTTGAAAAAAATATATATTCAATGTTGCTTAATTTCCAACCAGCTCAAATAATCAGTTACCAATTCTACATCATAACAAACTCTGAATACTAATAAGTTATACCTCATTTACTTTTTTTTAAAGCCATATCCTTAAAAAAGGGGACTTCATTTTTAGCAGAATTCTAGTGTGTACGTATGTGTGTGTCTTTGTGTGTATGAGAAATCTGACCTACCAGTGATGGCTTTATTATTCTCAGGCATGGTACATTAATTATCACATATATTTTGTCTAAATGTATTTTCACATATTTCCAAGTTTTCTTTATATTCCATGTAGCTAAGCAGCATATCTGTGTAGTATCTTCCATTTATTTTGACAAAAATTAGAAGTTATTAAATAGGAAAAGTTTTTTAAAGAAACAAAATACTGCTTTAAACCCAATTAATTAACATCTTCAAAATGAAGCTCATTTTGAAGAAGTGATGAAAATATTTCCAAAACAGGATTTGTTTCTTAAAAGCTACCATCTGGTAAGAGAGATGAGCTATTTTATACAATGTACTGTTATAAGGTAAAGCTTTTAAAGACAAATGTTAAATTATAGTGATTGTCTGTTAGCAACTTTATTTTTAGATTATTTTCTAATGAGCTTTTAAACCGAAAGATGGTTAACAATTGATTGTAGCTTTGCTCCATCAGTTAGCAAAAAAAGTTAAACGTAGTACAATTTAGAGTCTTTAAAGTTCCTTAACACAGGAGCTATATAAATAAAAACGTTTTTATTAATCCTTAACAAAATTGTGACTATGCTGTTGGTTAGAATTCAGCATTTTATTTAAGCTTAAATAAAGACACGACTTTCTTTAAGAAATGATGATGGAATGTTATCAATACATATTTTTCAGTATTCCTCCGTTTATAAGAATTTGTTTTTTGGTCAAAAAATGTTATTACGAACCTAAACCACGTCCATAAAACCCACCTTGTCAAGACTTTAAAGGACATTTAATGTGGGCGTATGTAGTACGGCTCCATTTCAGCCATTATCTTCCATATGAGAAATAAAAATGTTCTTCTAGAATAAACAGGATGAGAACCAAAAGCGTTAGTCAAGCAGCGGGCATGAATTGAGTGCCTACCATTTGTTTTGCTGGTACGATCTTAGCAGCCAGGACTGCTGGACAGTGAGAGCCTCTGACCTGGAGTTTACAGGAAGCTGTAGCACACTGGTCGTAACCCTGCTTTTCCTGCTTGGAAGCATTGAGGCCACTGACTGTTTCATGAATCAAGAACTGCTGGCAGGTACTATTCGGTATCATAAGTACTTGGAGCATCTACAAAATGTTTAGCCTTGCAGTGTGGGTGCAAATTGATGATTATGTAATAACTGGTTTTAGCTTTTTGCCATATGGGTAGTCGTAATAGTAAAAAATGATAATATTAGTCATATTTAATATTTGATTGACTCAGTTGATTTATGACTCAATCTGTTAAGATGTAGCACATATATGCATAACTTGAGAGACCATATATATCGGCCCATTCGTTTTTTGCAAAGGCAGTCAGAGCGCACGCTGAGATGACTGTCACATCAGGGATCAGCCATGGGTGATGACATAGACACAGAAAACAATGTCTGTGCCATCAGAAAACTCACCATATGAAAAAAATAGTATTTTGCTCTGTTCCAGTTTAATCTGTTCTAGCTACCAATTCACAGATCAGAGAATCAGGCTATATGTGTTTTCTGTCTCATAAAGCATTGCTACTCAAGACCAAAAAGCTAGTTATATCTAAATTCATATTAAAGTGGGTGATGCAGTACCCTTAGGTTTTGAGGGTTTTATGTATTAATCTAGATTTGATGGGGAAGTCCTGGCATGAAACATAACATCCCAGTAGCTGTTAGAATTCCAGGATTGGTCTTGGTATGGACGCTGAATTGCTTTGTATGTCAGAGGCCAAATCATATTTATTCAGCATAACATCCTAAGGTGATAGGATCCATTTATGCACCTCCTGGGCGCATCTCTGCAACTTTCTCAAAATAAAGTCAAGCAGCTTTTATGTGTTTATGTTTCTTTGGCATTGCCATTATTTTTTTTCACAGATAGCTCTGTTAGTACCACAGAGAAAAAAATAAGCCATGTTTGTGGATTTTTTAGATAGGTGTAGAAAGATTTGTGGTTTCATTGTTCTTAAATAAATTGTTGTGGCTGATTCGGACATCTCAGAAATGAGTCTTTTTCTAATTATTTTTATAGTTTGAATGGATTTGCCACAAAGACAATGACTATTTGTAAACAGCTTATAACAAAGAGGTTCAGACTATAAAAGGAACTAGTGAAGGCTGTTGACCATCGGTTATAGTTAAATCATAATTGCTTTATTACATATAATGCTACTAGCTACCCTTTCAAACCTGTGACTTTGAACACAGAAAATTTTCTTGGCAATTCAGATAGGTCCCTGACTAGATAACACACTTGCAGAGATGTGAGGGACAGATGGGTTCATCTGAAACAGACTTTTACACAAATTCTAAAACTAATTTGGAAGTGATAAAAATTAATTTGCACACTTTAATTGGAAGCAACCTACCGCCTGAAAGAAAGGAGAGCAGAGCAGGCCATTTGTGCTAAAAACTGATCGAATTTTTTGTCAGGCAGGTATCTTGGACTTGGCCGCTTACCCTCCTGAGCCCCTCTTTGCAATATATCACAACCCATCTCTGACTGGTGTTCTTTAAAAGGATCAATGCTATTCCTGTTGAATCCCTAGAGCCCAAAATTTCATTGATCTTGGGACTGGACAGCTCTTATTACATGCTGTAGCTTCCAACAAGATAGTCACGGGAAGGGCAAGTCAACATTGTTGTCCCTGCAACAGACACTTAAAATACACTGGGACCTCAGCTCAGAATCCCGTTTGCTTTTCAAGTGTGTGGTTTTAATGTTTATACCAGATACAAGGAGCTTTACAGGGAGCTTGTTGATAACACACATATGGCACTTTTTAAATCATAGCAGTAGGGCACTTTGCAAGAGAATTTACAGTTCATCTTTTCAAATCAAATGTACAAATACTCATTGAGTACTATGGATAAAGCATTCGCATGCTTTTTCTATTTCTCTTCTTAAAAACGAGTCTCTTAGCTTGTGTATAAGCATTATGCAAACTGTGAGCTGAGAAGCCCATGAGAAGGGGGCTCAAGGGCTCCCGCTGTGCGGGCTTCAGCTCTGGACCCTGACCCAGCCTGCTCAGCGAAACATCTGCCTAACCACATCCCCCTCTTTGCACCCAGCCTTTGACCGTGACGGTCCTGGTGCCCAGCTCCACGCTCATGACTAACCCAGGGTATCACAGCATGGGCCAAGAATCGCCCAGAGATCGTTTTCACAAATCTGTTTATGTGAGTGTGTGTGTGTGTGTGTGTGTGTGTGTGTCTCACTTCTCAGAGCAAGGAATCTGATCTAGGCTTCCGTATCAGAGCAAGCATAGTTCTTGCTGTGTAGGACTTTCTGAGGGCCAGATGATATTGTCTGACGTCCCTCCAGCAGGGCTGGTTCTGCAGCAAACCTCTCGCCCCTCACCCCCCCCCCAGCCTAACATGAGGGGTTGCATGGACCTTTGGCTTAGGACAGAAGCAATATAAAAAACAAAAGGGTGACGCCTCTGTCCTCATGACCAGAGGGCTCAGGTCTGTACTGGGGGGCAGGTGGGGGGCTCTGGACACTAAGCAGAGCCCCACTTCCTTGGGAAAGGCAGGGGGGTTATACTGTGGACTGTTTGGGGGAGGTCATGATAGGACGGTGATGTACTGTAACCTCGATCAGATTCAGGACTTCAAGGGAGGAGATTTGCCCTGCAGTGACAGTGCTCAGAGGAAAATATGGTCAGTGACATCTCTAAAGAAAAAGAAGCATTGAATAAATAGGTTCACACCTATCTTCTATTTTTCATTACATACTCTGAGTATATAATAAAATGAATCCACAACATGGGACATTTTCCACCCCACAGAATGTTTTTATGTGAGTTACCTTGTGTCCTGTAAAAATGTGGGCCCAGGTGTACCCGGTCCTTGGGCCCGGCCTCAGCGACACCCTGCAGGTGGCGGAGGACACGGGGGCTGCATGAAGGACTCCTCACCCACACGGTTCTGAGCTATCCCTGCCAATGTCTGACACAATTTTTTAAAACACATCTTGAAATCAGAGTAGTGATGAAAATACAGCATCCTTTAATTAAATCTCTTATTCTTGAATTTCAAGTAAAAAATCTGTCCGATTCTATCACGGTGTAAACATGAATGCAAATATCTCCTGCAAGGATTCTGCAGTGGCTTCACAAGGCTCATAGATTAAATCTGAACGTCCTCTGTCATCAAGAGGTTCATCTCCTGACTGGGTAACACTGCTCTGAGGATCACAGCTCTTAGAAACTCTGCTGTTCTTGTCTGGCTCTAATTCAGAAGGATAGAAACTTCCCCCGCATATTAGTAGTTCCACAGTGACATTCAAAATAGTGAGAACCTGAGTAACCTTTGCTTGATCATTTCTCTAAAGGCCATAGACTATCTGCCCGAACATCGCTCCTTGTCGGAGTTTTGTGTGACTGGCCACATCTGGTACCTTTGTACGTTTTTCATCATCCATTGTGAAAATCCTGAAATGACTTTTGATAAAAACAAGATGGAATCTGTTTATGATAAGTCTTTTCTGTTTGGAGGTTCCAAATGCTTCCCATAAGGAATCTCAAAATTGGACCTGTTTACTCTTTATCGGTCACAATAATTCCATCACACGGAGAGCTCTTCTGCTGAGGAAATGATAGGTGGGGGGCCACGCGTGGTGGTCCTAGGAGGGGTGGGCTCACCTGCACCTCCCTGTGCACTGGACCCTTCGGCCCCCAGCCACATCCATCAACTGTGATGTGACAGTGACAGAATATTCCCAAGATTTTGAATGATTGTTGGGGTGTGTGACATCTGTCCCTGGCTATGAAATGAAATATAGGAAATATGTTTGCCCCTGCTGCAGGTTTCCCAACTCAAAAACCCCAGAATAGCATTTTATCTATTTGTCTCCTGTTTAAAGAGGGAAACAGTACTTTCAGGGACTCTAAACAATATCCCCTAATAGTGAAGTTCCACAATGTATTCAGATGGTCTGGGGAAACTGTAATGAAAATAAAACATTTTAAACCTCCTAAGTCAGATTCAAGCCTTTAAAAAACTTATTTCCTAATATAGAAAATATATCACATACATACAAAATATAATACATATATAAATTAGTCCATATATATACATATAAGGAATGTTTTAAATTTTTTAGGCATTTCTTTCAATTTCTTGCAATAGCACTAAATTGCTTTTTAAAAGTTTTCTGTAACATACAAGGGAAGGGTTTAGAAAACTCTTACCTTTATATAAAGCTTATTAAACATAAAATTTCAGGATTTTTTCAATTCATCAGTCTCTAAATAATCACTTAGAATAATTAAGGATAATGTTACACATAAAATCAATAGTTAATCCTCATTTTACCAGGGAACTCAGGGCATCTTTGAAGCGTCATTTTATAAATTACGTCAGTGTGTTTCAGACAGATCAGGGACTACCGGCAAATGTAAGCAGATACTCTGCCGATATCCAAATACATGATAGCTGTATACATACATTTAGAATAAAATGACACACTGACACGGGCTATTGCCCGCTTCTCCACACACAGTCTCAGCGATGCCTCAAAAGCAAAATGGAAGCAGGTGGACCTGAGAAAACGCCACAGAACTGAGAGCAGTTGCTAGGGAGGCCGAAAACAGGAGGCCTGCAGGAGGAGAGGCTGGCAGACCGGAGGGGAAGGGTGATGTTCCGTTCGTAAGGCATTTAGTTCTATGCTTTCCCCCCAGTCGTCCCTGACCTGTTCCTGCCTCCCTCCTGCCACCATGGGCAGAGAATTGGAGCTGCTCGGCGCTATGGGGCCATATCAGCACCAAGAGAGGGCTTTCCGAGAGGCAGGCTCAATGGCCAGCCCTGGACACTCTCTTCTCCCATGTTGTCCCCTCCAGAGTGAGGGCCGTGGTCTTGCGACCAGGAGGGAGCTGTCAGTGTCAAGACCAAAGCACAGGGCAGTTGTCTGAGAGACAAGATGGCAGGGTGGAGTGTCAGTGACCTCCAGAATGTGCATTCACCGAGGAAGGCAGGCCGGCCTGCAGGGACTCACGCACCGCACAAGAAAGATCACACACTCAACAGACAGAACGTTTTAAAAAGGCACATAGCCTCTAAGTCTCGGATAGAAGAAATGGGGCACTAAAGTTACAGGTAATATTCTGTATTTCTTAAGCTAGAGGGTGAGTGCACAAGAATTCGTTTCCTTAATCGCATGCATATGTTACGAATATTTAATATGTAAGTAAAATTTTTAAATGATTTAATTTCAAAAACAAAGGAAAATCAGGTAACTGGGTAGACGCTGCCAACTTGAAAAGAATTTGTGAACTTGGACAAAGTAAATTAACTGCCTACCTCACAGGCCTAGTGCCATAACTAAACGAGATAATGCACATAAACGCTTTGGTGGGCTTGCTGTCTGTTTCATAACAATCATCCGGAAAAAATGAAAAACCTTCACCCCTGTCATAATTTGTAACCACATCATTTTGCTAAATCGTCCAGTCATCTAAACAAGCCATGCGATTTTACAGATGAGGAAATAGCAGAGAGGCCAAGTAGCTGGCTCATGGTCACACGGCTCTGAATGCCCTTCATCAGCGTGAGTGATGGGTGTCGTGTGCGTGGCTTACTGCCGCGGGTCTCCCTCTCTGCCTCGGGTCGGCACTGACTCCCTGACGCTGTTTCCTTGCAGGTGACTATCCCGCCCCAAGAGCCGTCCTCACAGGCCACGACCATGAAGTTGTCTGTGTTTCTGTCTGCGCAGAGCTTGGCCTGGTCATCAGCGGTGCTAAAGGTCAGAAGACATTTAAAAACGGCACCATTTTCTCACGTTTGCCATGATTTGTGATTTATTTCCTTTAGGAGGCACTGTGTAGACGAATGTAACCCCTAGGTTCTTCGCAGCTCTCTAGTTTTATTATTTAAATGTTCACTTATTGCATACAGTGTCTATCAATTGTTTTGATTTATTATTTGATTTAGAATCAATGAGTCTTCTTATCCGTGTTTACTAGGACTAATGTAAAGTATATATACGATGTTACACAGCATGCTATCTATGGTGGCCAGCATTCTAGCCAAGCACTGGTAAACTAGACCACCGCACAGCCATACGATGCAGCCATTAAAAACAGCATGTTAACAAGACAAGGCGAAGCTACCTGGGATGCGGTGGGCTCATGGAGGGGGTCAGGCTGCTCATCACACATGACCCTGGCCCACCTCCCTCCATGAGCCTTCAGAAGTCCAGGGACGATGGAGAGGTTGGTGGGAAAGGAAATATCATGACGTGGTTTGGTTTTGTTTTTACTTTTTGTGGAAGAAGTGCTGTTTCAGGAAAAGTCGGGAAGTGTAGGTTCTAATTCTGGCTCAGATACCAACTCTCCACAGGAAGGCTCGGGGGCAGGAAGGCGTGAAATGCTTGGGAGAAACTGACAAAAAAAGAAAAAATAAATAAAGGGGCTGCATGCAGGGAGGACTCAACAGAGTTAAGGAGAGAGAAGGAGGAAGGGGTGCCAGGGGCCGATGGCACAAGATTTGCCATTTGTATTTTATCACAAGCATCCTGGAAAGCCACTGAGGTTTTTTAAGCAAGGCATGAGATGATCAGGTCGGTTTTTAGAAGCTTGACCTGGCTGCTTTATGGATATAAGCATGCAATGTGCTTTCTTTCATTGTCATATCTAAGGGTAAATACCCCAGGAATAGACACAGGGTGTTTCCAATAAATGTCTAATTTACAAAGGTAATCATAGGGGTAATATTATTCTACCTTGTAAACTCATTTTTAAAAGGGGGAAAGGAAAATAAAAGCCATGTAGTAGGCATAGGGAAAACACATTAATTTTCTATGGGTGATGGGTGATATGAGACGTATTTTCTTATTTTCTCTAATTTTCTGTTTTCTACAGTGGACATCCATTACTTTAGTAATCGGGGCAAAAAATAGATACAGCTTTGTAATGTCACTATTTTATAAAATGTGTATCTACTTCAATCAGTTGATAGAAAAATAGAAATGGAATTCATCCACAGTTTTTGTGAGGTTTCTTCTGAGGATAGGGAGCAGAGGTAACACCAAACTATGTTAACCAATTATGAACTTGACTAGTGATTTGTTTATCTTACCAGCCCCGTGTCTACCAGGGCAAGAAAACAGTCGGAGCAAAATAAGTCACTCCCCACACTACTTCTACACTCTTGCTCACTATTCATATTTTAAAAGCAAAAAGTGCTTCTGTAGTCTGTTACTTGGTTAATTTCCTTGATTTTTTTGCCTTTTACATTTTGTATATGGACTATAGGAAAGGCAAGCTTATTATTTGATAGTATTTATGGGATGCAATATTAAAATATTGATCGTAATCATAAAAGTTAGCAATTGTTTCAAAAGTTGTCTGAAACTTTGAAGAAAAATTTCTAAGAAACATGTTAAGAGAAAACATGGGACATACAGTCTTTTTCATAAAGTCTATGAACTATGTCCTTTTTTATGAATATTAAAATTTACGAATAATGATTTTATGACTATTATCTCATGAAGGAAAAGAGCAGTTACTTACCTGGATAAGAAGTTGGGGGGAATACACGTTAGTTAACAGTACTCTGTGTTCGTTCTTTTTAAACATACTGTCGGCACATGGCTCTTCTGGAATAGTTCTTTTCTCTTCTACCTTCTTTCTGCAAATCGAAGTGTGGACTCCCAGGTATGGTTTGTGGGGTGGCGAGAGCTCGCATGTGACCTGTCATCCCCGTGGCTCTGGCCCCTGACCTCCTCCTCCATCCTGCAGAAGGCCCTTGCCTCGTCCACACGATCACTGGCGATTTGCTGAGAGCCCTCGAGGGACCCGAACACTGCTTGTTCCCGCGTCTGATTTCTGTCTCCAGTGAAGGCCACTGTATCATATACTATGAACGAGGGCGGTTCAGCAATTTCAGCATTAACGGGAAACTTTTGGCTCAAATGGAGATCAATGACTCCACACGGGTAAATCTCCATCCATCCGTGTTCAGCGCTAAATAGGGAGGGACTGAAGCCAAGAGATTAAAGATGGGTTATTTTGCATTAAATGATTCATAATAGAATTTCTCTAGTATCCAGGTAAACATTTGCTGATTTTAAAGCTATGTAAATTCAATGCCTTGTACAAACCCAAATTCAGTTAGTCCCAATTAATTAATGCAGCGAATTAGACTTTGAAGGTATAGCTGTTGCTTGATCAGAGGTTAGACCCGTAAGATTTTTCTTAAGCTCCTTTTACAAACAGCTGTTGAGCACTGCATCCCCAGCATTGTGAGTGAGTTTATTGTTGAAGGATCTTGTGTTTAGAACCCTCAACCAAAACTGCGTGACCAAACTGCCCTTCATTGACAAATGAACGCAGTTGCTGCTTATCATTATTCAAAGTTGTTTGGAAATATGCTTCTGCCATTTGTTCTGAAAGTCTTGACAGTGTAAATATTCAGGACTTAACAAAACGTCATGGGACATAATTCTCAAGTCCTCCCTAGATTGGACTGATAATATTCTCTTTAGGGCTTATGTTACTTGGTAACCTAGATTGGTTTTAACAGGACCGTTGGCTTATGTCAGAACTTTGATGAATTCACACTAGAAATTCTGTGAATTGGACTTTGGAAAACCTGAGTAACTGGCTCAGAGTAAATAATAGTTATAAGGGAACCATGTTGAGTGCTTTTTGGTCATGATCACTCACTGCTTGGGAAATGCTGAGAGAAACGGTTGCTTTCCCGCCTTTTCTGAAGGCCGTTCTCCTGAGCAGCGATGGCCAGAACCTGGTGACCGGAGGGGACAATGGTGTGGTGGAGGTCTGGCAGGCCTGTGACTTCAAGCAGCTGTACATTTACCCCGGATGTGACGCCGGCATCAGAGCCATGGACCTGTCCCACGACCAGAGGTGAGCTGCATCCGGGGAGACGGTATCCCTGAGAGCTGTTACCCAAACCTGCCGACGTTCTCCCAAGGGAGATGCGTGCCACAGATCAGAGTCCCGCACCCAGATGGGGAAAGACTAGTGCAGAAAAGGGTAAAGGGAGGAGAGGAGAAAGTACCATGAGAAAGGGTTCTGGTAAGAAGAAAACAAGAGAGTGAGGGGGAAAAAATAAAAACGAAAAAGCAGGAAGAAGGGTCTGAGCAAGGCCAGGCACATCCAGACACATGCAGCCCAAAACAGAATTATCCCCACCAGCTTCTCTGTCCTAAGAGCCCCAGACAGGCCCTCCAGGCTTACACGGTGTGACGGAGACCGTGTTTTCAGCAGAGAAGTCTCAGCTCGCCACGCACTTCCAGCTGACCGATTTCAGGCAAAGTGCATGGACTACAGCAGGCCTCTGTTTTGAAAGATGAGGACTCACTCGTTACCTGAAACAACCCCACCCCTCGTTTTCTTATTCATGTATTTCTCATGTCATTTGGGTGTATGTTATGTATTTCCCCAAGACATTCTAATCTTTTCTCTGAAAGAACTGATGCAAATCCGTTGTTCCTCAGTTTGCAACAGGACTTTGCTGTTTCCTAAAGTTCATCTTTGGGTTTATTATAAAGGGAAAAAATATAAGAGTATAAAATCTAAGATTTCCCCATTTTAAAAATAAATTAAAACTAAATCTTAATACGGTATAAAGTTTCTCGCTTTTGCTATGTATTTCACAGAAATGAGAAAACCTTTTCAACCAGCTCTTTTCCACTCTGTGTCTATTTGTAAGAATATTGGTTTTAAAGGATCATAAAATATTACAGTATAATACTTTAACAAAGCACCTTCACGGCGCAGTAAAATGGTACTGGAGGCAACAGGAGAAACAGTGTAATGTAATTTAGTTTGGGAAGGGATACTTAATTGGTAGCCCAGCCTGTTTCTAAAGAAAATTTAGGCACATTATCATTAGACTATTCCAAAATGCTGCAGTCTGTATTCATAAATAAATGGGAATGGCTTGCTGGGTAATTATTTATATATACAGGGGTGCTTCGAAAGTATTTGAAATAATTTGTGTTCTTACATAGTTTAAATATTCTTTCAGATATTCTTAGTCATGTATTCGGGTTGCACATATCTGCTCCACTATCATAGATGAGGCAGAGGGCAAGTACTAAGGGTTGTAACAAGTCTACTGACCCTAAAGCGCCCGAGCGGTCATGGTAATTGTGTGTGAGGGAAGCAGGGACAGAGCCACGGAAGAAGAAAGTGATTGACTTTTGTGAGCATGGGGAGGGCGGGAAAGGCTGTGTCCCTGCGCTAGGCATTGGGGGAGGTAGATGGTAGACAGAAGAGCGTAGGCGAAGTCACTGTAGTTCAGGGGCTCTGAAGAGAAGTGAGGAAAGACATTCATCAAGTTTCTATCTCTGCTTTAATCTCACCCTTCAGTTCAATTATGTTTGTTTCATCATGTCCCTGGTATGTTGGAACAGTAACCCATGCACATAAGTTACAAACTGATAGATAAACATACACTGAGGATGTACACTTGGCATGTCTATCCGGTAAGATGTCTGATCAAAAGCGAAGCACCGCTTGGTCCAGCGGTCCAGGTGAGTGCAGGACTGACTCAGCTTCTGTCTCCCGACGGGAGAACCACGAGTACATTCCAGTCCTGTGTCCACGGACACACACTAGGACTCGGTGAACTTTAGAATCATGATGTTGTCGAGGGCGACGGAGCAGCTACCTCAGCGATTCCGTATCCCTCCTGACTCCTGTCTCTGCTTTTCCAGGACTCTGATCACTGGCATGGCTTCGGGTAGCATTGTAGCTTTTAATATAGATTTTAATCGGTGGCATTATGAGCATCAGAACAGATACTGACGGCAGTGAAGAAGCAAAAGCCAGATTAAAGCTGAGAGCACAAGTGCTGCATGGAAGGCAGTATCTCCGGTGGAAACGCTTCGTCCACGTCGACCTCCGCCCGTACACTCCATCACACCCAGCAATACCTGTACGTTCTAGTCAGCAGCCATTTTACTTTGTGCATTTTTTCACGACTGAACACCAGCTGCTACCAAGCAAGCTTATATCATGTAAATTATATGAATTAGGAGATGTTTTGGTAATTATTTCGCCTATTGTTGTTTATCGAGAAAAGGTAGTAGGACGCGTCACAAGAGACTTTTGACAATTCTGAGGAAACCTTGTGTCCGGTTGTTACAAAGTTTAAGCTTTGAACCTAACCTGCATCCCATTTCCAGCCTCTTTTCAAGCTGAGAAGAAAAAAAACAACAACACGTTTGATACTTTGTACATCAGATGCATCTTATTTAAAGGGATACTTTTGTAAAAGTAAAACCTTGTATAAAGAACAAAACGTTTCTTAATTTTATTGTGGAGTTACGGACTTGCATGTTCTTTCATCCTGATGTCTCCGTGGAGCAGGTGAATTCACACTACGACACCGAGAGATCCGTCCAAGGACACAGCTTGTTTGAAAGGGTGGAATTTGGGCTCAGCCAGTAACTTTTGACATTTTCACCAAAATATGGTTTGCACTTTTTAATCTAAATTCATCCCTTCTAAGTGAAATTTGCTCATAAAGCATTTGGACACTAAGCCATTATTTGCCAGTTTTGGTACTTTACACAAAGAAAATCCAGCCCTACCCTTCCTAATTTGAAGACACAGCAGAAAGGGGGCTTAGGGATGAGGTCCTTGTTTTTGTTATAGGAACAGGTATCATGATCGTTAGCTCCACAGTAATGACGTCCCCATCTGGACACCTATTCCCGTCATCCCTCTGGCTTAGTGCGTGTACATTAGGGGAGGAGAATCTGACGCTAACTTCTTTTTTTTTTTTTTCCTCCTTGGTTCTCAAATAGCTTAGTTTCTTTAATAACGAATCTGACTTTATTATAACAATAACTGAAGTTACTCTTTTAGGTTCTTGTGAAATTCTCACCTAAAGCCACATCCTTAGCCTAAGGCACTTTGTCTTTTATGATATAAAATGATGGCTATCAAATGATTTTCCATACATGGTACCGATCAAGTTATCCGCCCAAGGGTATATACACACACTTTATTCATGTCCCTTCTTTGTATATTTGGTGACTGTATTGTCATAGATGTACATATTGTGTCGGTAGGGCTATGAGGCATGTTACAGGAATGTAATTTTCTCAGAATTTACACTCTCTTGCAGTCATTTATTTAAAAAGATAAAACAAGATAATGGGTTCTTTGTATTGGCACTTTGCACCAGAAACATATCATTATTTATTGATGTGATTACTAATTTGTTAGCCACCTTGTACTAGTAAGTTTTAGCACTGAATTCCTTCTTCATTGTTGTTTGTATTTATGAGATTCTGAAATTCTGGGGAATCGGCGTGATGATTAAGTTGTTTATCACCAGGCTGTAAGCAATAGCTTGAGTCTGTAGCTTAGAGTTGAAGCGATACTGAACATCTGGAAGGCAAGTTCATTTCATCTTGAGATCATGGTGAAATATTTTGGATATATAAATTCCTTAAGCTATTGTAACCATGTTTTATTGCAAAGATGTAAAATATGCCAGATGTGTGTGAGTTGGAAATTAAAAAAAGAAAAATAAAATATGCAAAGAATTCACAAATTGTTTCACATGTCATTGGACACTTCACTAACATGCATTCATTATGTTGTCACACAAAGTTTAAGAAATCAACATCACCTCATAGAAAGGCCTACAGCATCTAAAAACATGAAATAGAACCCTAATGAGATCCTGTAATTTGCTGAAACGTGAGCCGCTCTGCTTGACCATCTGGCAGGGATTTGGGGCAACCGTGGCCAGAGGCAAACAGCCCTTGTGCCTCCACATAGTCCACTTTCTGAGTGATTTTTATTTTCTTTAAAAGTAACAATGCAGGTGATGGGGAAGGGGGTAATTGCTCATTACATGAACGTTATCAAATAATGCTATTTTCATTTCAACCACACTTTCTAGGAGTTATCACCAGCCTGGTGGGACCCAGGCGGGGCCTGAGACCTGGGGGAGATGTTGTCCAGAGAAGGTCAGGACTGGGCGCTGGGGTAGCAGCCCAGACAGGCCCAGGGTGCCACAACCACCAGGCGGCTGCCGCCTGCATCCTCAGGCCGAGGAGGCCACACCCAACAGGACTGCTGTCACCCTCCGTCCCAGCCACAAGCGGACATCTGTCCATCAGCGGAGGCCCAGCCGCTCCCTCTCCTGGCCCTGCCTGAGCCCATCGGTCTAGCTGGCTGCCACCGATGGGTCTCTTTAAACCAACTTCCCACTGCCAGACCATCTTCTGGCCTGTCCCTACCAGTATCTGGGCTCAAACCAGACCCCTCGCATCATACTCCACCCTGCTGGCGGGGACACCAGAAACCCGGGCGTCCCACTGCTGAGCACCCAGCATGGCTTCCCTGTATCCTTAAACTCTGCTGGGTGGAAAGTCACCTGTGCTGCAGAATCGAAGGCTGCATCCCCCAGGTGGTGCTGGTACAGCCCCTCCCTGGGCACGTTTTCAGCAACACTGAGTGAGGGATGAAGTCCAATCTCGGTCAAGCACAGAGGCCCTTCAGGAGGGAGGCATGCTCATCCGTCCTTCCCCGGCCACCCGGCACTTCCGGCCAACCCTGGAGTCCCCCTGCGCCTTGGCCGCGAGCGCCTTCCCTGCCCAGAGAGCCCCTGGGTGCCTGTACTCTACGGTCGAGCGTCTGTTGCAAGTTGACCTAAACATGTTTGGTCGTGCACGACCTTTTTGGCAGGGAAAACCAGTTCACAAACCCACATCTTCACTGTGTTATAACAAAAACAGTTTTCGGGACCAATTTCTGCCACACGTAGACAGACGTTTTCATCAAACGCACCTTAGCTAGCGAGCCAGCAGAAGACTAATCGTAGAACTTCTCCGTGTACAGGACGAGATCTAGTGCCTCTCAGGGATGTGACCGTTTTACGCAGAAGGTGCCCTGAATGACGCGATGACATTCTAGAAGCAGGTTGCCGCCAGCCTCGTGCTGCCAGCAGCAACTGGGGTCCTCAAGCCCAGCCATTTTAGGTGTCATATCTTAGGCACCACCCTAGAGTGCAGGCCAAAGGCCTCAGGGGACTCTTAGACCCTGGCTGTGGAGAGGTAGGAAAGGTCTCTAATATAGCCAGTGTACACTGAATTCACATATATTAACTTCCAGTCATCTCCCCCAGTGAAAAGCCATTCTTAGCATTCGCTATCCTAATACAAGCTGATCTGCGATAGGGAGGCAGGCTCTCTGGTCCCTGATTTTACACTGAGACCTTTCTGATAAAAGGCTGTGGAGTGTAACGTTCTGCTGGGAGCAGCAACTGGCCACTAGGATGCAGTGTGAACTGGCACGTACTAGCACGCTGTCCGTATCGGTTATTTTAAAGTGATTACATCATAATACTTCTTACTGTTAATAGACTCAGCTCAAGTGTCCCGCCTGATGTGTCCCTGTCCCAGCTCTGAGCTGTTGGCCGTCACAGCCAACCTGCTTCTCCTCCCTGGTGACTGTGAACTTCTTGGGCAATGGACTCCTTTGTCTTATATCCTAAAACAGAGTTGGCTTCCAAGTAGATGGTCAGTAAATGTCATTTGCTGAATGTATGGATAACAGAGGAATACCAGGAAAATGACAGAGTCAGCAATGCATCTTCCAGAGGGGAAACGTTCCCTCCCTTTCCTGTCATGTAATTTACCGGGACCTAATCCCTGGGAACTCCTGGACTCAGGCCTATCCAGCCAGATCCCTCCACCTCCGTGCTGATGACCTCAGTGACTGGTCAAGTACTGGTCTACCAGAGCCCTTCCCTGAAATGTTTATATGCCGAAGTGAAGGACACAAGTCAGCTCTTTCTGCTGGAGTCACTAATCATTTGTCGCTAAGAAATGGGGCTGCTAGCAGCCACGTCTGCCACCATCTAGAGAAAAAGCCCGTTTGCAACAGATGAGAATAAAGCCATGAGAAATGACAATATGCCCACACGCATCTGCCAGCCACACGTCCACGTGACCTAAATGGTCCTCATGCTTACGGGGTCCCACTGTGGACCCCCGACTTAGGCAATGACCAGTAAATACTTTTTCCTCCTTACGTGGATCAAAGCTGTGGTTTTGGTGCTGGAGGTCAAACCAGAGCACCCTTAACTCATACAGCTCCCTGCCCTCATCGCCACACCCCTGCTCAGAAAAAGACACAATCCAAATGCAGCAGTAAAACTAAGCATGTCCCTCCTCTACACATGACCCAGCAATCCTGTGTTTAGGTAAAGATCCACAAGAAATGTCCTCCTCCTTCCATCAGTAAGACAGGGGAAAGAATGTCCCTAGCAACTTTGTTTCTAATCCCCAAACAGGTATTAAGTCAAAACTCCAGACACAAAAGAGTATGTACTTCATTTTAAACAAAATAAAAAAAAAAAAAAAAAAAAAAAAAACGGATAGAAATAGTAAGTGCTGTTAAAAATGAGAATAGTGGCTGCTTTCGGTCGGAGACTGCGACCAGCATGAGGGGGCCTGGTGTTCCCTCGGGGGGTGTTGGGGCCGCTCTCGTGGGCTGGGCGTGTCACTCGGGTGAATCACTCTGTGAACATTCACCGAGCTGTGTGCACAGGGATGATTCAGGTCGTTTTCTGCTCAGATGTTAGACGTCAGTTTTAAAAATGCACTTTAAAAAAATTTTGAATATGCCTGACTCACACTGGCTCTTGCAACCACTCTGAATGTGTCAGCCCCAGGTCGGTCCTGTACTCAACGCCGGTGACCCAGCCCCCATGTGCCCCTGTCTCTTGTGGTTTTTAGGTCTGTGGTCCTGGCTTCCCTGTCTTGATGAGCACGTCTTTTCTTCTAATAACAACCTTGGCCCCAGTGCCTCCTCCTGCAGGAAGCCCCCCACCCTGACACTCAGGATTGGTGCCCATCTCCCTGTGCACAGTCTGAGGACTATAACATTCCCACACTTCTGCTTTCACACCCGTCTCCCTGTATTCTCACTGCTCACCAACACGTATCCCCCTTCCACTACATGACATCTCAACGGCTGCGATTTTTCCCTTGGGCGTCCCGGGTATTTAGCACAAAACTGGGTTGTCCCTGTCATTTATGGGTCTGTCTTT
Organism: Phataginus tricuspis; assembly: GCA_029783875.1. NCBI lineage: Eukaryota > Metazoa > Chordata > Mammalia > Pholidota > Manidae > Phataginus > Phataginus tricuspis. The sequence continues at coordinate 4,670,053 of JAQQAC010002067.1, read as the reverse complement.
CCCACTGGACTGTGAACCTACATGCTGAGACCTTGAAAATGTAGATAGAATGAGTGAATGAATAAGTGAGTGAATAAGGACATGCAGAGGTCAGGTGGGAAAAAGACAGTTAAACTTGGGACTTGGACACCGGGTCTGAGTCCCGGCTCCCCTACCCACCACCCCGTGACCTCGCACAGGTCGCTGAGCATTTCTGAGGCTGCTGTGGACATGCAGGGACAGGGAGAGCCCCTGAGATCGCATGCGTGGCAGGTCCTGTGGGCTGGCCGTTCGGGAGTGACTGAACGAGGAGGCCCTCAGCCACCAGGTCAGGTGCTTTTATGACATGGGAGAGGCTTCGGGTCTTTATGGATGGAAGCTAAGCTCTGCGTGGGAGAGACTAAGCCAGCAGCTTCCCGCCACCGTGTGGAGACATAAATTTGGATTTAAGAAAGGAAGATTCTGTTTGGTTTAGTTCCCCTCTTTTGTAACGCCCCTTGGCAGCCAGAACAGAGACAAGGACAGGAAGCCAGTCCGTGCCTCTGAGAGCCGGCTGCCCGCAGATCCTTCTCGGAGGGGTCATTCTTTAGGATAATGGAATTTTCCCCATTTGCATAGACCCGAAACTCTGGTAGGGAGAATCGTGGTCAGGAGCTTGGACACCTCTCTACAGGCCTTTCTCCCCTCCGGCCTCCTGGCCTCAGGAGATTCCCAGGGGAACCGTGCTGAAGGCCGAGGAGCCCTGAGCTAGACAGGCCTGAGCCAGCCCCTCTCAGGCTGCAGGTGGCCTCCGGAAGGCTCTCCATGCCCAGGGGGCACTGGGGGTGACCGGCCGTGGGCTGGAGCACATGATCGCTCGGCTCAGCCTGCAAGCGATGAAGGGGTCCCTCCTCCAGTAGCCAGATCATCTGAGCCACTTTTCCTTTGCCAGTCGTACCAGGAAGCTCATGGCCAGAGAGGTGGCAGCCTCCGCCTTGGTCAGGGACACAGGCAGTGAGTGGCAGGGCTCCCCCCCTGCTCCCCAGGCCTGCAGCCAGCATCCCAGTCAGAGACGGGACAGGCTGGAAGGAGGCTGGGGACCCTGGTGGGTGTGGGGCTGGAACAGGGAGTTTGGGATGAGGGTGGCCCTAGGCATGCACTGCCAGAGTCACGGGCTGCAGGCGACCACGGTCAGGCCCCACGGGCCAGAGGTGAGCGGGCTGGTGTTGCCCCGGGTAATCAGAACTTCCCACACCTGGTCTAAAGGCCCAGGATAAAGATGCCATTGGCCAAAAGTTGAATCACATAAAAACCAGAGAGTGAAGCTTGTCTAAAGCTAAAACCACTGACTTATTCTTGTTTTGTGATTATGCCTTATGTGTGTGCTCAGAGTTTCCTTTCAAACGAAATTATGGAGAGTGTAGACAATCATTTTTCATGTCTTTCTTGATCAAATGATGTTTTTGAAGTGCTAATTACTGAAATCCTGAAATCAACCTCAGATTTAGACCTGGCATGTGCCCTCAGGGGCAGAGCAGACCCCAAAGCCTGGGAAGAGATAATCCCCAGCTGCAGATGCAAAGACAGCATGCGCCCAAGCCCAGGAGGCCAACTTCTGCCCCCAAACCAAACCAACTCTCCCTGTCCGACTAGGAGGTGAAACAGCACTGAGACCCAGATGGACATCTGCCACGGGCAGTGGGAAGCCGCCTCAACCTCCCCACAGAAAGCATGGGATCCATTGAAAATCCACTGCTGCTCCTGGAAGGGCCCCTGTGTGGGCATCCCCCCTGACCGTCCTGAGAGCTGGGAGAGCGAATGGGCGCCCCAAATCCTGGCTCCACAGGCCAATCCTGTCCTCACTTCCCTCCCAGGGTCCCCAACAGGAATGGGAGCCCTGAAGGCCTTGGAGAAGGGGTCTCTCCTCCATTAGCCAGGCTTCTCACAAGCAAAGGAAACCAGCTCCAGTTAATTTGAAGCAAACAATGGTTTATCGAAGAAGGATAGGAATGCCCCCTCCGTTCCAGGCTGTGTGGTGGGCCAGACACCCTGAACAGTCCCCCAAAGGGATCTGGGGTGCCAGGAAAGCAAGCTGTGGTTGAAATACATTGCTGGCCTGGCCCGAAAGGACAGAGTCCCCAGAGGCTAAGCCCACAGCAGGAGTGGGGGCCAGGTCACCGGCAAAGGGTGGTTTGGGGAGGAAAAGGGACCCTGCAGGACGGCCTCTTCCTGGTGGGCGGGCTGGCGGGCTGCCCGCCCAGGAGCATCAGCAAGGTTAGCGCCCACTGAGGTCTGTGCTCAGGTTTACTGTTTGGTTTGCGTGAAGAAAATGGGAGACCACTGGCTTCTTCCTAGAGATGGAGTAGTTAAAATAATGAGGCCAGAGGGTGAGGATGATAACATTCACAAAGCACACGCCCAGACCACAGGGGTTTAAAAACAGAGAAAATAGGATCAGGGAGAAAGCAGCTCCGCCAAGGGAAAGGCCGGCTGTCACCGCTCTGAGTGAGCACCGAACCGGTCTTGAGACTTCTGGCAGGCCAGCCAAAAACAAAAGGGGCGAAGCGTAGCCATAAATATATTGAGCTATTATTATTAGCCCTATTGCGTGCCCACGTTGTTTATGTGACTTCAGTGCATTATATCCCATCCTCACGGCAACAGCCACGTAAGGAGACGTCACCGTTCCTAGCATTCACATAAGAGAACTGAGAGCCGGAGAGGTTACATCCACACACAATGGTTTTCTCACAATAAAACTGAGATCAGTTCACCTTTGTATGCGGGACACCGAGGAATCAGAGGAACACTGCTTTCGTAGCACCGGCAAACACGGCTTCGATGTGACCTTTTCTGCTAGAGCATTGTATAAAATCCAAGGACTTCATGTGAAAGCGGGTGAATGAGGGTAAACCCTTGGAGCCCCTAAGTCAGCCCGGCCAAGGCGAGGGAGGGCGAGTGCCCACCCCTGGGGCAGGGCTGCCGGTGGGGCCTGGAAACTTCACCTTCCCTCCCCACTCAATTTTCCTCCCAAAACCCTCCTCCCTGTGCCTTCCCACCACACCTTCCTTCTAAAGGATTCTCCGGCCAACTGCAGGAAACTGGAAAAAAGTTCTCCAAAGTGCTTTGAGGAGACATGAAAATAATACGCAGAAGGAAAAGGTGGGACCTAAAGGGAAATCTTGGGAAGGGTTTGAAACTGAGAAGGGATGGGGGGGTCGGAGCACTTCCTGAACACGGGCGCCTTTGTTCAGCTTGAAACTAAGGACAGAATGTCTTCGTTTCGCTTGATTGCATACCAGGTATAAATGAACATGACTCCAGACTGAACTTCTAAGAAGTCAGCATCCCAGCGACAGAAGTACCACGAGACCACACGGTGAGCCTGGACCCTGGAAGCGGGTAGATCCGTGATCACTACTACAGTACAGTTGTGGGCGGAGTGCGGGGAACACAGAGGGACCCCCACCAGGCTGGGGCTGGGGCAGGCTTCCTGGAAGAGGTGGCGACAGAAGCTGAGCCCTGAAAGGTGGGGATTTCAGCTGAGAAGAGGATGCAAAGGAGGAGACTAGACCCTCCCGTTCCTGGGCAAGTGCTACCGCTTTGGTGCGGTGGTGTCACACGGTGGGCATTCGCTGCAGGCAAAGCGGGGGTGTTCCTTGGGAAGTGGTTCTGGACCCCCTCAGCTTTTCAACGGCTGCACAAACAGCCTAGAAGAGCTGGTCCCAGTCTGGGCGGCCGTGCAAGCAGATGCTGCAGTGGGTGCCCACCTCCACCCCTTGGAACCTCAGAGGTACCGCGTGGCACCTGTGATTCATGAGGGGGGTCTCTGCTGTGTCCCCTGAGGCTGAAAGGGTAGGTGTGCTGTCAGGACTCAGAAATGAATGTCACAGACTGTGGTGGCTTCTGCCGGGCTGGGAGCTGTTTGCTTCCTAACTCTTCAGTGTCCCTCCTGTGTTACAATAAAGATGGAAACAAGCTGTCTCTCCGGTTAGGAAAGTTGTTTTTCCTCCTTGCTGCTTATGTGGACTGTATGAACTTCCCAACAGGAATCCCTTGTCTGGTCCTGTAAGAGAGGCGAGCACAGAGCTTTCTGAGTAGCTCTCCTTCCAGTTGGACAGATCTAAAATATTTTGCTCTTCTTGTTATTAAAAAAACAAAACAAAAAACCTACCTCACTGGACCTTCCATCCACATCCCTGGAGGGTGTCTGCTGCTTATGGGAGAGTCCTCAATACACAGCCTCACAGTTTATTCATTAACAGGCAAATACCAACTTCCTACTGAGCTTCACAAGGGGCCCTGCAATCAGTTCACCTAAAAGTGAGGCCAGGCCACTTATTTATAAATTGAAAATGAGGGCGTTTAAAAAATCCCTGTTTCTCAAAACTTCACACATCTGTCTACAAAGTTGGGAGATCGGGGAAGTCTATATTGATTTTTGTAAGCAGAATACAGATTTCATAAGGGCGCTCAGTTTGGTCCATACACAGGCCAAGGGCATATGCAGAGTTGTTGCACCATCCTTGGCAGGTTTCTACATAGAGTAAAAGGAAGTATGGAAGTGGTCCGAGCTTGGGAATGAAATCCAGTTGTTCCTCATATACCATAATGAGGAAACCAGACCTGAAGTTCTCAGGAGAAAACTGGCACCAGGTTGGAGGGGAAAGCTATTGACGTAAAAGAAAAAGCATGTGAGATATTGGCATAGGGATATTGGTGTAACCCTTTGAGAAAATTGGGTGGACTACACTTTGAGTTCAAAAAGAAAAGCGCATAATCCAAGGAGAAAACAGAAATAAAAATGTTGGCGAACATCAAGGCAAACCATTTAGGTGCTATCTGGGCAATAACGGAGGGTTAGCTGGTTAAAAACGGTCCTGCTACCAAACATCCAAAAATACTGGAGCACACAAAAACCTAAGGGAGGTCACCAGAGGCCAGAAATAAAGCTGAGTCTTGAATCCAGAGAGGTAAATTCTACCAAGTATTATCCCCTAAGGTCAGTGGCCAATCCTCAGTTTTCCAGGGAGCAAAGGATAAGGTTAGGACCCCTCAAAGTAATGAGTTGGAACAGAGCCATACCCACCCCCATAAAGCCAGACTCCTATTCTTAAAGTGAAAGGCTTTTCTTAAATTGACCAGGAAAAAAAAAAAAAGCAAAAGAATTTGTCTGTTTCATTTGGGCTCTGTGTAGAGAAGGGAAAAGGTCTCCATGGGCAATTCCTAATGAAAGCCCAGCTCACTACCTGTGTAGAAGCACTACCTGGGGGCTAAAAGCCCCCAGCGAAGGCTTCAGTTCAAAGAAATCTTAGTTTATGCTTCCCTGGGCCTCTAAAAATAAAAATGAATGCAAATTATCCTTGGAGAAATGGACAAACAGCCTTGTAATCTTCAGCAATTTCCCATGGTTAAATATGCACGCACTACGAGCGCTGCCCTGCCCCCTCAACATACACAGAAGGAAACATGCCACCAAGACCAGGAATCAGCCACCCCTTGAATTAGACTCCTAAATATTATTGATATTGGAACTGTCAAAATCCAAGTGTATGAAAACTGTTTAATATGTTTATATTTTTAATATGTCTTTTTATATCCTGAAGTTCTATGGGTTATTTTTAAAGAAACTAAAGGGTAAAGGGGAGTAAAAAGGAAAAAGAACGGCACACTATCCGAAAGAACAGGCTGATTTCAAAAATAACCAAGTTGAATTTCAAGGAAATAAAAAAAATGTAATTAACAAACTATAAAGCTTCATGGACAGATCACACAGCAGATGAGCCTCGGCTGAAGAAGTATTAGCGAACTGGAATTCGGTCCCGAGGAAACTGACAAGCATGAAAGGCAGAGAGCAAAGAGATGCAGAATAGGTCAATGCGAAGGATACATTGCCAAGTTCCACGTATGTCCATTTGAAGTTCCAAAGAATGGAACAACGAGAGACACAAATCTGAAAAAAACGGGAAACATAATGAATGCAAGCAGGATAAATAAAATAAATGTACATCCAGACACATTGTCGTGGCAGATTGGCAGAAACAGAGAAGCTCCCAAGAGAGAAAAGATATATCATCCTTCAGACAATAACCATCAGACAGAAAGTGGACTTCTCAGCGAGACAGACAACGGGCTAGAAGAAGAGGGAATTACATTTTCAAAGTACTAAGAGGAAAATAACCAAGGAAATACTATATACAGAGAAAAACCAACATTCAAGAATAAGAATTAAATAAAGGCATTTTCTGGTCAATGAAGACTGAGAGCATCGTAGTAACAGACCTCCACAGAAGAGTAACATTCTTCAAGCTGAAGGAAAAGAATCACAGAGAGAAAGGCATTATGGTTCAAGAAGAAATCCCGTGCAAGAGCATGGGAAACACATGAGCAAGTATAAAAAAACCACTGATCGAATAAAACAATGATAATAATAACGATAAAGTCTAATGTCTGGGCTTAACATAAAGGGGGAACAACTGCTGGACAAGATAGTCCATTACGTGGGCAGGGCAGGGGCGGGTGGTGGTTCTACAAAGGGGGGGCCTGCCTAGGAGCAGGGACGGGAGGGCGTTTCCTGACTGAGCACCCGCAGTCTTGCCTCACATTTTCCACAGCTGTCTGGGAAGCAGTCAGGATGAATACCGAGAAGCTATCTTTCTACACATGGTCAGCGGGTGGCCCACATGAGAATGGGCACCGAGAGCCTTTAAAAGAAGAAACAGCCCTGATGCCTGCAGCTGGAAGGCTGTGACATGATACCAAACAGGGAAGAGCTGGCCGGAATGGAGGATGTGTTTTCTGGCGGCCTGGGGCAAAGCAGAGTGTCACCCGGCCGGAGCAGAGACTGGTCCGTCTGACTGAGAAGGAATTGATGCATACCCAGCTTGAATGTTCAGCAAAAAATACAGCAGAAGGAAGAAGTCTCCTAAAAATACTGTTGATAAGGTAACATTCTGAAAACAAACCCTAGCCACCATGCATCTCTGTACCAAATTTTTCTGCAAGAAAAAACTTCCTGATGTAGAAACTTGCCATTGCAATGTGGGCTGGACTGGGACGCATGGAGGGACCCTCGCAACAGAGTACTTGTCTCGCACAGGCAAACTTGTCTATCAGAGGGTCTCCCGACGTGACACCCGGTGGTGAAGGGTGTCCACCCATTTTTAAATCAGGCAAGAAATAGGAGTTACTTTTATAATTTCACTGTTTCATGAGCAGTACTCTTTACGTTATGTGGTTATGGTTTCATGTCCAAGCGTGGGGCCAGTCATCTTTCATTTCTTCCATAAAGTCCTAAGTTCAAGAAATCCCCTAGGTTTCATCAAAGAGGTCTCTGCAAAGTTTTGATACTATTAAGCACAAGAGTCTGGTTCCCTAAAGAGGATAAAACCAGGGAAGCAGCCCCCCACCAAGACTCCTGGCAAGATTCCCCAAGGGAATCCTATTAGTCTGCTCTGGCTGCCACAACAAAATACCAGTTTGAGTGGCTTAAACAACACAAATTTGTTCTTTCACAGTGTGGGCAGGTAGACGTCTCATACCAAGGAGCCCCAGGGTTGCTTTCTGGTGAGCATGACCCCCCCATGCCCCCCACTGACTTCCCGGCTTGTATACATCATCCTCACGGCCTCACGTGACCTTCTCTCTCTTGGGCTTGGGGGTCCAGGTAGGGGGTCTCTCTGGTGCCTCTTCCTCTTATCTATAGGGACACTGGTCCTTTGGGATTAGTGCCAACCTTATGACCTTATTTAACCCTGATTACCTCCTTCCAGGCCCTATCTCCAAATACAGTCACATTCTGAGATACTAGGAGTTGGTGCTTCGACATAGGAATTGTGGGAGGACACAGTTCCATCTACAAGGAGGGTCATTTGTGACACCGGATGATCTGACAAAGCCCCAGACTTTTAAATACCCTCCTGTCCTGCCAATCAATGGGTTTCAGCCCCAGGTAAGTTCACTATGGATTCAGTTAGACGGAGGAATGACAATGGAACGTTCTTGGGGTGAAAGGGTTTGTTACCCGGCTTGTTCTCCCAGGGATAGGTCAAGCACTAGAATTAGGTCGGCATCCAACAGTCTGCAGGTCTGCAATCCTCCGTCTCTGCCTCCACCCAGGGCCCTGGGCAGAGCTCTTTATACAGTGACTCAGTCAGTAATAGCTCGTTGTCTGTGGGCGTGGAGGCAGTAGCCTAGCAGCAGGCCAGTTACATCATCAGGTAGTTTAGGGTCAGGTGAGGATCCTGGCCATAGGAACCCCAACTTTCTCCATGCCCCTGCTGAGAGTGGAAAACAATGCCTTTACCTTCACAAGGCATGGTTTGGGCTCTTTGACCACTAATCTGCTGAAGTGGGCCGGGACAGGCTCCTCAGCGGTGTTTTCATGAGGGTCCCACCAAGGTACCCCAGGAAAACGCGCTGCTCCTGAGTCCTGCAAATGGAAGAAAACTAATATATTATGGCGCAGTATGACTCCTATTGATTATACATTCCAGAAATGTAAGTCAAAATGATGTGACTGGGTGGAGTCCCATAAGGTACTTAAATGTGAGCATTTTAGGTTAAAGCAACTGAATCTGTTTCCGGAAGTTTTCAGAGTTAGTTAATTTTCTCATTTTGGTTCCCTTGTACCAAAATATGAACATCTGGACTGCCAGAAATGACTTCCTTCACCCTATTTTCCAGAGCTCCCTTCCTTTTCCTTCCAAAAGTGAAAAAGGATTAGAATCAACAGTTAGACAAACGTTATGTGTCTTTCCTGGAAAGAAAACAGAATTCACTTACTCAGTTAGTCATTTTTCTAACAATCAAACATTCTGTCCTGAAGCCCTTTAAACTGATATTGTGTTGGATGATGTCACTAATGTGAATTGACAGTTTGCTGGAAAGCGTCTCTTAAAAACGCTCATTTTCTGTTCAAGACTTGTTTATTTTGTTACAGAATTAAAAATCAAGGAGGAACTTCCAGAAAGAAAAAGCGCGCATGTGTGTGTCTGTGTATGTTCTGGCTTCTATGCTAGGAAAGTCATTTGCAAGAGGGAGAGAAAAAAAAAAAGTGAACCAAGTAGAAATGAAATTAGACCTGTGTTTATACAGTTCTCCACATTGGCCCAGGACTTATTTTTGAAAGTTTGTAAACTAGCCTTCCAGTTTAAATTGAATAAGTAGGTACAGCTGAGTAAATGGAGAGACCTGGGTTTTCAGCCATGTGTTTTCACTTTAAAATTACATTGAAGAGGAACAGAGGGGGTTAGAAACAAAAATAAGAGAGATATAAGACAGGCTATATTTAAAGGGAAAATGTGAGAAAATGAAGAGTCAAAACAGAAGTCTTCTTTGCTTGGCCCTGGGGGCCCACAGCCACTCCACCCTGACAGGGAAAGAGAGAGCAGCTTTCTCAGAGCTGTCCCCACAGACCTGGGGTTGCAGGGGAGAACCTGGGGGAAGGGGATCCCATTAACTGAAAGATGAGGTGCTGGGATGAAACTTTAAAGGGTCAGAGACTTCAGATGTCCGTGGGATGTCTCTCAGGGCCTCTCCAGCTGCCCAGCTGCTCATCTTAAGGACCAACTTAAAACTACTGGCCTGCTCCTCAAATCCCTCAATATTGAGGACTATGGCTTCCTCTACAACCACTGTCATAAACTGAAATAATTCCCCAAAAATGCATATGTTGAAGTCCAAGCCTCCAGTATCTGGAACCATAATCCCATTTGGAGATAGATCTTTAAAGAAGTGATTGTGTTAATTGAAGGCTGTTAGGGTGGGTCCCATCCACCATGACCGGTGTCCCTGAAGGAAGAACAGATCCAGGGACACATGCCCACAGAGGAGAGGCCACATAGAAGGAAAAGGCAGCCACCAGCCGGCCAAGTAGACAGGCTTCCAGGAAACCAGCCCGGCCACCTGCTGGTCATGGACTTCCAGCCTCCAGAGCTGGGAGAAAAAGAGATTTCTGCTGTGCAGGTACCCAGTCTGTGCTTCTCCATAGGACATCCCTAGCAAACGAATTCACTATGGGAGCAAACCACTCCCTTGGCCCCAGTTCTAGGAGGGATGTTCTCCTGCCAGCCATAACGTGGAAATACTAGGGTGGCTTCTCACTCTAACTCCAGTGGGAGGGCTTGGCTTCTGCTTCCTCCACTGCCCAGCTGGGGACCGTGTCATTCCTGAAGGGCTTCCAGGTGACCCTAAAAGACTTCCCTCATCTAACACCTATCCTCCACAACGTCCCTGCTCCGGGCTGAATTGACCCCTTACCCAACAGCCCAACACCAAGAAAGAAGATGTGTGGGAATCCTAACCTGCACTACCTCAGCAAGTGGCCTTTTTGGAAATAGTCTTTATAGAGGTAATGAAGTTAAAATGCACTTAGGTGGGGGAGTCCTTCTCAAGTAGGGCTTATAAAAAGGGGACATTTGGACACAAACAAACACAGGTCAAACTCCATGGGAAGATGAAAGCTGACATCAAACTGATGTTTCCCACAAGGACCACCAAAGATCGCCAGGAAGCCAGCAGAGGCCAGGGCAGAGGCACGGAGCAGGTGCCCCGCACGGCCCTCAGAAGGACGCCTTCATCCGGCCTCCGGAGCTGCGAGACCAGAGCTTCCCGCTGTTGAAGCCGCCCAGGGTGCGGGTTTGTTACTGCGGCCCCAGAAAACCAGCGCCGCCCCTCGCACACACACAGTGTGTCTCTTCTCCTCACGCGGATGTGTGATGAGACGTCTCTTTTCGGTACCCGTTAGCATCTGTTGTTCCTGGCAGGTGTGGGGCCTGATAATTGGAGGTATTTCACCCGTGAGGGTATAGACCACACCACACTCATTGCTCCCCGGTATTCACACCCCATGGGCGTGAACAGCTCGCTCCGCCCTCCCTTCCGCCTCTTCCCTCCACAGTACCCTTCATGCCCACGCCCCTTCCCGATGCCCACAGAAACCTCTGCGGATGGGTCTTCCCTGGCTCCCCTGACTCGAAGCCTGGCACCTATTAGGTGCTCAGTCCACGACTGCTGCGAGAATAAGTCAGTGAAAATAATATTGAAGGCTGTAAAGACAGATGTATTAATTTATTACGAGGTGACACATGCCCCCAAACTTCAGTTCACTCTCAGTTTCTGTGGGATAGGAATTGGGATCGGCTCGGGTGGGTTTCAGGCAAGGTGTTGGCTGTGGCTGGCTGAAATCAAATACAGAGGAGCCAGCTATTCCCAGCCATTGGGTGTGAATACAGGGAGAAACGAGTCTGACGGGGTCTATACCCTCACGGGTGAACTACCCCAAATTATCAGGCCCCACACCTGCCAGGAACAACAGATGCTAACCGGTACCGAAAGGAGACGGGGCATCTCACACCCACGGGACCACTCAGGCAGGTGCTCGCAAGCTTCCGTTTCTCCCTTGCTTTGAGTGTCTCCTGAGCTCCTCACCGGCCTCGGGACACGGTGGCCGGCTTCCCCCAAGGCCAGGAACTGAGACAGCGCTGAGGTGGAAGCCACAGACTCTTTCGCTTCCACTTTGTTAGCTGCCTCATTGAAGTATAGTTGACAATAACAACCGTGCATCGTTAAGATGTACAGCCTGATATTTTGATAGACGTAAATATTGTGAAACCTCCACCGCACTCAGGCTGATATGCATCCCCGCCCGTAATCCCCTTTTGGGTCTGCGTGTGGTGAGAGCGCTGCAGATCTACCCCCGGGCGAATCTCAAGCGTACCCCAGAGCGCATAGCCATCGCGCTGCACATTCCGGCACCAGAAGGCATTCATCGCACAGAACTGAGGCTTTGCATCCTTTGGGGAGCACCTCCCGTTTTCCCCACTGCCAGCTCCTGCCAACCTCCCTCCTACCCTGAGCCACGGACTCTCACACCCCAATCTCGGAAGTGACATACTGTCCCTTCTGCTGTATCTCCAGACACCACACGGGAGGAGATTGCAACCTGAATGCAGGTGGGACCACAGATGCCATTTGAAAGCTCCCTACCACATGACACAGGGTTCAAGTCCCGGGCCTTCCACTACTGCCCCTGGCCAAGGCTGTGCCCTTATGAATGTTCATGATGACAGCTCACTAGTTGCAAGTCAGTGGACAATGCAAATGGTTGCATGTGTTATGTTATTCAATCCATACATCAATCCCTGGAGGCAGGGATAACCGTTTCCATCTTCACAGATGGCAACCTGCTGGCTAAAACTCAAGGGATCACCTTGAATAGGAAGGTGAATGAGGCTGGACTTACACTCGGGTGGTCTGTTTCCTGAGCCACCATGTTTTTACCAACGTATGAAATGGAGAGTGTTGGATTCCTGAGTCCCTCCCAGCTCCACCGTCCCCATGAAGCCCTGAGCACCGAGGAAGGGCTTTCCTCCTGAGGCCGGGGCACATGTGTTCTGCGGCAACCTGCCCATCCTGCGGCTGGGAGCAGGGGTCACCCTGACTGGGGCAGAGTCTCCGCGTGCCGCCCGGGCTAACCTGACCCGTGCCCGCGTCAGCTCAGGAGCTGCCACTCCTAATGCACCTTTCTCTTCAAACATTTATTCCTGCCATTTTGAGAAGGTTCTAGACCAAACAAGCCTGTGGTTTGGGGCCATTTGTGTGGGCCGAGGACACCTGACCACAGTGGTCTTGTCAACAGAGGTAGCTTCCCCTGTGTGGGCTGAACAGGAGGGACAGAGCAGTCATGTTTGTGGACATGGGGAAGGACCACGGGCCCCAAGCCTCCAAACAGAGGTCTTGTTACCCCGACCTCGGTGATTGCATTTCCGGGTGCTTTGGATTTCTTTCCCAAATCCGCCCCATCCACTCCTCAGATCACCGGAGCTGGGCTCTTGGTGGGGCTGGAACTAGCTGGCAGGGGCCTGTTAGCTGCCGCAGCGAGGCCCCCCAGCATCTGCCTGCTCCCCCTCACCTCCACGGACAGGAGAGCCCGTGCTGTGGCCACCCCAGAACAGTGTCTCTGCCCTTCGGAGCAGAGTTTGGAAATTTTACGTGATGTGACCGTTGCCTCCCCTGCCCTCCTCTTTCCCCATATCTCTTGTTTCTCCCGACTCTGTTAATTATTATCAGGAGAAAACAATAGCTCCACATTTAAACTGCAAAGAAAAGTGGGAGGTTCCTGTTTCAAAAAACCTGCAGAGGCCTCGGCTTCCACCCAGCTACATCCCTCACTGTCCATGGCTCGGCTCCGCAGAACCTGAGAGAGAGCCCATTCCTCTGTCCCCCAGCACCCGGGGTCCAGACAAGCCCAGTCTGGGGCCCACCTGAGTTCTGGAACGTCACGTCCAGCAGGAATTTCATGACCACTCCTAGCTCTGGGGGAAAAGCTGAGAGAAAGGCTTTGGAGGGCACGAGACTGAGCTCCTCGTATGAGATCCTGCACCCAGGAAGGGTGTGGGGTAGGGAAGACGGAATAGCTTCTGGGCTCACGGCTTTTCACACCACAGGTGTGCCCTAAAGCAGGCAAAGTGCCGATCACCAGCAAGTGTAAAGTGTCCCAGCACAGCCGAGCCAACCAGCCCACGGGGCCTCGCCGAGCTGTTTGCCAACAGAGACGAAACTGACCTCCTCCTCTGATAGAGGGTGAGTTAGGGAGCCCCTGGCACTGGCCCCGATCTGCCTCACCCTGAAGTTACTCGATGGCACAGATCCTGTCCCTCCGAATGAGGCCAGAGGTGGTGTTCTGATCCTTTGAGGACATTAAGCCAATCTATGGATGTCCCTTGCTGCATAGTGTTTAAGCTTATGTCGTGATGCTAAACAGGCCTTTAAACCTCCGGCTCCCATGTCAGGGACGCCTGTCAGGAAGGCAATGTGGACCAAGAAGAGCTCGGCTCTGATGGCGGGTAGGCCTCACGCCGTTACGAGGGTGGCACTTCGAACAAGACCCACAAGGTTTTTGAAACTTTCTGCGTGCCTCTAAATTGGAGACAGTGATATCTACTTTGCAGATTTATCATGGGAGGGGTGAATGTGCAAGAAATGCCTGGCATGTAGTAAACTTTCAATTGAACAGTTCTCCCTTCCTCTTCCCCCTCAACCGGATTCACCCAGGCGGGGCGAGGCAGGGTCACAACCAAGAGGTCATGGGGGAAATGACAAGTGTAGACATCCATGCAACTTCTGTTCTTGTGCCCCTGCTGTTTGCAAATTCCAGTCACACCCTGGGAGGCGCAGGACACCCCAGAGTGAGCTTCTCTGAAAAATAACGTTGCCATTTGCCTCTGCGCCAGGTTACACCGGATCACCACATAATGAAATGATTTTCCTTCCCTCTTTTATTTCCTCTCTCTCTTTCCTTCTGAGACAAATGGAAAAATAATTTGATCCCCTTGCATCTTTTCACCCCCAGACTTTCCCCCTTCGCACCCGAGCACCGCCCCTTGATAAATGGGAACACATGTGCCAAAAAGCCAGGCTTCACCCTCCTGACGCGGGGTCCCCTGCCTCTCGGAACACGGGTTTCCTTTCAAACCTCCAGAATGAATTCATCACAGCAGGAAGAACATTGTTTTTCTTCAGAACTTGAAGAAGAGAACAACAACAACAAAAAAAAGCACATCCTATATCGCAATTATTGCATTTCGGAGGAAAAACACTTCAAGGGGAAAAAACGCCCTTCAATCTCCAAGTTTCTTCTCTGCAGCTCTGATGGCTGTGGCCGAGGTGACTTGCAGACTCAGTACAGCTGCTTCTGCAGAGTCTGCTCTGAGTCATTACCTTGGGGACACATGCCTAGTTGGAATATTACCCTGTATGTCCGTCCGCACTGTGGCTTAGCTGAGGCAGCTTCTACTTCTCAATGTGTTCACATGCCGACCCTTATCAGCGGGGTTTTCACTTAAAAAGTAATCCTCAGTGTAATTCTTTCCCGGGGAGGTTGAACTTTCTGAAAAATATGCTGTGAACCTTAGTATGTGATTCTACTGTTTCTTCTCAGCATCCTAGCTCCTTCGAAGAAAACAACCTTTTTTTTCATTAACAAAGACACCATGACAAACGTCCAGTGCCATAGAAGGAAACTCTGTCGTTTGGTCATCTTCTGGGACAGACATCAGAGAGGCAGGATGTCTTCTTGAACTGAAACATCTGCTCCAGAATTCCTATAAACTTCCTTACCCTTCATTTTAAGAAAAACTCCCCGACACGGAGGATACGTCTCCCTCTCTGCCAGGCGTTTTTCTGTTTATGTAGCCTTTGTTTACGTGTGGCCCCCCGTTAATAAAAATCTATACATAACAGATGCACTCAAGCACCTTGGAAACTAATTTGCTTTCAACTCGAGCACTTTCTGGGAAGGAATAAAAGGACCGTGACCATTTATTGTCATGGAATGTAGCAGAAGACGGCTCCCGCGATTTCCTTTTGATTTTGGTGTGTAAATCTGCTCTCACCTAAAGCTTGACCACATGATGGTGCAGACGCACATTAAACTGATTATTTCTGTCTGAGCTGTGTGTAGAATGTGCACTCCAAATTGCACATAAAAATGTTCCCCAAAATAGTACCACCTGCCTGCAGAAGTATCATTTTCTTTCACAGAGACAGACCTAAATGTGTTTCTGGGATTCTGCAGCCTCTGGGCTGATGACGATGGTTGCCCTGTCTGGGCGGGATGCTGAAGCTGGCCTGGGGCTTTCTACTGATGGAGGCAGGGACTCTGGGGAATGCCTTGGGTCTCTGGTTCAGAAGACTGTCTTAGATCACCAAGGAGCCACTCGGTATCAAAACGAGAGATGGTAGACGACAGCAAGTGGCGGCATGGCTGGGAGCGTGGGAATAAAGACAGTGGAGGACAGAGGTGCCGGAAGGTAAAGATACAAAACGAACCTTGATGTCCACAGAACAGCTCTCCAGGAACAGGAGGGACAAACAAGCTTAGGGGAAAAGAAAGAGAAGGAATGTAAACTTAAAAAGTGAGAGAGTTATTTCCGTTTTTTCAAAGACACCCTGAAAACGGAACCCAGGCTCAGATTATTGCGATATCTCCTGATGAACGAGAGAAGTCATGGATCTATTATCTTTCAAACATCTGCTGCCCCCTTACCAGAAGAAAAGGATATTCGGAAGGAGAAAGGGTTTGCGCATATAGGGCACACGGTGAGCTTTTATTCTCAAAATACCTCTATCCCCACTTACTCACTTCTTCCCCGGAAAAAGGGAGTCGTCTCACCTCATCTTTTGGGGTCATGCTCGCAAGGGCCTGACCTTTATATCTCAATATCTGGGGCTCGGCAGAGGAACCGCACAAAGACCTGGAAACCCTCCAAAGTTTCTTGGTCATTTTATGCTCTGGATACAGCTGTAAGAAGCAAAGCGCAGAAGATGACAGAATATCTTCGCAGTTGGGGTACAGGGTAATTCAGGCCCACGACTTGTCCATGACATACTGTCAGTGCCTTTGTTAGCTTAGAAGGCTGAGGGCTGGGCTGCTTCCTCATGCACTCTGCTCTTCGCGCTTCCTAACAGTCTGGGCCCCTCATCCTCACCCCTAGATTGGACTTCCAGCTCCTATTTTCATGCTAGCCAAGCTTCTCAAAACTAAACGATGTCCTTTCTCTACTTCTTCAGTTATTGTTCCCATATGAGGCCTCTGTAAGCTAACTTCCCAGCCCCACACCTGCTCTTCCCCTAACCTGGCAGTTTCCCAATGACTTCCAACCACCAAAGGCAGAAGGTCCAGCTCTTGCCCTCTCTGTGGTACCAGATGATGCTGACCTCTCCCTTCTAGAAGCTTCCTCCTCCTGAGTTTCCCAACACACTCTCTCCTATTCACCCTGCCTTCTGTGACTGCTAATGACCCCTGTTCTTTCATCCACCTTAGGGGTCGGTGTCTCCCATCCCCACATCCAAAAGAAGCCATTTAGCCCAGGGCCCAGCCATGTGTCAGCTCTCTGCTGCTATGTGCCCAGCTGTGGGGACACCGTTCTTGCCAAGGTCTCCGTGATAGGCTGAGTAAATGGACTGCAGAGATGTCCACATCCTTCCCTGGAGCCTGTGGACGTTACTTCACATGGCAGCAAAAGGGAGTTTGCAGATATGATGAAGTGAGGGATCTGGGGGCCAGAGCTTATCCTGGGTCATCTGGGTGGGCCCTACGTGTGATCACAAGTGTCTTTATAAGTGTGAGGCGGAGGGAACTTTGACAAGCAGAGGAAACAGGCAACGTGAAGGTGGAGGCTGACATTGGAGAGACCAGGTCCACCACCAACCAAGGATCAGGTTCCCCCGGAGGACCTGCCCTGCTGACACCTTGACTTTAACCCAGAGAGACTGGGTGTGGACCTCTGGCCTCTAGAACTGTAAGAAGATGAATATGTGTTGTTTTAAGGCACCAAGTTTGTGGCAATTTGTCACAGCAGCCACAGGAAATTCATACGGTCTCTGAGAGCTGCTCATTGAGATCACTTGGATGTCCGTCAGCCTCCATGTCTCCAGCAGAACGGTTTGGTACTATGGATCATCCCTTCTGGAACCTTCCTCTTCCTCTGACTCCCACTCCCCCAATTCTCAACAGCCAATCAACAGCCGAGTCCCAGAGACTCTGCCCACCGAGCAAATTCGGCCTCAGTTCAGGCTCTCGCCCTCTTCCGCCGGCATCCCTCTGGGTCCCACCTGGACTATTTCTAGTCTCATGTTAACACCCAGCAAAGTCTCATGTTTACCCAGCAGGTCACTGCTGCCAGCTTGCCCGTGTCATTTGGTATGACCCAATAGAAGGCGGTTGCAATTATGCTGGTTAAAAAACAAAAAAATTCTTGGGTGTAAACATTTTAAAATATGGAAAAATGTACATAAGCTTGTTTGGAACCACCCCTCTCCCCCCCTTTTTTTTTCAATACGCTAGAAAACCCAAATAAAGTGGCCAGGTCTCTGAAACTCTGAGGCACCGGCTGGAAGGGGGACGCCTGCCCTGCTTCTTCCCTTCCTCCCTGCCGCCTCCTTCACATCACAGGCTGTGAGTCCCTTTCAGCTCCTTTGTTCTCTGGGCAAAATTCTTTTCCTCAAAGTCCCTGAAGCCCAGACTCCGCTTGCTTCAGCTCTCCATTGGCAGGAATTTCTCAAGTTTCTCCTGACACTCAAAGCCCACAGTTCCTTCCATCTCCTGCCCAAACAAACCCCTCACTTCTCTGAGACTGAATTGGGGTCGAGAATTGTTACTGTTCTAGGTAGACAACAATCGGGACTACTCTTCTCCGTATATTAGATGTTTTTAAAGTCCACAATAAAACAAAGGAGACTATGCCACTCTTGGGCAAAACAATTCCTCCATGCGAGTTCACCACAGACCTTTGTATCTCTTTTCATTTGTACGACTTTCTCCGCTCGTCTCCCCTTGGTCTCCCCCATCATCCGTGCTCACATACTCGTGTCTCTGTCCAGTCCTCCCACAACTCCCCACAGCCCTTAGGATATTTCGGCACACTAGAAGACCCAAATAAAGTGGCCACGGTTTCTGGAAGTCTGAGGCACCGCTGGAGGAGGGACACCCACCCTGCTTCTCCTCTTTCTCCTGCCTCACATTTCACATGACAGGCCGTTACTCCGATTGGCCGCTTGCCTTTTCCCCGCACCTTGTGTTCCAGAAACACACAGCCACTTGGCAGTTGCCAGAAATATTGGACTCTGGGCTTTGGTTTCCGCTTTCCTGACTCTCAAACATATTCTTTTCCTCATTGACTCAAGGGCACTTCACATACACATATTTAAAAAAGTGTTTGGGTGATTTTTAAATCCATTTTGTAATGATTTCAGACATAAAAATATTGAGAAAATAGCACAAAGAATTCCCAAATATTAACATCTTCCATAAAATAATACAGGCATCAAAATCAGGAGAATAACATTGATTCAGTTCTGTTATCTAATGCACATTCCTACTCAGAATTTTACTAATTGTCTCACTAATGTCATTTTGGCGTTCCAGTTTCTGATCTAATATTGAACACGGTATTTAGTTGTTAATTCAGTTTAGTCTCCTTTACCATGGACCATCTTTCCTGGCTTCCTATACCTTTCACGGTCTTCAACACCATTGAAAAGCCCTGGCCACTTGTGTGGAGTCATTCTCAGTTTAAGGATGTTTGGTGTTTCCTCATGATTAAGTTTGAGTTATGCATTTTGGCAAGAATGTTACAGAATTATCCCTGGTACCAAAGCCAGCCAAAGACATCACAAGTTAAAAAAAAAAAGAACTCAGTTCAATATCCCTTATGAATATAGGAGAAAAATCCTAACCAAGAACTAGTAAACCAAACCCAGTGACTTATATATACAGATAGAATTTTTACCATGATCAAGTGGGGTTCATTCTAGGCCTGCAGGGACAGCCCAAGATATAAAATCAACCAGGTTAATAGAACAAAGGGCAGAAACCACACGATTATTTCAACAGACACAGACAAAACATTTGACAAAATCCAACACTCTTTCATCCTAAAAAGTACCCAATGTACAAAAACCGGTTGCATTTTTATACACTAGCCATAGACAATCTGAAAATAAAGTTAAGAATAAAAATAAAAATAAGATAAAATTTCATAAATAAAAAAGATAAAATTCCATTTATAATAGCATACTTCGGTGTAAATTTAACAATATCTAGGTATAAATATAACGAAATAGTATACTACGGGTACACTGAAAACTGTAAAACTTTGTTGAAAAAAATTAAAGATCTAAATAAATGGAAAGAGATGTTCATGGGTTGGAACGCTTGATATTATTAAGATGGTAACACTCCCTAAATTGAGTCAAGGGCATTTCATCCACACATATTTTAAAAAATTGTTTTGGTGATTTTTAAATCCCTTTTGGAATACTTGCAGATATTAAAAAATATTGGGAAAATAGCAGTTTCAATGCAATACTTACCAAATCCCACATGGCTTCCCTTTTTTAAGACTTTTTTTTTTTAAGCAGTTTTAGGTTCACAGCACAACTGAGGGGCAGGGACAGAGAATTTCCATATATGCCCTGCTTCCCGCATTCATAGCCTCCCCCATTACCAACATCCCTCGTCAGAATGGTACATTCGTCACAACTGTTGAACTCACATTGAAACATCACCACCACTCAAAGTCCATGGTTAATGTGCAGTCTCGGTGTTGTGTATTCTTCGGGTTTTGGCAGATGTATATATAATATGCATTCACTCCTGTAGTATGATACAGAGTATTTTCACTGCCCTAAAAATCCTGTGCTGCACCTAGTCATGCCTTCCCACCACCCTTGACCCTAACCCTTGACCCTCGACCCCCCAGTCCCTGCCAACCACTGATCTTTCAACTGTGTTCATAGTTTTGCGTTTTCCAGAATGTTATACAATTGGAATCCTAGCCTTTTCAGACTGGCTTCTTTCACGTGGTAATACGCATTTAAAGTTCCTTCCACTCTTCTCACAGCTTGACAGTTCATTAGCTTTTAGCACTGAATAATATTGCATTGTCTGAATGTATCACAGTTAATTGATCCATTCACCTATTGAAGGACACTTCAGTTGCTTCCAGTTCCAACATTTGGTTGATAATGTTTTGGTTATTATCAATAAAGCAGCTATAAACATCTGTGTTCAGGTTTTTGTGGAGATATAAGTTTCCAACTCCTCAGGGTAGAAACCAAGAAGTATAATTGGTAGATCATATGGTAGGAGTATGTTGTTTCCTCAGAAATCCCTAGACTTGCCAAAGTGGCTCTCCCATTTTGCGTTCACACCAGCAATGGATGAGAGTTTATTGCTCCACGTCCTTGCCAGCATTTGGTGGTGTCAGTGTTCCAGATTAGGGCCATCTAATAGGTGTAGTGTTATCACACAACAATAGTGTGTTGTTTTAATTTACATTTCTCCGAGGACAAAGGAAGTGGGGAATCATTTTGTTTGCCTATTTGCCATCTGTATATCTTCTTGGGTGAGGTGTCTGTTACAGTCTTTGGCTCATTTTTTAATAGGGTTATTTGTTCTTTTACTGTTGAATTTTAAGAGTCCTTTGTATATGTGGATTGCACTCTTTTATCAAATGTGTCTTTTGTAAATATTTTCTCACAATCTGTGCTTATTGTCTCATTCTTTTGACATTGTCTTTCACAAAGCAGAATATTTTAATTGTAATGAAATCCATCTTATCAATTATTGATTTCACGATCATGCCTCTGGTGTTGTGTCCAGAAAATCATTACCCAGTCCTGTGGATTTTCTCCTATGTTACCTTCTAGAACCTACTGGCTTCTTTGCAGAGTGACAAGTTGACCCTAAAATGAAGAAGCATATTCAAGCTCCCCCAAAATAGCTGAAACCATCTTGAAAAATAAGAAAAAGGTTGTAGGATTTATGCTTCCCAGTTTTAAAGCTTACTGCACAGATGGAATAATGAAGACTGTCTGGTACTGGCAAAGGAGAGATATACAGATCAGTGAATATGCCTAACAGTCCAAAAATAAATCCATATATTTATAGTCAGGTGATTTTCAACAAGAGTGCTGAGACAATTCAGTGGGGAAAAGAGTGGAGTGGACCCCTACTTCATGCAGTGAACAAAATTAAAAAAAGTAAACTATGCAACTCAAAGGAAAACATAGGAATAAATCTTCATGACCTTGGATAAGACAATAGTTTCTGAGATATGATATCAAAAGCATACTTGATAATAAATAAATGAATAAATAAATAAATAACTTGTACTACATCAAAACTCAAAACTTTGCGCTGCAAACAATACCATCAAGCAAGTGAAAAGAGAGCACACAGACTGGAAGAAGATATTTCCAAGCCACACATCTGATAAGGAACTTGTATTCAGAATCTATAAATAACCCTTACAACTCAAAAATAAAAGGACAAATAAGCCAAGTCAAAAGTTGAGAATGGATAGACCTTTCTCAAAAATATACAAATGGCTAATAAACTCACAAAGAAGTGCCTTAATCATCAGTCATTGGTGAAATGTCACTTCACACCCACTAGGATGGCTAAAATATAAAAGCCAATAAAAAGTGTTGACAAGGGTATGGAGAAATTGCAGCCTTCTTTCATTGCTAGTGGAATGTGAAATGATGTAGCCATTCTGGAGAAACATTAAGCAGAGAGTTACCATTTGACCCAGCAATTCCACTCCTAGGTGTGTGTATCTGGTATATCTCTATCTCTTTCAAGGATATATATCTACATATCCCCAAGATAAATTAAAACATATGTCTACACAAAAACTGCTGTCATGTGAAATGTCCATAGAAACATGATTCATAATAGTCAAAAGTGGAAACAAACTAAATATCCATCACCTTATAAAATGGATACACAAAGGTGATATACCCACAGAGAGTGGAATATTATTCAGCAATAAAAGGATCAAAGCATAATTACATGCTACAACATGAATAAACTTTGAATTATTATGCTAAATTAAAGAAGCTAATCATAAAATATGCATGTATGATTCCATTTATATGAACTACACAGAATTGGCAAATGGATAGAGTTAGAAACTAAATTAGTGGTTGTCCAGGGCTGGGGTGAGGTGGGGACTGGGGACTGACTGCTAATGGGTAAAGGTTTTCTTTTGGGGGTAATGAAAATATTCTAAAATTAGGTTGTAGTGATGCTTGCACAAACCTATACATTTACTATGAAGCTTTGAATTGAACCTTTAAATGCATGAATTGTATATGACATGTGAATTATGCCTTAATAAGAATTTTAAAAATTATGAGTAATGACACAGAAGTGATGTACCTTCTGAGGGCATCATATCCTCAGGTGGAATACAGTGGCAAATAGGTCCCATTTTTGGCAATACTGATTTTAGTCACTTGGGTAAAGTGATGTCTGCTGGATTTCTTCACTGTTACTATTTTCCCATTTGTAATTAATAAGCGCCTTGTTGAGAATACATAAATACCCTGCTTCTCATCAAATTTAATCCTTTAATTTCAGCATCCTTTGCTGATTCTTGCGTAAGACAATGACTACTGTGGAATTTGCTGAATGATGATTTCCTATTTCTATCATTCCTTCTACCTTTAGTAGCTGGAGTTCTACTATAAGGAAGAGATGTCCTTCCCCCCATTTATATTTATTTATTTATCCAATTATTTCTTTATATCAGTATGAATTCATGGATTCTTATTTCATTCAATGGCTTATAATGCACACGTGTGCACACACACTTCTTAAAATGTTTTACTCACTGGATCATCAGTTATTTAGTGAACACCTACCACGTGCCAGACACTGTTCTGGTCTCTTGGACCTCTGTGTTGAACAGGAGGACTTGGCCAGAACAGTTTTTACTCCCCTTTGAAAAGCGCCCTCACTCGCTGAGCCAAGAAAGGCATATTCTTGGGCGTTCCCCCTGGTCTGTGTCCATTGCGCAGGCTTGCATTTGCCCACACATGCCCACACATGCAGTTGCTTTTGGTTCCAGGTCTCTCTGCCCTGGCCTGGAGGAGCCTGAGGACAGCGGTGCATGCTGAGCGCAGATCTGGTCCTGGAGGGCACTCAGCCCTGGGGCGTAGCTGGATGGACGAGCGAGGGGAGGAAGGAGAGAGCAAACGAACCCTGCTCCTGAGGGCTCAGAGGCAAGTTGTAATATAAGCAGATTCCTCAAGAAACCTGACGTTTAATCTTGTTTGCCCATGGGCGGTTGCCAGCTAGCTGTCCAGTGCCCTAGTTTGTACTAGATCTTTGCACTAGTTGTTTCTCCAGACTGGATGTAGGAGAAAGAGGGAAGAATCAAATACACTTCCAAGGTCTCTGGTTAGGAGCCCACTGGTGGAAGGCGGTACACACACTTAGCCTGAGACCCGCCTGGAGATGTGCAGGGCCGGCCGCGCTGAGTCGAGGAGCCCCCTCCAGCTGGGACACTCGGGTGGGGGGAGTTCGGGAGTCAGCTGGGGGTCTGGGCTCCAGCTCCCAGGAGAGGGATGGCTGGAGGGGACGAGGCGATGTGTTGGGGGTCCTGGGAAGCTCGAGAGGCTTAAGCCATGGAGGTGAGCATGAGCAGAGAGGAGGGAAGGAGGCAGAAGAGAACCTTGCCTACACCGAGGGGTCAGAGGACTCTGGGGAAGAGCAGCCTGAGACGAGTTTCAAGGGAACAACAGTCAAAAGAGCCAAGGACGAGAGCCTGATGCAGTACGAAAGGCCGGCAAGGACCCAGGCGCTGGGCACTGCGGGGAAGTGGAGTGGGCAGGGGGCGCATTCCCGAGACCTGGATTGTCGGTGGAGTGGGTGGAAGTGGTCGTGGTAGCTACACCAGCTTATCTGAAGGGGAGCTTATTCTCTTAGGTCATTTGAATGCCAACAGGACAGGGACCTGGTGATACTTCTTGGAAGTTTAGGGTCAGTCACTACTTTCTTTTAAAGCTCTGAAGGATCCTGAATATGTTTATACACCAGAGAAGACAGAGTCCAGCAGGCAGGAAGCGATTAGGTAAGAGAGGAAATCATTATTAACAGGAGACTAAAGACGTGGGAGGAGAGAGGATTTGGATCCAGGCGGAAGGCAGGATCCCAGACAGGGTGGACCCGGTCCACTCCGAGACCAGAGGGAGGAGGGGGAGGCGGGGTGAGTTTGAGGGAGCGCAGCAGGGAGGTGAGTGCGTCCTGGTTTCCTCGGAGGCAGCGGGTGAGCTCCCTTGCTGGGAGGTGGGAGAGTGGCCGGCAGGAGGGATAGGAGCTCTCGGAGGGGGCGGGAGCTGTCTGCAGGGCCAGCCTGCCCCGTGGCAGAGAGCAGCCGACCACAGGGCTCTGGCTCTGCAGCGCCGCCTTGTGGGCACTTGTCCCCAGTCCTGGGGACCCCAGAGGGGCAGGAAGGAGGCCCCGCCCAGGGCCCCGGGCAGGATGGAAGGAGAAGGGCTAAGGAAGCAGAGCTGAGGGGGTGGCTGAGAGTAGTGATGAGTTGTGGTGGAGGGAGGGACCCCGGGCAGCAGGCTTCGCGGAGAAAACAGGCCGTGGGAGGAAGGGAGGGAGCGAGCTGGAAAAGCAGGGTCTGCGGCCAGCCAGCGAGTGGGATGATGGACTGTCGGAGCGCCCCGAGGAGGAGCAGCTCTCTCCCGAGGACGCCCGGGTGTGGCCGTGCGTGGGAGTGGCTGGGTCTGCCAGGCCAGCAGGACGTCAGGCAGGGCATTCCAGGACACGGGCCTGGGCGACCTTAGCTAAAGCCGGTGAAACAGTGATCCCGCCAGGGAGCGGGAGCGGGTGGACAGGAGAGCCAGTGGGGGACGGGGTGAAGGCCCAGGAGTGGGGATACCGGGTGCTGCCTCAGTGGGGAGCCAGCTAGGAGGAGGACTGTCCTGCAGAGCCTCGCCTCTGCAAGGTGGCCTCCACACGCACCTCTGTGAAAGGGACAGGGTTCTCCTGCAGCCCCAGGGTCAGGTGCAAGGCGTAACAGAAGTCCACACAGGCGCGTTAGGCTTACAGCTTTCTAACTACCGCAAGCCAAGGGCCTCGGGCACGGTTTATACTCACCACGTGACTGCTAAGGGTGTTGTGCTGCAACAGTATCGTTGTTTCTGCCATGAATCTAGTCTAGTTTTCTGTCCACACTGCAATGCAGCTTCTTCTTGTTTGGGCTTCTTGTCCTTTGCCCTCATGATGCTACAAATTCTCCTGCCACTAGTTGGTGTTTGATCCATGTGAAATGTTTGCGTGATGAATTCCGGTGGCACCCGATGGAGGTGTCACTTGTAAATGCTGCACCTGTTGGCAGCTCACAGCTCTCAGCTGAGCCTCTCAGGATCAGATTTACCTTTGTTGAAGAGCAACCTTTGCCCAAGGTTGCTTGTCTTTCCAGGGTCAGCCCATATCCACGGACTGGCCAGTCTGGTCCATATCCACGGACCTCCCCTCAATGTGGAGTAGTTCTGTAGGGTCACTGGAGGGTGAGAGGAGGTCTTTATTGCGTCGTCACTGCAATCCAACTTCTCACTCTGCCCACCTCTGGGCACACTCCCCCCAGTGTTGATTCTGCAAGCACTCCCCAGCAAACTTCCTGCGTGCAAGTCTCCACCTCAGAGTTCGCTTCTTGGTACAGTGGCCAGATTTAGCAAACAAAACTACAGGATGCCCGGGTGCATTTGAATTCTAGAGAAACACCCGAATAATGTTTTACTATAAGTATGTCCCAAATACCGCATGGGATATACTTATAATAAAATACTGTTCATTTTTTACCTGCAATTAAAATGTACCTGAGCATGCTATATTTTATCTGGCAATGCTACTTTTTCAGGATCCCATTGATCTCATCCTGGGTTAGGAAATGAACATTCATGGTCCTCCTAGGTAGCAGAAGGGGAGCCTAATGGTTTCTATGGCTATGAAGAAGCACAAAGGTTACTGATGGCACAGAAGCCAGGGGCACTTCAAGGTCAATGGGACACCCCATCTAGAGAATGGGTGGGGGGCAGGCATTGCTGGTTGGGCTGAATGATTCTCATGGGTGGAGGTGAAACCACACAATTCTAGAACCTGCCTCAGGTTGTTTTGTGACTAGTAGTTGTTCCTTTTTATTGCAAGGTAATACTCTATTATGTGGATTTACCGGGTGCATTTCTCCATACACTACATGATGGACAAGTGGGTTGTTTGGTTCTTGGCTGTTTTGAAGGAAGCTGCTACAAATATTAGTGTAAAACTCTTTCGCGACTGTATGTTATTATTTCTCTTGGGTCAATACTTATTTTGAATTTTGAACTTTTGGGTAGCCATGAGCCTGGCTAAAAATCAGGAGTTCTAATATACTGAGAGAAGAAAATAAGATGCATGGGACAACTAGCAGACTCTGTAATAATAATCTGGACACAAAGCACTGTCTTCTGTTGTACCAGCCAAGGCTCAGCCAGGAATGCAGAATCAACAGGATCCACCCGCATGCATGCACACAGACACACACACACACTCATACCCTAGAAAAGTATCATGAGGGATTGGTTGGTTAAGAAAGGGAAAATCAGAAGCAGGCTGGACCCAACCCATGGGCACAGGTGGAAGCTGTTTTCCACAAAGAACTAAGCTTTCCTTTAAGAACTTCCAATTTAGTAAGTTAGGCTAACACAGGATAATCTCCCTAACCTAAAGTCAATTGACTGAGGACTTTAATTACATCTGCAAAGTCCCTCCCCAAAAAGATTTGATTGAATAACTGGAAGAAGATATGTTTATGCTACCACATGTCTTCCGCTTCCCTTCTGTCCCCTAAGTCTCCCAAGAGACTATCTCTTATAGCTCACCCTGTCTGAAAATATTCTGGACAGGGAATTCTAGGAAATACAGTTCAATACAGTAATGCACTGCAAGGCCATCACATCTGGGTTGCAAATTGAAAAGTCCCAGTAAAAGTCTCTCCTGGGCCCTTCTCAGGTCACGTGGCCACCCAGAGACCCTCTGCTGCCAGGGGGCAGAATGGTTGGGCTTGAATGTCACGACCAGATCTTGACAAGGAGGGTATAAAACTCTGATGCATGGTCCCAGGGCATCACATGATTGCTGCAGAAAGGAAACAGGTGCCTGAAAGAACTGGGGTACTGAAAACCCAGTACGACCCATACCTACATCTCGGATGGCCAGAGGACTGAGCATTGTGCCGAGCACTTCGAAGGCACTCGGGGGGCAGCTGCAAACCGAAGGAAGGATGAAAGTGAGACACACAGTTTCCATTCATTCAGTTGCTCGTCTAATCGCAGCCTTTGGCTCAGACCCAGGAGGACGGGTCTGTCGGTCCCGGTGACTGCCACACAGGCCCTGCTTCCTGCACTTCAGGGCTGGCTTTCAGCATATTAGTGCCTTTCCCAAGTTCTCAAGTGGTTGCTGTTTTCCAAGACATATTACGCATCTCACGGCAGCGCCCTGCGTGTTCACAGGCTCCTCTGCAAGTGTTTGGCAAACACTACGTGGCTTCAGGGAAGGGACTGATGGGGGGTCTTGTGCCGCCCCACTGCCTCCTCCTCAGTGGGCTTTACCTCTCCACAGGGCCCCCGAGGAGAAGGCCCTCCACGTCTGTTGGTCCCATTCCGGCCAAGCAGCGAGTTTGTGCCGTCAGTCCCTGTGGCATCATCGCTAAATCTAGGCCAGCAGAAATGCTCCTTTAGCTGCCTCTCTCATGGACTCATCAAAGTTTCATGGTCCTTTGCATCGGAGCAGTTCCAGCAGGAAGCGATGCTGTCACTGTATATTCATCCTGGTCACATCCCCGGCAGCGTTGTAACCCCTGCGGCAGGAGAAGTACTGTCTTTTCCTGTGGACATGTGATCTCAGTGCCTAGGACGGCAGCCTCATTCTAAAGGACATCGGGCAAATGTTTGCTGGTGAATAATGAACAAAGGAAATGAGGAAGGGCTGGTCTTTGCTTCCTCTTAAGCGGAGCTAATAACTGGCCTGGAGTTGGGACTGTAAGGGGCTGCCCCAGCGTGCGGCAGGGCCGGGAGCACGGCGTGCCTGCTGGGCACTCCACTCCCCTTGTATTCGGGGGTGCCCACTGGAGTGTGCAATCGCATCTAACACCTCCCTTCTGCTCTGCCTGCCTCCCCTCGTGGACTGTAAGCTCCAGAAGAATGGGGCAAGGCTGGGTTTCCTCGCCTGGCACTCAGCCGGCATTCGATAAATATGTGTTGAGCGAATGAATGAATTCTCCATGTCATCTGCTGAGCATATTTGGCTCAAAGTATCAGAGCTTTCTAGGAAGATAAACAACTTCTGCTATAAACTCTTTCAGCTTGAATTCTAGTTCTCGTTCCCCCCAGATTTTAAACTAGGTTGTGTTTATTGAGTACATGCTATATGCCAGGCATTGTTCTCCACTCCTCACTGGTCTACTTTGAAAATCCTGGCAGCCTCTCTCGGAGGCAGGTACTATGATAATGCTCGTTCTACAGTAGAGGAAACAAAATCACAGTGAGCTTAAATTAAGTTCATGCCCAAGATCAGATCATCGATAAGCCACCTGGTAGGAGAGGTAGCTGCCCGATGAAGCAGTAAATTGACCAATCACAAGACACTGGAAGGCAGGACACAGCCCAGAGCCCAGCTGACTTTTCTAAAATTTCCATCACCTGGATATTTTACTTCCTGTGTAAACTACCCAGCAACATGTTTAAACCATCCTCTTCTTCAAGAATTTTTCTACATATACTTGCCAAAAGGTTCAGCAATCCCTCTCATAGATATTTACCCAGAATAAATGAAAACGTATGTTTTCACAAAGACCTGTAAACAAATGCTCATAGTAGCTTTATTCTTAAGTTCTAAAAACCAGAAACAACCTAAATATTCATCTCCTGGTGACTGTATTTACAAATTGCAATGTGTCCTTATAAGGGAATACCACTCAACAGTGAAAAGGAATGAACTGCTTGTACATGCATGGATCTCAAAGGCATTGTGCCACATGAGATAAACCAGACACAAAACACTACATATGCTCTATGATTCCGTTACAGGACATTAGAAGAGGTGGAACTGTCAGGACAGAAAACCGATCAATGGTTCTGGGGGGCAGGGGTGCCGAGGAGAAGTTCACTGCAAGGGACACAGGGAGCTACAGGGAGCTTTTCTGGGGGAAAGGAGTGGAAACTTGATTGTGGTGAATATACAGATGTATGTATGTATCCTGCAACTGTACACGAAACAGGATGAGATTTAGTGTATGTAAATTATACCTCAGTAAACCTGATTTTTAAAAAAATGAACACTTTCTTTTATTCCAATGTAAAAATTTTTTTTCCTCTCCCTTTTTTAAACTTAAGCAATAGATTCATTCTTAAAATATACATGATTTTTCAATACCAATAGGCAAACCTGACTTAAAATGCCCCGCACTGGGCAAGCTGAGCAAAAGGCTCCTGGTTCCCCCACAGGTTCTGCTGCCAGAGGGGCAAGGCTGGCTCCCGAAAGCATTTAATCCCAGGCTGTTTCTGTGGCTTCCTGCAAGTCCGATTCCACATGACTGCTTTGACCTTTGTTCCCCTTCTGGTGGGATCTCCAGTGTCAGCAGGGAGACCTGTTTACTTTTCATAAGTGTCCTGGGGTGCAAGCTACACTCTATTCACCCCAGGAGTCAGGCGCGCCGGAGGGAAACGGGGGAAAGGATACAGGACGGATGCAGGGCCGGCCGGTCAGTGTCAGGAGCTCAGCGACTGGACAGAAAGCGTGCTGTGCCCCTGAACCCCACCCCTCAAACCCCAGACGCCCTCTCTGGGACTGTTGCCATGGCCCCAGGCAGTGGAGGCAGCAATACAAATAAATAGGAGAGTTGTTTCATTAAAATCTCTAAGATGTGGCGAGCTCTGGAGCTCTAGGCGCCATCTTCCCTGACCCCTGGAACAGAGGAGGCCATGTGTTAGAGACAGGATGGCCCCTTAGGCCAGTCTCTGGGGGGGGACAAGGACAGGGTGGCTGAGGGTCAGCCGGGGCAGCCTCCAGCTGCAGGGCCATGTCAGGCCTCAGCAGCGTCAGCTGCTTCACAGGTTCAGGCCGAAGTTGCCACGGGGGAACCGGGGCAGCAGGCAGCTGGCGTGCGCCAACCTGCCCCAGCCCCGGGCCTGACATCAGCTGGGGGGAAACTGAGGCAGGCTGGGGCCCTGCAAAGAGGGTAACTCCAGAGTTAAAGAAAAATTGTTTTCTTAATATTATCCCTCCCCGTGTCCTCCAGCTGCTGTGCGGCTGGGGAGAGCACAGGCCATAGACACTATTTTTAAGGAACTGGATTTTGAGCTGTATAACACGATTGTGCAACCACATTCCTCCCCTTGTCTTCTAAAATTCCCGCCTGCCTTATATACAAATCTCCTTAAAGGTTCCGCCTCTTCGTGTATTTCCCAGGAGCTCTGGTGCATAGCAACTGAATTAGCATCCAGGCCTGCTTAATTAATAAAATGAGGCTGCCTAGATCTGCAACCCTTCCAAGCAATTATGGAATCCCTCCCAGTACTATGAGGATTTCAGCCTGTGAGCACAAAAAAAAAAAAAACCTCACAGAGCCCCAAATGATTATTTTGCCTTAAAAAAAAAATCTTTAGAAAACAACTTGTCTTGTAGTAATTTCTTTTCCTGAATTGTGTTTTCCCTGCCTCGTATGGGAGAAATCCTGTGCTTAGTACAAAATGGAAGCCTAAATAATATTTGTTGAACGATTTGTCTGTTGCATAATCTCTCCCTGAGCCTTAATTTTGCCATCTTTAAATGAAGATAATAATACCACTCCTGCAGGAGGGAAGCCAGGATTAGACACACTATGTGTAAAACGTAGAGCTACATCGTAGCTCTGAAGGGTGTTTGGCATTTGATAACATCACACAATTGCTACGAGGAGAGACATATCACTTAATTCCAGATCTGCTACTAAATTGCTGATTGATCTTCAGAAAATCCTTTTTGTAGAGGTACTGATACTGTGCCCATGGGATTTTTTTCAGCAAATGAAATGACATAGATAAATGTAGGTTGAAAGTAGAAATTGCTTTTCAGTTTCTATAGTTTTGGCATCACTGCGCTTCCTTCAGAGTTATCCAAAGTTTTCTTGCTCTGGGACCTAACCCCTCCTTGGCTCTTGAATCCATACATGTTTCCGTGAGAGCCCACCTTGTATGGCTCGTGAGGCGCTCACGTGTGTGTAGCTTGTCTGTGCATTCATCTCAATTCAGCTTGAGTTCGGTGGGGGTGTTCCCAAGCCAGTTGGGGTCTCAAAGCACTTCTGAGAAGAAGAAACATGGCTGTGTGCAGAAACAGTGTGGTCCTCGCTTTTTTTCCCTAGGAATTGCTGTACAAGTTGCCTTTCCTGCTCCTCAGTCTACTGGGAATGGTGTGGTATTTGTTTACTCATTTTGCTCACCCACCCCAGGGGAGGTGGTTTCTCCCCTCCTCCTCTTTTGGAGCTGTCACCCTTTGTGGGTCATCCTTACTAAGCATTCGCTCGGTGAATGGATGAGTGTCACAAGGGAACAGCTCTGGAATATTGCGAAACATAAAACAGCCAGTGCAAACATCTGCAAAACTTGGCAATCTGTGGTGGTTCGAGGGAGCTCAGGCTAAGGCCTTGACAAGCCTGGAGGACCTCGGAGAATGCCGCGCAGGGAAAAATTATTTGGGGAAAGAGCGAGAAGTGTTGCTTTGCCTTTCAGGTACGAGGGAGAATTGGTTGGTCAGCATTTGCAAGCATGAGTTACTGTCTGACCTTAGCCTTCAAGGCTGTTGTCTACACCGTCCTTAGCCTGATTCCAGCTCCTGGTGGTGGCCTGGAAAGAAGCTTAAAGCCCAGGGTAGGGAGCACACAGCCCTCTGGGCCAGGCTCTGGGTCTCCAGGTTCCACTGCCTGCACCGGCCTTCCCACCACCGTTCACACCAGGAGCTTGGCCACGGTTGCACACCCCCACCCACCACCACCCCGTCACCTCCCTTCGGGGCTGCTAAGGATCTGGGCTCCAGCTGTGGCGGCCCCTCTCAGGCAACCCATCACGGCCTTGGGGGTGTGCCGTCTGTACCCACTGACAAGGGAGATTTAAACAGGTGGGATGGTGCAGGTCTCTTCCTGAGTCCCCAGCAGCGTGCGTGGGCTACTTGTTCCCGGAGTTCTGGACGCTTGGCACCCTCAGGGAGAGATCAGAACCCTTTGCCGGGAACCCATCCCTACTACTTCCAGGGTCTGGGACCCTAAGTGATGCCGCTTGGGGGTCCATGAAGGGGATTCCGGTCTCTGGACCTTTTTTCTTACCCTGATTTTATAAGGTCAAAGTGTCATGGTTCTAAGACCATTTTCCTCTCAACTTTGGACATTGATGCGTCGTTCTCTCTTTCGTGATCACTCAGAAAACATGACCTCCAGTTTCAGAGTATTTACTTCAGAGCTGGGGACAGTTTTCTGTATCTTATAAAATGCAGTGTGCAACAGATGGCTAAGATCAGAACCACAGGGTGGCTTGCCTGGGCCCCGGGCACTTTTGCTATCCCGGGCTCCTACCTCCGTAAGAATAAATCATAGGTAAATGTGTGCATGCTTATATACATACACATTTTTAATGACTGTGTTGGCATAAAACAAGTATAATCCGGGTTGGGTTCATTATTATTGCTATATTCATTCTTTTCCAGTTTTAACAAAAAGATTAAAGTATTTATGGGGCTCCTAAAATTATCCTGGGTCCTAGACACGCTTCCGGCTGTGCTTAATGAAGAAGTTAGCCCTGTACTGAGGCTGCCTGAGGCTGGTCACGGGTCTGAGTGCCTTTGCAACCAGGCCCGGAGCCCAGAAGGCTCTCAGTACCCGTGCTGTGGTACAGACCAGGTCTCAATGGCCTCTATTCCTCTCCTTCCTTCCCACCCACACATGTGCCAGAAACTTCCCTAGGCGTCAAGTCTCTATCATTAATTCCCACCCTCATTCTCACCTGCTTGAGGTACTCAATTAAAGTTTGTGGAATTAAATGGAAGGTCTAAGATAAAATTTCACAGCACTTGATGAAGATGAAGGCTTGGGAAGTCAGTCAATTAACAACACCGACCAGAGGCCATGTGTGCCCAGTGCTATGAGATCGCCCAGGAGACGTCAGTCCCCTCAACCGGGCACAGCTGAACGGTGGAGACCCACAGGGAATAAGCTGTGAGACTCTCAGGTTAGGATCGCAGACTTAGAGCACTACGAGCTTGACTTCGACCTCTAGCCTCCCTGCCTATCATCTCCAAGGCCTTGGACAAGTTCTTTAAACTTTGTAAGGTTTTCTCATCCTTGACTTGGGATAATAATAAGAGCAACCTTATTAAAAGAGACAATGCATGTGAAGATATCAGGACATCACATGGCCTGGGACATGGAGAGAGTTCAATTCAATAGGTTAGCTCTTAGGACCGATGGTCTTGTCCCATATCAGTGCTGGATTATCACCTATATCTCAATCTCTAGCTCCAGAAATTTCTACCAATCAATTTAAACTGGGCATGCTCAAAACTGAACTCCTCCTTTATGCTGACACACATGTTCTGTGTCCTTTTCTGCTGTACTGTAAGCTCTTTGAGGGCAGGCGGGTCTGTGCCTTTGATATTTGCTTTACCCAGAGCCGGTAAGTCCCCTGTACAGGGAGTGACAGAGTCACACAAGGGTGTTCCCGAGGGATAGCAGCCTGTGAGATGTGTAGTGGTTTAACCCAGAGAAATGTGATGACATTGGGGCTCGTGGGGCATCTGATTAGCACGCGTTTCTGTGGGATTGAGTCCTCTTTCTTGCCTCGGCCCAGGACTGAGGTTTATCATTAGAGAGAGAGGGGCAGGGTTTGCGGAACAGAAAGGCAGAAGCAACCTTTTGGCAGAGCCCATTAGAGCAGAGCCAGTGGATGAAAGACTGTTCTTTAAATGACCTTGGTTCTTTGTTTATGCAGGGATAAAAACCAAGAGCCTCTTGATGGGGCAGAATAACATTTCCGATACTTTAATGGAGATGTTAACTGGCCTTTAAACTCCGTCTCTAACAGTCCCCTTCCTTCCCTCGTCTCCCCTCATTCTGCAGCACAGGGGCTGGGTGGATGATGACCACAAGAGGCAGAAGGCACCTTTTCGCAACACCCCCACAGGGGTCCATGCAGCTTCTTCTGGGTTGCCATGGTAACTGAAAGGGCGACTCCCACAACATCCAGAGCCCTTCATGTCCCCCGTGGAAGGAGCAGGATATCCTCAAATTCCTTGTAGCAGGAACCCACTTGGGTGACGCTAACCTCAAATTGCAGATGGAACAGTCCACGTGCAGAAGGAAAAGTGACGCGTCTACACCACCTGAAGAAGCTTCGGCGGGCAGCCCCGCGTCACTGCTGCCGTGGGAAACCTGGCGGGCGCCGGTGTCCTACCCTCAGGTCAGCGGCTGTGAAGCAGCCCCACCAGAGCCTCTCCCACCGCTGGCCACCACTCCCGGGGCCTTCACTAGCCACACCAGGGCCGCCCACCTGCTGTCACAGGGACGTCGTATGTGAACCTGCCCACCCCTACTCCGTGGAAACACGCTCCTCTGTGTGCTGTGGGCACCGCCATCCAGTGTGCAGCCAGGGGGCTCACTCGGGGGCTCTGACGTGCTAGGCGCCGGCAGGGGGAGTTGAGTGCCTCTGCCGCTCCACTGAACACCATGGAAGGCCACGTCTGGGGTCTGCTCCTGCAGACATCCTGACAAGACTGAAAAGGAAGAACAGGCCGCGGGAGGGGGCCGTGTCCAGGGAGGGCTGTTGGGGTGGCTGGACCGCTCTGACCGCCAAGTGCACCGCTACCCAGCCCGAGGCCACAGATCGGCCTGAAGGGGCGCAGGTGCCCTCTGCACCTGTTCAGCGGCCCCCCCCACCCAAGACTGGTCTTCAGCCCCCACTGCTCGGGCCCCTGGATGGGTAAGAACGACCCGTCCACGACCCAGCCACAGACTCTTAAACAGAAAATGGAAATAAGGTTGGCGGAAAATAACCACATTCTTAAAAAATTGTAGAAGGCAGAAGAGAGGGCTGCCCCCAACCCTAGTTTCCCAAAGCCTGAACCCATGGCAGGTATTCATTCATGCTATCAAAGCAAACCTGAAGCTACAGAGAGTTCTTCTCAGGGAAAACCCTCAGCAATGGAAAAGAATTCCCCCTCTAATGTCTTAAAAAATGCCCCCAGGACTGCGGGTGGAGTCCAGGGTGGCTGCGGGAAAGGAGGTCCTGTTAGTTTTCCTGGACAGAGTGCTAGGAAGGTGAGAGCCTGGAGAGGCTTTGCAGGTGAGGCTGAGCCCCATGGGAGCAGCAGCGAGAAGTCACGTCCGTGTCCCTGCTCGGCAAAGAGCCGCGAACCAGAGAGGCTGGGAGGGCCAGTTCCACAGCCGCCTCAGATGGGACCTTCGTGGACAGGTGGCTCAAGGACGGAAGCCCCTCCAGCCCCCTCGCCTCGGCACTGAGCGTGTGCTTGGAACTTCACGACCACTGTGGGAGAAATGGGCCGAAGAAACCCAGAATCAAAGTAAAAAATGTTTTTGACTTCCATGGAACAGGAATTTGAAATAGAACATTTTTTTAAATTCCGGTTTCTTAGACCGCTGCATTTGTGGGTGAGACTTTCTGGCTCCAGTAGCAGGGTCCCATGTCCAAGATGCCAGCCCCAGCAGAGGCAGGCCACAGGGTGCCCAGCAAGCAGCCTGGAGGCAGAGGGGAAGGACAGGAGGAACAGCATTTCTGCTGGACACAGAAGAGTCATTGGCCACATGCCTGGGGGTCCTCACACTGGCGGGGAGGGCTGATCACACTGCCTGGGGGTCCTCACACTGGTGGGGAGGGCTGATCACACTGCCTGAGGGTCCTCACACCGGCGGG
>JAQQAC010002067.1:4616526-4633791 GCA_029783875.1 Phataginus tricuspis | reverse complement strand
CCTCACACCGGTGGGGAGGGCTGATCACACTGCCTGGGGGTCTTCACACCGGTGGGGAGGGCTGATATCACTGGCTGGGTATGAGGGTTGGAAAACTCCTGTCGTAAACAATGTGTACTCATTCCAATGTGTGGGTCAGTTACTTCAAACAAATTTTCTTGGCAGCTTAATAAAGACCTGGGTTGCACAAAGTAGCCCTCCAAGGATGCCAGCACCAGTAGGATTCTATCTGACTACTGGTGCCAAGGCCCGAGTGCCCCGTATGGGAGCCCCCAGGGGAGCAGCCCGCCTATGTGCTGAAGAACTCTGGCCTGGCTGGCTCTGGACCTGTTTGTTGCCTGGCACCTGATAGGTTCCCACTACATGTCATATGGATGAATGGACATCTGTGCTTCTCTGAGGTCTGCAGCCAGGCCCTGAGGCCCCAGGGCTGCCACTGACAGTTCTGGCCCAGGGCTGCTGAGATGCCGCAGAGGACTGGTGAGCTGACTCACCCCCTGGGCCTGGTTTTGGAAGCCCTTCACCACCCCGGATCTTGCCCAAACACCCAGTTTCATAATGGTCTGTTGACTTGACTTTCTTCCCCCCCTAGTCTGTAAATTACTAGAGCGTGACAAGCATATCCCCAGCACAATGCCTGGCAACTGTTTGCAGAATTACACGATAACATGCTCGAATCACGCCAGGCGAGCCTGGCCAATCAAGGCCAGGTGATGGCTGCACAGACCACGCTCAACATCGTCAAGCAGCAGTGAATTACTCATCTCTGGCCGGCATCACTTTCACAGGTACTCACGTTGTTAATAACCTCCGTTTCTGAAGGCGTTGAATTTCCAGTAGGAAACAGCTAATGTCAATCAAGCCAACCCGGCCGACCTTCCCAGATGCTCAGGCCACAGCAGCAGGCTGCATGCCCAGAGTTCAGACGATCCCTCTGCAACACCATGCACGCACTTAGGTGCACAAAGTGGGACGGAAAAGGGAGGGGAGCAGAGGAGTCTCTGATTATTCTCAAGAGATGACTGAAGCTAAGGGAAGAGTCATGGAGCTCGGCAACCAAAATTTAGCCGAGCAGATGCTGCAGGCCTAGTTAGTTGCCTCTTCAAGTTTGCTGGGGGGCTGCCTGCGAGAGGGATCTTGCTGGTTGGGCTGGGCCATTCCCTGGGGAGTGGGATGGTGCACAGGTGCCCCCTGGTGGTTTTCCCACAAACTGCAAGGCTCTGAAAGCCGGGTGATCTGGGGAGAGTGGTGTCTCCGCCCAGAGGAGCTTCATCACCTGATAGGGAAAGAAAAGAATCAATCTGGGGGGGGGGGGCCCGGGGAGCCAGAATGCCTTAATTAAGTGCCTGACACAGTGGGATGTCTTCTTAGTGATTCTATGCCCAGTTAGTCTATGTGGATTGATTTTGCGATTACATCTTGAATTCCAAGCTGCCAGGAACCTTGATAGAATCTTTACATCTACATTAATCAGGGAGTCCAGGTAAGCACCACGGACCGCTTACCAGATGCGTCCAGTGGACGAAGGCCTCCACTGAGATCAGTGGTCCCAGGGTCAACATTAATTGTCAGGTTCAGTAGCGAAAAGGGCTGAGCAGCGAGAGTTGGGCGGGGAATCAGGTAGGGCTGCCATGGCCAGGCCTGGAGATCTTGCTAAGGACCTACCCTAGCCAGATGCCGGGCAGAGCCACGGGCCTCCATGCCTGAGCTCTCAGCAACAGGAAGACCCCCTACCGCGAGAGAGGGGAGTCGAGGTCCAGACACAGGCCACTGCCAATCGGCTCAGAAAGAGAATCGGGGCTTACCCAGAAAGGCAGGAATTATTTCAGAGATTAGGATTTCTCCTAACCGGGAAATCCCAGGGTCTCTCATCCCCATACACAGAGGCATTGTCCTGTTGTGTAATAAATCCTTTCACAGTCTATGCAGCAGGCAACTATGTGTTAACTTAACGGGACATGTTTTGTCCAAGGGATTTTAGAGAGCAAGGCATTTCATGGCTCCTAGGCGGGCGAAACATGTGGGCAGTTTTGCTTACCATAGAAAAAAATGGATTAAAAATAATAGCAATTTCCTACATCAATCCCTGCTCAGGTATCTGGAGGACCAAACTCTTAATCCACAACCCGAATGTTCATGCAGCCTGAACTGTTTCATGACAAAATTGCAGCTTGAACGTCCACGGTTTTTTCGCTGATGCCTTTAAAAGCTACCGCAGCTCTTGTTTACCTAGTGTGGCTAAAAGTTTCTTTTTGGAAAAAAACACACACCAGTTAACCAAATCTAAGTTTTAAAAACATGAGCGAACTGTGCTTTGCTTTCTGTAACAGTCACACACCCATTTAAGGGGTGGCTACAGTGAGGCTTTTAGGATCTTGCTCTATGTTTCAGGAGAACAGAATTGGGGAAAGAACAAAGGGGACCTGGCTTTCCTCCAACCGCTCATATCGAGGTTGCACATCTCCCCATGTGCGTACCTTACTGGGTGCCCCGTGAATTCACAGCCACAGCAAACAGACTTTCTTCTGGCTTCTTGGAAAAGACAGGCCCGGAGAAGTGATTTCTGAGAAAAGCAATACCCCTCAATGAAAAACTGCTCATAAAACATAAAAGAGAAACTCCCTTCCTCTCACCAACAGTAATGCGTCTTCTACTGTACCCTGCCTCCGAGAGCCTTCAAACAGTGAAAGAGCTGAATCTGAAACATTTGCCAGATTAAGGCAAAACTGAGCTTAGCCAGGATCTTTATGGGTCTTATAAATATTTATACTTAATAACATCTGGGCTGAGCCTTAGTTTCCATCCTCATGTTTGCTAACGAGTCCCTCTTTCTCTCTTTTCTTTTTTTTTTTTTAATGGGAAATGAGGCTGGGGAGGACGTCGTTAGTTTGGTATTTTACAGTTTTCATATTCATTTCTCTTAGTATGTCTCACAAGAGCCAAACCAGGGTCTTTCTGATTTATTCATTTTATTAATAACCAAGAGTCACAGAGTGAAGCAGGGTGGGAGGAAAGGGACGAATCGAAGGTGGATGCTCTCTTAGGACCGGCTCACACAGCTGAGGGTTGCACAATTATCCGCAAATGTCAGGGCCCCAAATCCACTTTTGCCTGGATTATATGATTGACTGTCCCAAAGGTCCCAAATTTCCTCTAAATAATTGCATAATGTTCTTAGTTCGTTTGAGCTGAGGAGACTTAGTCATGAGAGTCAAACAAATATTGTTGATTGCTTCAGGTTCTCCAAAAGCTTTTCGAAGAGTGATTTATTATTTTTGGACAGGCCAAAATCAGCCCTGTTTTCAAAACCAGGCAGCAATGATATCTTTTGAATTCGAAGGACAAAACTGTGTGAATGCAAACTAAGTCAACCTTCAGCTTTCTGCCCTGGGAGAAGAGAAGGCTATTCAAAATTCACTGGTGTTTGGTTTGCAACCGGGTTTGGGCTCTTCGTCAAATCCGAGGCTTGAAAACTTTGCGGACATTTGCTTGCAGTAAAGTAAGGCATCCTGTTTGACAACAAACTTTTCTGGGAAGAGACTTCCTCTCTCATCTCTTGTTTATACCTCAATAAAACTTGGGGGAAAGACCAGACTTTCTTGCTGGCTCGGAAAGGTTTTAGGAAAAACCATTGTACCCTTTCAAATGGTCCTGGGGCAAAACATGGCAGTGTAATTTAGATGGCTGGGGGCTCCCCAGTGGCATGCGTACTGCAGGAAAAAGCAGGTGAAAAATAGAAGAAATCTACATGTCAGTAAAGGAATTAAAATGCTAGCGTTTCTTGCAGAAAGAGGGAGCTGTCAACTTGGGAAAGAATTAACTGGGAAGAGCTGTCAATGAATTTGCAAGACTTGCCTAGGGTGAACCAAAACGCGATGACTGGTGCATAGACACACACGGCAGAGACACACAGTAAGAGCTGAGGAAGAGCATTTTGACCTAAGGAAGGGAAGTGACTTGCTCAAGGTGACTTAGGACTTCGCCTGTCCAGTTGTTCCCACGAAGCGTCTCAGTGACTTCGGTCCTCCGCCCACCAACACTTGCACTGTATGGTTTTGAATTCGTTCCAGGGGCATTTTACTTGTATTCTGCCCAGAAATGAGTACAAAACTTTAACAATTCCGTTCTTGGTGCTGGTCCTGTCTAATGTTAAGCTCCCCCTGGGTGTCACCTCTGTTTCTATTGAAAGAAGAGATAATCCTCTACGCTATTATTAGAAGCAAATGGTTTGAGAAAGTGATTTTTTTCCCACCCTCAGCTTGTCATCCAAAGTGGGATACAAAGTAGGAGTGAAACAGAAGATAAATGTCCCACTCCTTGACTTGGAAGCTGGTTTTTGTTCCAAAGGTAGAAGAAGCCTTTGGAATGAGATCGGAGGTAGAGTTACACCTCATTTTCCTAACAATACGGGTACCGTAATAACCTTGGACAAGTAATCCTCAACATGATACTCATAGGAATATTTCTAATAAGTAATTTGAAATCATATAACCTTCCTGCTGTGACGCAGCGCAAGGGAACAGTGAGAAGATGAGATTTATTTTCTCGTGTTTTTCTAAATGAGGCCGAGAGGCAGGAAGAGGGGTATGGTCTACTTAATACTAATACGCTGACATTGTGTGACTGTGTTCTTAGGCCCTCATCCAAACGGTCCTCGGGCTGAGAGAAACCAAAGCTGAAAGCTGAGAACCATCAATCTCTGACGCTGAGCTTTTTCAGATGCTTTCTGAAAATTGAATATGGACGCGATGACCGGTGCATCCTATGATTTCTAAAGGCTGGGGACCCCGGGAATGTGCTGATGGAAAGAAATCCCGGAGAGAATCCGCAAAAGCTGGTCTTTGGAACAGAGACTTGAGTTGCAGAAAGAAAACGAATGAT
This sequence comes from Phataginus tricuspis, assembly GCA_029783875.1. Classification (NCBI taxonomy): domain Eukaryota; kingdom Metazoa; phylum Chordata; class Mammalia; order Pholidota; family Manidae; genus Phataginus; species Phataginus tricuspis. The sequence goes on along the minus strand of JAQQAC010002067.1, from coordinate 4,628,910 downwards.
TTTACTTGGAACAGTCCAAAGCAGGGGAAGGCTACTTTCATCTTTGAGTTCTGCAAGCATTCATCATGCAAGACTGAGAAAGCGGTGTAAGAGCTGTCCAGCTGATAACTTTAAAGTAAAGTGAAATTTGCGAAATATGCACAGAGCCTGGATGAGGAAATAGTCGATGACTATTTTTCACTAAACGGAATAGGGGCCCTTTTAAGTCGTGACTGCTCTGTTGCACACACTCTTGTAAAATGAGAGCTACTGATTTTTGGACATCAGGCACTAAATGAGGTACTTGACAAGCATGACCTTGACTAATCCACACATGGTGGGAGTTGCTCTTCCCAGTTTCCAAATGGACAAGTTAAGGTTCAGAGAGGTCTGGCCCCAAGATCCCACAGTCGGGACTTGGAATAGCCAGGATGCAAACCCAGGCCTGGGATCCAATCAAAACACCGCCCTGCCGCTGAGGACGCCTCACCCTTAGGTTCCAGGCGCCTCCCCCACTAAAAAGAGAGGCTGATTGTTGGACCCACACCCAACTCAGGCCCAGGGGAAGGCTTGGGTCATCTAGAGAAATCTAACGCCACCGGCCTCCTGGGAGCCCCCTGCTCACGGTGGACTAAGGAAGAGCAGGGCTCATCGGGTGTACTGACAAGCATTTCCCCCACCTGTCCTCGGAGTCCGATGACAAGAAATGGAAGAGGCATGTGTTCGTTCAGAGTAACGCCCAGAACATGACCCAGAAAGGCTGAAGAGAAGATGTTCACACCGGATTGAACTCGGGCTGCAGGAGCAATAGGGCAGCCGTCTATAATGAGCAGCGACTAGTTCATTCTGGGGAGGCGGGAGGCGGCGGCGCTGACGAGCCTCGGTGCCAAGACCAATATTATCTTATATTTAAAAAATCATTGATGCTGATACAAGGCTTCTGCGGATCCAAATTCACCATGAGCAGGAGAAGAACAGGGGGCGGGGCGGGCAGTGGTGGAGAGCAACCCGTCTCAGTAACCTGGGGAAGGAGGACAGAGAAGCAAATGAAATTCAATATTCCAGACGTTAAAGCCCTGTGCTTGCAGAGAACAAAAGAAAACTCGCCTAATGGAGCAGGATAATGAGGAGAACGCTCTGCATCCATAGAGTATTTGGTCCTTCAAAGATCTTTGCAAACAGTGCGGGAATCCATCGCCATACACCTGCAAGGCATTAGTAGCTGCGGGGCGCTCTCGGTAGTGAACCTTGGCTGCTGACAATGGTAAGAAAGCGCCAGCACAATAGTTGGTTGCATTCACGGCCTTGATGGGATTAGTTTCCAAAGCCACCTGCGAGAGGACGACGCTGCCGCGGCCGGGAGGGGCCCCACAGGCTGGGTGCTCTTTTGCCAGTGGGTGGGGCGTTCTCCATGTGGTCTCATGGATGAGGTCACTCCGCTCCCCTCTTCTCTTCACACTCACTCTGCAGGTGCGGAGAGTGCACAGCAAGTCTTAGGTGGTTTTATGTGTGACCCGTTTTCAGAGAATAAGGATATGGTACAACAATGATCTGTAAACTTCAGGCTTACGTGTCCTCTAAAATAATCTTGAAAAACTATGCCTCCACCCGTATTCCTCAACCGCCCTCTGAGTTTTCTCTTCAAAAGCTTATGTAGTTGCAAGCATGTAACTTCTGGCCTGTTGTAAAATCGGACAATTCAATATAGAACTGCTATTAACTCCTAAACATGTCCAGTTGAATGATTTAATACTCCCCAACATCCATTTTAAAGTTACGCGGACCAATGCTGCTCTTTGACGTCGTATTTCTATTCTGTTCTCTTTAAGATCCGTCTGATTGTATTAGAGTTCTGTGTTTGTCATTTACGATTTCTCTTCCACATGTTTCTGTGATAAGTATTACTTGTGCATACGTGTATTTTTAAGTTTACACATTTGAGATTTTTATTCTAGACTGAGGTATTATTATAATTATTAATACACAATTGCCCACAATATAAAGATTTTACACATTTTGGCAAATAACTATAAGCATAAAACTAAAGGCATCGACTGGACAAATGTCATGATGAGATGGAAGGGGGTTTATGAGGTTTTGAATCGTTCTTTTCATACCGTGGAGGTTTTTACACCTGAGGCGATACACAGAGTAAGCCTGTGTTTTTGTTGTTTGTATCTCTCATAAAACAGAAGAAGGAACATGGTGGCAGGTGGGCTGGCAAAGGAGAAAAACAGAAGCTTGTTCTCAGACCAATCCATTTTTAAGAGAGAGAATTCGTGGAAGCTGAGGGCTTGGACATTGATTCCCTTGAAATCATCCACATGCAGGGACCAGATGGAATGGTGCTGGGGGTCGGATGAGGCCCGTGCTCTGTTTGAAGACGGTGGTCATAAATCTCACGGTGTGGACCGTCTTCTGTCTATCTCTGGGAGGCAGAGGCCGGCCTGAGTCTTGCGGCACGAGGTGAGGGTGGCGAGCTCAGACCAGCACCAGCTTCGCTGCCTGCACACTGTGTGACTCTGGCAAGTGACCGACCTCTCCGGCCTCAGCGGCCTTGGAGAACAGTAGTTAAAGCTGCTTCTCCCGCAGGGCTCCTGAGAGGCCTCAGGGAGCACCCGCACGGAAGGGGTGCTGGAACTGGATGCTTCGTGCAAGGGTTACCTTGGCTGCCGTAGAAATATGGATCATTTGGATTTAACTACATGGACATTTATTATATTCTCTGTAACTTGCAGGGACAAAGCCTTTCCGAGACAGTCCTCTGCTGCTATTAGTCACTAGTGGCATTACCACTCTCTCCCTGTCCCCTGTGTTACGGCGTCAGGCACCTGCGGGAGACCCGCCCTGCCCTCTGCTCCTCCCCTGGGGGTTGATGTCATTCCTCCCTCTTCCTCCCCGGTTCTCAGGAATCTCCTTCCCACGGCTGCAGAGGGGGGAGCTCTGGGGTTGCGTATGTTGAGGCAGGGAATCATCAAGCTTGAAGTACTGTCTTCATGCCAACGCAGCTATTTGGGCCTCTGATTCAGCTGGAAAGGCATCTCCATCTGCAGGGTCTGAGGTGTTCCTTCAGGGTCGAGAGGAAGCTTAGGTTTGGGAACCTGCCGAGGAGGGCTTAAGACCGTGGCTGTGGAGTCAGACAGACACAGGTTTGAATCCAAGTTCTGTCACTGATGACCCGGGTAACCTCGTAGATCACTTCATCCTTCTAAGACCAGGCCATCTTGTCCATAGAACTGGGTTCCTGGTGCCACTTCCTTTACAGGGTTGTTGGGAGAATTGAATGAAATGATGCACATAATACCTCAGCACAATGTCTGGCATAAATATGTATCCAGTAAATGCTGGAGGTTCTAGCCAGGAAATTAGGCAAGAAATGGAATAAAATGCACCCCGGAATCAAAAGGAGGAGGTAGAACTGTATTTGCAGAAGACGTGATTGCCTTAGAACGTTACCATAGTCTATCCTGGGCAACCTCACGGTGGACGGAACAGCTCTTCAGAGACATTCTAGAGTGGAACTGGCAGAACAGTGCTGAAACTTAAGAACAATCTGTCCTCGTTTTTAAAATCTTCATGTAACTAGTCACCAAATCAAGCAGGCCGATCACTTTGCCCTTAGTTTTACCAGCTGAGCTGGCAGCGGGCCCTGCAGGGTTGATGGGTGGCACCAGGCACCCCTCCCACCCGGGAAACAGCAGGGAGCTCTAGATCGGTTGCTGCTGTCTTGCTGGGTTAGTGGGGGAGGGTCCCTACTGAGGGGTCCCCGGGGCTTCCTGAGGTCGGGAATTTGGGAGCTCAGGCGCTCACAAAATGTCCCACAGGCCCTTCTGGTGAGCCATACACACCATGGGGAAGCCTTCCCCACCCTCCCCACTGTCCTGACCCAGGGTGTCAGGGGGTGGCATGTGAGGCCCCTGAGGGCGGGGGCTTTGTTCACCCCCACGTTCCCAGTGCCTGGAACAGCGCGGTCAAGGAGAAGTATAATTTGAGTCACGTGTATAGTTTAAAATATTCTAGTAACTGCATGTACGAAGTGAAAAGAAACGAGTGAAGTTAAATTTAACTTGTATAAATATATCTCAGCTTCTATGGTGTAGCTCCACACATCCAGACTATTATTCTTCCCACATGCAATCAATATAAAAATAATTAATGGGAAATTTCACTTTGCTTTTTGTACGGTGTGTTTGGAATCCCGTGTGCAGTTTACTCGGAGAGCACATCTCAGTTCACACTGACCACATTTCAAGGGCTCACCAGCCACGTGGGCTGGTGGCTACAGGATCATGGCCATGACAGACTTAGAACAATTGCTGGACCACGGCAAACACTGATACCTATTTAATGACTACGATGGACTCAGAGTCTCTGGGTTTCCTAAGGCTGCTGTAACAAATCACCAGAAACTTGGTGGGCTTAAAGCAATGGAAATGTGTTCTCTGCTAGTTTTGGGGGCTAGAAGTTCAAGATCGAGGTGTTGCAGGCTCCTCGTGGCTTCTGGCGGCTGCAGGCGATCCTGGGCGTGGCTTGGCATTTAGACACATCACTCCGATCTCTGCCTCCGTCTTGCACAATCTCCCTTTCTGTTCTTCTCTACATCTTCTTTTCTGTCTCTATCAGGACAGTCTCATTAGATTTGGGGTCCACCCTTACCTGGGTGGATCTCATCCTGATCCTTACCTTAATTATATCTCTAAAGACCCTTTTTCTAAATAAGGTCATATTCTGAGTTTCCACACGGACATTTTGGGGGGGACATTATTCAACATTTTTAATAGTTCCCAGCTGATGGCTCTGTGCAGCGTGGGCTAAGGAAACCATCACATCACCTTACTGAAGTCTCAACAGACTTGCAAGGTGGAATTATCTCTTTCACTAAAGAGGAATCTGAAGCTGGAAATTTAAGTAATTTGCCCCAGTTCTCTCCACTGCGAAGAAGCCGAACTTGGGCTTGAACCCAGGTCCAGATGACTGCAAAGTCCATAGTCTTGTAACGTGTTTTCAACCCTATCTCACATCTCCAGCGTCCGTGGATTCTTACTAACTGCCCCGCACAAAAATCCTTTGTAAAAAGTTTTCCTGTTTAGTAGTTCTAGTCTTTCAAAACTCAGTGGCTTGAGGTGACTGTGTATTTTTCTTATGTGGTCAGAATGGTTTGTTCTGTGTGAGAACCATCATTATCATGTGTGAAGATGTTACCACTGTTGTAAAAGGCCAAGAAAAGGATTTGTTTTCATTCTGAAACAGGAGACAATGGGGAGTGGGGGGGAGGGGGAGAGGAGAGACTAAATTCAGTAAAGCACCTGGCATCCTGCTGTGTGTGAGTCTTCACCAAATCTGGGAGCAGAATTCAGCGTGTGTGTCCAGAGATGGAAATGGCTTGAGAAGGGCCAGGGAAGGAAGGTTTGTGAAATGCATCCAGTATTCTGAGGAAGGAGCCCAGCATCACTCCACCCACAGCCACATTTGTTGATTTGAAGGAGGGGTCCTGCCTTCCAAAGTGTGTGTTTAATACTTAATAGACAGAAACTCACAGGACAATGAGGAAGGGGACTCCAGGTCGTCCTGTTTGTGGGAGGCGCTTAGCTGGGAGATGGGAATACTCTGTTTCCTTGTCACATACATGAGGGAGTAAACAGCTCTCTTCATCTCTTCTGGTTACCAGAATTTTATTTACCAAAGTACATAGAATCGTCCAAGCTTCCCAAATTGGCAGTGGAAGTGCCCATCACAGTGCTGAGGGCTAGCTGGCCATGACCAAGGTCAAGTGAGAACTGTCTTCTGGAAAACTAGAAGCCTGCCACCAGCTCTCTGCCTAGCAGTTTGCGCTCCATGCCCGTCCTCTAGGCCCCTCCTGGGCTGACCAGTGGGGCGTAGGCGTCCTTGACCTGGAGTGACCTGCTGTGCAGAACTTAGCGGGGCTAAGAGAACTGTCTCACCGTGAAATTTCCAGGCCTGGGCTCAGTGTCTGAAGGCTTGACATTTGGCTTCAAATTTGGTGGAAAGAGCCTTGAGAGGACATTGATTCCATGCCTCTGTCATAGAAGGACAACAGGCCACAGGCCCACCCTAACACACGGAGCTGTGGTGAAGCGAAACCAGAGCCAAACAAAACCCAGCTGGCTGAGCTGCCCCCTGGTAAACCAAAACTCCATGATGTGGCTGCACTGGAAAATAGTCATTTGTCGTCTGGAATGTGGTTTCTTGTTTACTTTTTAAAAGAGCATCTGTTCTGGGCCACATGAGCTCAGCAGGCTCTGTGTCACGGTCTGAATGCCCGTGACCCCCTCCCCAACCAGCCCCTCCCCAGTTCGTATGTTGAAACCCTAAGCCCCAGTGTGGCTGTGCGTGGAGATGGGGCCTCTAGGGAAGGAATTAGGTCACCCGAGGTCATAGGGTGGAGCCCTGATCCGATAGGGTTGGTGTCCTTATGACAAGAGACGCCAACGAGCTCGCTCTCTCCCTTTCCTCTATGCGCCCAGGACGGGCCGTGTGCGCGCGCAGCGAGAAGCTGACAGTTTGCGACACGGGGGAGAGCCCTCACCGGTCAGCATCCTGCTGGTAACTTGACCTTGGACTTGCCTGAAAGTCCAAGAAAATGAATTTCCGTAGAACAATGTTATTATTTTTTTTATTATTTTGAGAAAACTGACATTTCTGTTGTTGGGCTCCCCAGTCGGTGGTTTTGCTGTAACGGCCTGAGCGACAGGTCCTCTCCGTGGACAGGCAGGAGGACTGGGAGCAAAGCAGCCTCGGAGTCTCCCCTCCCTGACGTGTCTGGGTCACAGTGTCCTCCCGGGGGACACAGTGTTGGCCGGGTTGTCGATCATAAGCCCCGAAACAAGTGAGTGGGACTCTTTCAGGAGGAGGTCGGGTGAGGCTTTCTTGTCCTCTTCTTCTTGCTTCCTGCTCAGTGGGGAGGGAGACATAGATCTCGATTTTCCAGGTGAGCTCTTCAAACATGGGCCGACGGCATGTCTTCTCCAGGTTGCACGACTTTACTTCTGTCTAGACTCGTGTAAATTGGGGTATGGCATGTTCTCTCAGGTCCTTTCCCGATCTAAAACGACTTTTTCTCTGAAACAGTATTTCTTCTTACTCATCTTTATAAGAGACGTCATCGCTTAAGGGAAGAAAACCAAAACCCAGATACAGAAGCAGCCACATAAGAGTAAGCCTTCCTGAAACATGGAGGAAATACAGTATATAGAGGTGGGTGGGTAGAATTCAGGACAAGGATGGACAGGCTGTGCTGGTATCAGGAATACAAAGACAAACAAGACAGCCCCTACTCTCAGGGGTTTAGAATACAGTAGAAAACATTCAAACAATTGGTTTTCCTTTTAAGCTTAAAATAAAAGAACAAACTGTAACAGTGTTTGGTTTTCTCAACTTTCCCTACCTTATTCATAGAGCTTGCCGCACGTTTAAAAACTCTGAGAATAATGCCAGGCGTGTTTTAACAGAGCTGAGTACAGTGCCCGGCTCTTCTCAGGGCAGACACTCTGCTCTTGTGGCAAATTAACACACATTACTATATAAACTCACCTAATGCACACAGTGGGGTCTCAGATAGCAGGTGGCCATGCTAGCTACTAGACTCGGCCAAAGCTGGAGCTAGATGGGGTGGTGGTTGTATAACTTCATGAATGTACCAAATGCCATGAATGGCACACTTCAAAGTGGTTACTTTTGCGTTATATGAATGTCATGTCAATTACAAGCACACACACAAGAAAACCCAAACAGCTAATGGCCACTTGGGTGATGCTGGGCTAAGGGGAACTGACACACAGGAGCTTCAGGGCCGAGAGTTACTCCTGCCAAGGAGGAAAGAAACCCCAAGGTCAAGGCCTGAAGAGAACTGGGTACCACGCGGCAAGTCAGAAGGAGCGTGTAAACTTCGCGGAAGCACCGTGGAGAGGTTGCAGCCAGTCTGGGAGAACTGCCAGGCCAACAGCCCTGTTCTGATCCAGTCTAGCCTGAACCTGACCGCGCCGTTCACTGAGGTGTTTCAGGAGGTTGAAGTGCATTTCATAACTTTCTTAGCATCACTCTCTGGCTCTGTCGAGCACCGCTTTAACTTTTACCATATGACAGCATATTTCGCTGTTGCCTCCTCACCCCTTTTGCCCAATTTATGTTTTCTAGGTCTGAAGGACCCGGCAGGGTGCAATGCTCTATTGCTCTTATCAAATTGCTGTTACCACTTGCCCTTTGAAGGCCTTCTGAAATGCCTTTACTTTAAGTGGAATGCTTTATTTTCACACATATGGACACACCTCCTTTTTCCCCCTGGATCCCTCCCAGCTGGCGGACTGAGCCCTGGTAATTTGATCATCCAGCCTCGCTGGATGAGTTCCTGCGGTCTTGGTTACATCACAGTTTCCTTTCATGGCAAAGTGTGTATTTTCCGGCCAACTGTCTTGTTTCTTCTCTTTGGTACTATTGTGGGAAGACAATAGAACTAATGTGCCTGCAAGCTCTTGTTTCTTTTCTTTGAGGGAATGTTCAGGCTTTCTCCTTAGCTCCCTGAACTGCTGATTTCTTCTGGTTCAACAACACTCACTTGTCGGCGTCCACCAAACGAGCCTTTCTCTGTGTCCCGATCCTGTCTGTATCATTCACAGTCTAACGTTTTCCGCACTGGCTTGTCCCCACACCTGCCCACCTCCAGAGGTAACGGGGCGGTTGTTGGGTTTTTATGGGTTTGCTTCTTTAACCTTTGTTCTTGTCGGCCCCTGTCCCCCGAGGGGTTCTGATTCTCAGTAGATCCACATCCACTCAGGTTTGTCCTTGTTCTTTAGTACACAAGCGTTTGGATCTATGATTCATATCCTGACCTTGTCATGCACTGGCTTCTTGATTCAGGGCTCATTTCTTAATCGCTGGCTAGCACAGTTGGGAGAATTCAATAAGGTTTTGCCTGTGAAGGCAGGGACATACGTCTGGTGGACAGCATGTGTTCACTAAATGTTTGTTGGATTTAGAGCAATATTATTTTCATCTCAGGAAGTATTTTCTCTAATGTGAATCTCTGACTAAAAAATGTACTTAAACACAGGTGCAAGAAAACAGTCATTCATTGTGGTGAGACCATAAATTGGTACAATTTTTCTAGAGAGCAATTTTACCACATGTGTCAAACATACTAAAAATATATAAACTCTCTGCCCCAGCAATTCCAATTTGAGGAATTCCTACTCAGGAAATAGTTGACTTGCACAAAGATACTACTGTGAGAATATTCACAGAAGCCTTGCTTATTATTCATAAAATATCAGGATACCTAGATGTTTGTCAGAAGGGGATGATTTAAAAAATTATGGTGCATTCATAAAGGAATAGTCTACATCTATTTAAAAAGATGTTGTAGAGAAATACTGAATGACAATCATGATATGCATGGCATTTCAATTGAGAAAAGAAGGCTAAAACACACGTGGATATTAGCCGACAAACATTAATCTTGCCTCTTTAAAAAGTGTGAAGTCTCAATGTCTATCCACTTGCCAAATATGCTCCACTCCCGGCTGCCACTACAGTGAATGGCAACTCCATCCTTCCAACTGCTCAGGACCAAACTTTGAAGTCACCTTGATTGTCCCAATCCACATCCAACCCCTCAGGAAGTCCTTGAAGCCCAGCCTTCAAAGCGTGCTCACAAACTCGTGAGAGCCTTTGCTGTTGCCCTAGCAACACCACCGTCCTCTCTCAGCTGCATTAGTACAACAGTCTTCCCACTGGTCTTGTTGCTGTTATGACTCAGGTTATCCTCCACCCTGCAGCAGAGTGAGCCCATGAAGGCAAGAAAACTCGTCGTGGGACTCTGCTCACAGCCTCCTGCAAGACACTCAGGAAGACGCCTAAAGTGGTCTGCAGACCCCTCCACACCTTGCATCCTCCCGCATCACATCTCGGATTGCATCTCTTACCGCTTTCCCCCCTGCTCTCTCCACACCAACGTGCTTCTTATTCCTCGAACACACCAGGAAACATCTTACTTAAGGGCTTTTCTACTGGCTGTTGGCAGAAATGTGCATAACTCCTCCCTCAGTTGCTTCTAGTCTTTGCTCAGTCCTTCTCAGTGAAGTCTCCCTTGACAGCCTTGTTCAGAGCTGTACCTTGCCTTCCTACTACCAACACTCAGGATCACCTTTCTGGTTTTACTTTTTTCCCATGGACTTATGACTTTTCTAACTGGCATCTCTCATTGATTTGTGTTGCATGTTTTTTTCTGCAGTTAAATACTTCTGATGTTGAAATACAACTGACAGTCACTTGTCTTCCAATTTCTTGGCAACATCTCTCTCTTACAGAGGTTCACAGAATGATGGTGCATCTCACAGTTGATGCGATGATGGATTGTTTGCAAAAGTCATTGTGATTCTTAAGAGGAAAGTACATTGCAATCCAGGCCCATTTAAAGAAGGAAGAACATTCCCAAATGAACAGTCTAAGGACACAATTATTGAAATTGGAAAAAGAAGAACAAATGAGGCCCAAAGTCACCAGAAGGAGAGACATAATAAAGATCAGAGAAGAAATAAATAAAATTGAGAAGAATAAAACAATAGAAAAAATCAATGAAACCAAAAGCTGGTTCTTTGAAAAAATAAACAAAATAGATAAACCCCTAGCCAGACTCATTAAGAGAAAAAGAGGATCTACACACATAAACAGAATCAGAAATGAGAAAGGAAAAATAATGACGGACCCCACAGAAATACAAAAAATTATAAGAGAATATTATGAGAATCTGTATGCTAACAAGCTGGAAATCCTAGAAGAAATGGACAACTTCTTAGAAAAATACAACCTCCCAAGACTGACCAAGCAAGAAACAGAAAAACTAAACAGACCAATCACCAGCAACAAAATTGAATCGGTAATCAAAAAACTACCCAAGAACAAAAACCCCAGACCTGATGGATTCACCTCTGAATTCTACCAGACATATAGAGAAGAAATAACACCCATTCTCCTTAAAGTTTTCCAAAAAATAGAAGAGGAGGGAACACTTCCAAACTCTTTCTATGAAGCCAGCATCACTCTAATACCAAAACTGGGCAAAGACCTCACTAAAAAAGAAAATTACAGACCAATATCCCTGATGAATGTAGATGCAAAAATACTCAACAAAATATTAGCAAACCGAATTCAAAAATACATCAAGAGGATCATACACCATGATCAAGTGGGATTCATCCCAAGGATGCAAGGATGGTACAACATTCGAAAATCCATCACATCAATAAAAAGAAGAACAAAAACCACATGATCATCTCCATAGATGCTGAAAAAGCATTTGACAAAATTCAGCATCCATTTTTGATTAAAACTCTCAACAGAATGCGTATAGATGGCAAGTACCTCAACATCATAAAGGCTATATATGACAAATCCACAGCTAACATCATACTTAATAGTGAGAAGCTGAAAGCTTTTCATCTAAGATTGGGAACAAGACAGGGGTGCCCACTCTCTCCACTGTTATTCAACATAGTACTGGAGGTCCTAGCCATGGCAATCAGACAAAACAAAGACATACAAGGCATCCAGATTGGTAAAGAAGAAGTCAAATTGTCACTATTTGCAGATCACATGATACTGTATATAAAAAACCCTAAAGACTCTACTCCAAAACTACTAGAACTAATATCTGAATTCAGCAAAGTTGCAGGATATAAAATTAACACACAGAAATCTGTTGCTTTCCTATACACTAATGATGATCTAACAGAAAGAGAAATCATAAAACAATTCCATTCACAATTGCACCTAAAAGAATAAAATACCTAGGAATAAATCTAACGAAGGAAGTGAAAGACCTGTACTCTGAAAACTACAAGACACTCCTAGGAGAAATTAAGGAAGACACTAACAAATGGAAATGCATCCCATGCTCTTGGCTAGGAAGAATAAATATTGTCAAAATGGCTATACTACCTAAAGCAATCTACAGATTCAATGCAATCCCTATCAAACTACCAATAGCTTTCTTCAATGAACTGCAACAAATAATTCTAAAATTCATATGGAACCAGAAAAGACCCCGAATAGCCAAAACAATCCTTAAAAGGAGGAATCAAACAGGGGGAATTATGCTCCCTGACTTCAAGCTCTACTACAAAGCCACAGTAATCAAGACAATTTGGTACTGGCACAAAAACAGACCCACAGACCAGTGGAACAGAATAGAAAATCCAAACATTAACCCAAACACCTACAGTCAATTAATATTTGATAAAGGAGCCCTGGATATACAATGGGGAGAGGACAGCCTCTTCAGCAGCTGGTGTTGGAAAAACTGGACAGCTACATGTAAGAGAATGAAACTGGACTACTGTCTAACCCCATACACAAAGGTAAACTCAAGGTGGATCAAAGACCTGAATGTAA
>JAQQAC010002067.1:4528476-4611526 GCA_029783875.1 Phataginus tricuspis | reverse complement strand
AAAAAAAAAGTCATTGTGATGATTTCTGTCTTTGTATCCACCAATCTTTAATTTTGTGGGTCTTCTCCTTCCCTGTTTGGTATTGCAACTTGCTTTGCTCAGTGTGTTGTGGCAGGACTGAGGGGCCAGTGGGAGCCTGGTCCTCAAGAGGACTACATGTCCGATCCAGTGTCGTTGCTATGTGAACAAGCCCAAGCTAGCCTGCTGGATGATGAGGGAAAAATAGCCCCATTACCTCTGTTGCCTCTGATGACAGCCAGAAAACCCTGAGTAGCAGAGCTGCCTAGCTGACAGGCTGCTGACCATGGATACATGACTAATCTTTGGAGAGGTCAGAGGAATGAGACAGCTGAGTCCAGACGAAATTGACCCTCAGAACAGTGACTTAAAATAAATGGCTTTTGCTTTGATGTGTTTTATTATGCAATAATAGATAACTGATGCTGACAGTGTCTGAAACTCAATGAAATGCAATAAATAATTGTATTATGTCTGTAGTATATTTCCTACCAAGTGAAATGCAAGTTTCATGAGGGAAGGATGTTTGCCTCTTTTACTGATGTGTGTGCCTCTTCCATCTAGAGAGCTCAATAAATATTAGTTAAATGTCTTGAAAGTATACAAGTAGAGGGTAAAGACTGGGAGGACATGTGCTAACATCTTCATAATAATTATCTCCTGGTGGTGGAATTACAGGTGTTTTTTCCCCTTTCTTGTTTATCCATAATGTCCAATTTTCAACAAGGAACATGCATCCATTTTGTAAAGAAAAATCATTTTCGATGTACTTAGACTTTGCAACAATAAAGTTGTAATTCAACTAGCCACTGCCATTAGGGGGATACCTCATCACTAGCATGGCTGGTCTTCAGAAGTTATTTTTATGTGGCATCTAGGATTTATAGGGTTGATGATATGAACAACTGAACTGCCAAGAGAAAACTATTAACTCCGACCAACTGCCTACTTTAGGGCTTGGGTCTGTTGAAACTGTTGCTACCCAGAAGGTTTTCCTTATCTGCTATTTCAGTTCCACATATGATAAAGTTTAGTTAACACCGAACATTGAGTGCTAAGTGATCACTACGGTTCTTATGTGTAGCTATTCGCACATCAAAATGGTGTCTGTTTGTTGGTGTTCACTTTCTTGTTCTCAGGGTTCGCATGTAGCTGAACATGCTTCCAAGGTAACTGCTGCAGCCCAGATTGATGCTAACTAAACGAACGACCCTTTAGACTGAAGAGGGTGGTGGGGCCAATATACCATCTATATTGACCATCCTTGGTGAACCTTAGCTAGCGCACAGGCACAATAATTGTATTTCTTTGAGTATTTTAATGCAGAGACCACAGGGCTTTCCGACGCTTGAAAGGCTTCTCTTCTTCACTGACAGCCCAATCACCTATTAACGCATTCTTGCTCCCTCCATTTTCACCCCTTCGCCCCAGTATTTGTTAAGTTCCTGTTCTTTTTTAGGTGCAGTGCTAAGTGCTACAGAGAAAGAACACAGGCAGGGAAAGTCAGCTCCCTCAGGAAGCTCCAGGGTGGTGAGGCAGGCATGCAAACAACATACGTATGCGTCCCTTCGCGAGATGAGTTTCAATGCACAGTGGTGCTAAGTGGTACCGAGGTACACAGAGCAGAAATGACCCAGTGTGCTCACTGGGGGTGGCAGTGGGAGTGGCTAACAAAGGCTTCACCAAACGGAGAAGTGCTATGGGGTCTTGCTGGGTGAGCAGAAATTGACTGGATGGAGGACAAGGTGTTGCGGAGAGGGGGTGACACAGCAGGTGAGGCAGGAGAGAGAGAGCATGGACATAAGAAAATTAAAACAATAACAACAGCTTTACTAGGATAGAACGTTTCTAGCTGAGTGCACTGGAGCCCACTGCCTCTGGCCCCTCCTGGGCTGACCGGTGGGGCCCAGGGGTCCTTGACCTGGCGGGAGAGTTCCCAGCCGTGCAGAAGCCCCCGGGACGCATCAGCAGCTACGCCAGGCGGGAACGGAAGAGCTGTCTCACCTGGCATATCAGAGAACTCACCCTTCAGAAGCTCACAATTCCCACGCTGTTAGTTCATTCACAGAGCTGGGCAACGATCCCCTCTATCATTTTAGAACACACTCCTCCTTTCCGAGAGCAAGCCCGTGCGTGTCAGCAGTCACCCCCCCCAGCCAGCTCCCCCCAGCCCTCGACTTCCACCGTGTACTGTCTCCGTGGATTTGCCTACCCTGGACTTCCCATATAAATGGAATCATGCAGCAGGGACCTCTAGTAACCAGCTTCTTTCACCCACTGGAATGTTTTCAAGGTTCCCTGGGGTTGTGACATGAATCAGTATTTCATCTCCTATTACGGCAGAGTACTATTTGATTGTCTGGATATACCAGATTTTATTTAACTATTCATCAGTCAATCACATTTGGACTGTTTCCACTTTTTGTCTATTGTGAATTATGCTGCTATGAACATTCATGTGCTGGGTTTTGTGCGGACACATGTTTTCAAATATCTAGGGATGGAAGCCAGGCCAGATGGGAACTCTATGTTTAACATTTCAAGAAACTGCTGCACTGTTTTTCAAATTGGATGCACCCTTTTAAAATCCCTCAAACAACATCGTCCTAGGGGGTGTGAAGTGGCCTCCCAGTGAAGTTTCCATTCGTGTCGCTCTCGTGAGGAATGATACTGAGTCCCCCCGGGTTTTTACAGTCATTCTCTCCATGTATCTCTCTGCCTAGCTTTTTAATACAGAAATGCTTCTCTGGATTTTAAAAGAGATAACACAATTAACTAGTTCCCTCCCAACACAGCATCTTCTCTGGCCTCCCAATCTCAGCCAAAACTCACTAAAGAGATAGCTCTGTTTGGTTCTTTTCTTACGCTACCCTGGTCCTCCACCGGCCAGCATGTGTCACAACGCCGGGCGGCACCATTCTCTTAGCACACCATGGGACTGGCGATCCCTAGAGTAGTTCAGGAAGGGCAGCTCCCCCCTCCCCCTGTGCCTTCAATCTGGCTTCCAGGATCCACCACTTTTTGGAAACTGTACCTTCCCTATAAGGCAGAGCTTCCCAACTGCTCGTGGGGTGCTGAGAATAGTTTCAAGGTGGGCGAGGCTAATGAGACCTCATCCTTCGGGCTAGCCAGGGGGTCCTGGGACGCTGGAGCTTCTGGGACGGTTGCATCTACCCCTGGGCAGTCTTGCCTGGTTACCTCTTGGTATCAGAAAAATAGGACTTTCTAATCTGCCATAACCAAAGGTTGAGGACTCCTGCTAAGGTAACTAGTTTCCTTCCTATTACTAAATGCAACAGACCTTTTTTTTTCTTTTCTAATGTACTCTCTACCCTTGGTTTTCACAACACAGCTGTCCCCTGGGCCCTTCCTACTTCTCCAGCTACTTCTGGGTCTGTGCATTTCCTCCTCTACCCAGTCACGGCAGGTGGAAGGTATTCAAAGCTCAGTTTCTAACCCAAATCACTGTCCGGCCAAGACTTGTTCCTGCTGCTCTTGTCTCCTCCTGGGTGCCCCACAATCACCTAAACTCGGCCCACCGCACTCAAACTCTTCCCCACCCAAGCCCACCCCGCTCCCGCCCCTGCTCAGTGGTCACGCCACACTCACCACATCACCCCTGTGAAATGAAGAGACTCTCTGGGTTAAGCTGGCCCCCTAAATATTTCCAGAGTGCCTCTCCTCTCCATTCCTATCACCGCTGCTCATTTCAGGACTTCACTACATCCTCCTAAAACATTCCAGCAGTCCCTTAACTGGTTTTCCAGTTGCCTCTCAAGTCCCCTTTCAAACAATCCCACATTCTGTTGACAGAGCCACCCTTTAAAAACACAGATCTGAACACGACATGCCCTACCTATAACCTTTCAATGTCTGTTCATTATTTCATAAGGCGCACAATGTCCCCATGATGTCCTCCTCAGCCACGTTTCCTGCCACGCAAGACTTTGAACTTGGTGTTCTAAGCATCGCCCTGTTTAGGGCCCTGTTCCTTCGCAAAGATGTGCATGTGTTCCCAGGTGGTGTCCAAATGCCAATAATACTCTTACCTGTGTCCTCGTCGGCGCCCTGTGGTCTCAGCTCCGGGTCCTGCAGGAATGTTCATGGCAAGCAGTTTGATGCCTGTAAACAGATCTCCACTCCGGTAGCTACTGGCAGGAGGACCACATTGGATGGATTTATCTGTGTCATGAACTTCAGAATTCTCTTTCTTGGAAGCCTCCACTTATACTTGGCCTTTTAGATGTGGCTGAAACCAAATGGGAGAAAATATGTGTCTTGCCAATGGGTTTCAGCCCTGGGCAAGTTCACTATGGATTCAGTGTGACCAAAGAAATGACACTAGAACATTATTGGGGCAAAAGGGTTTAATTACCCGGCTTGTTCTCCTGGAGGTAGGTTGAGCTCTAGCGTCTCTGCCTCCACCCAGAGCACTGGGCCAGCTCTCTATATAGCGCAATAATAGCTTATTGCCTAAAGGTGTGGAAGTGGTAGCCTAGCAACAGGCCAGATACATCACCAGGTGGTTTAAGTTCAGTGGCCATAGGAACCCCAGCTTCCCCATAATATGTTTCCCCAGGAGAAGGGGAATCTCTAATTCTTGCCCTCAGAAATTTCCATCTGCTGCACGAAATGAATCCCTGCTTATACTTACAAATGGGGCCCCTTCCTCCGTGACCCCATCACCAGATAAGGGACACAGCGGACGCCTTGCTCTCCAGAGACACGGCGAACATTCCAGCAGGCCCTCTGCTGTCAGCCATTCCAACAGGAAGAAAGAAAGTCAATACCGGAGGGCAACGGGCTGATTGTTAAACCTGGGCCTCCCGTGGAAGAAAGATAATGGTCTGGTGATTTCACAAGTAAACATTTTTAAGATGCCAATAGCCGGCAGGCAGCCTTTCACATCAGATATCTGTGAAGAGGCTCGGTCCTGGGGGAAGGCAGGGAGACAGGAAGCTCCCACCTTGGACTGAAAACAGAGTAGCTGGCACTGAAGAAGGAACCCCTCACCTCCCAGCTGCCGGGCAGTGCCTTCCTGATTTACGGCAAGGGTTTTGAGGCTGACTACTCAGACCTCAAGTTACTGCAGCTGCCTCCCCTGCCTGCGGCAGATGAAGAAGCGGAAGGCAGTGCAGGAGGGCAGAGAGAGCTCCGGGAAGCCAGCCTAGGCCGGCAAACAGCACAACATTAGGCCTGACGCTGGGACAGGGAGGGCACTCTGGGGCCCACACTGAGAAACAGGCGAGCTGCCCGAGGCAGGAAGCTAGCTGGGCTGTCTCAGGTGGGATCACATTTTTAAATCACCACACTGCCCCCCCCCACCCGCCTCCCCACACACACTGCACACGTTTAGGGTAACTGCACAGTGATACCACTGGGCCTCTATCAATGGCACCATGGCCCCAATGCCCTGCATTGGAGAAACGAGCTTGCTAGTTCTCAGCCCCACAGGAGCCGTGGTGGCGTCTGCTCTGAGCCCCTCAAGCTAAATACGGATGCAGTGGACTTTAGAATGGAAAAGCTCCATCCCTAGGCCACAGCGTCCCTGGCTCACGGGGTTCATGATGACTGTGTATCTGGGACATATCTCAGGACATATTCATGCACGAAGAAAACTGCTCAGCCTTCCCACCACCTGTGCCTTTGACTTCCTTGAAATGCTCTCTGTTCCCTTTTAGGGGCACATGGCCTCTCCTGTGAAAGCTTACCTTCTTGGGAATGATTTCCAAATCTCTAGGCTTTAAGATGTCTGGTGGAGTTTGTCCAACGGCCAGTCTGGATTTAGGGCTGCATTAAGGAGAAGCAAAACCTTGCACATTTACAGTTTTCCATGAGCAGATGGGCCTCGGGAAAGCAGGTTGTGGCCTGGGAGAAGCATGTCCCTGCCAGGGTTCACATGGCTGTTCTTGGTAAAATGCCACTGAGTAGAGCTGGGCACGGAGAGGGCAGGAGCCTGCGGTAGGAGGCCCGACTTGGGCCTGCAAACCCATGGCCTATCTCACTGAGAAAGCGCCCATCCACGAACGCAAGCTCGCTGGCAGGTGGTGACAGACAGGGGCGGCCACACTAGGGTGACTGGTGGGCATGGCCCCTTAGGGCCAGGGTGTCATCTGCTACTGTAAACGCTGGTTGCTGCCCACGGGGCTCTGGTGACGAGGGTTCAGAGACTCTGCTCAGCTGACACTAAAGAGACCTGAGGCTCTGCAGTGAGGAGACACCCTCTCCACAGTGTGGTCACCTAGGCTGCCGGGTCTTTGCTTTCCCCACTTTCCTGAATGCAACTCAGGGCCTTCTGGAGACTCAGGCCACCTGGCTGGCACCTGCTTCCTCCCTTCCCTCCACCACAGCTGCCCTAGTGGTTTTCTCATCAGACATTTTCAGTGCAATCGTGATGAGAGGGGAAAGCCCCAGTGTGAGGCCCCGGCAAGCAGCGGGACGAAGGCACGCACCTATTGCTGCAGGGAAGCACAGCCAGGTGTGGGCCGTTCAGGGGAAGCCAGGCCAGCACGAGGCTGCGGAGGCACCTTAGCGAGTTGGAGGATGCATCTGAGAATGAGACCTCCTTCCCCTCCCAAGCGGGAAAGTTTCAGTTTTCCAGTTTAAGAAACCCATGTGAACCATCCCCTTCCTCTACAAAGAAAGCAGAAACAATAGCAGCTATTGATGAAGCAAAAATGGTTTACTCAGCAGGAGAGCAGAGGACTTAGGAAATGTTAAAAACGGGACGCCTGCGGAGAAGCCAGAGGAGACACTGGCAAGCGAGGAAATGGAAAATGTCTGCGTTGGGTTTCACCTGTTGAAAATGAAAGGCTAGTTCACATTTCGAATCATGTGGCCGTAATGACAAGTTCACTGCTTAATCAGAAGAATCCAGCAAATTAATAGGTAATTCTGATGGAATAACGAAGCCTCTCTCGGGCGGAACATTAATTATCACCCTGCTGGAGGGAAGGTGACAGTGTGGATTTGTCCGGGAAGGAGAGAGTGGGCTATTTTCAGGATCAGTGGGTTTCTCTTTTCTTTTCTTTCTTTTTTTTTTTTTTCCCCAGAAGTGAAGCAACATGGGAGAGAAGAATATTTCTCCCTGGGGGCAGTGAGCTAATAAACGTTGTGAGCAGGAGGTTGCACTTCTCAAGAAAGGATTGCCATGTGGCCAGCTCCTGTGTTCGAATGGGGAGGTTGCCCTCTGCTATTGCCATGAGGGGCGATTAGGGTTCATCTTATTTATGGACATGGACCATCCCCATGCCTGTTCTCCAGCATGGCCGCTGCGGGTCCCCAGCTGCTGGAGCTGCACGCTGGCCTGGGTGGGGGGACTCCACGCCTCCACCTCACCAAGTCTGGACGCCTCTGTGTTCCCTGGGCGTCCTCCATGGCTTGCCATGCCTTCCTCCCTCTCTCTCGGCCCATTCCTCCTCCTCCTTCAGGCCCTCCCTCAGGGAGGGGCCCCTTCTGCACAAGGCCTCCTTTAAACCCCCCATCGCAGATGAACTTCCAAACTGCTCTGCAAATGTCCCAAGCTGTCCTCTGTCACAGCTCTGGCCGCGTCGCATGGTAACTATCCCTGTTTCCCACACAGGACCTGAGACATGGAGGAGGCAGTGGTGAGGTCTTTTATGTAGTGACCCAGGACCCAGCAGAGGGACTGGCCCCAGGTGGGAACTGGCTCGGGATGGGAGCGGGTGACATGCCCTGAGCGGCAGCTGGGGGAGGGGCCCGTATGCCATGCTGGGTCTTAAGGCTGGAGGCAGCTTGGGGCTCTGGCTGTTTCCTTCTCCCTTCCCTCCCATGATCCCTGTCTTAATCTTTCCTTCCCTTCCTTTTCCCTCCTTCTGGGCTCTTCCAAGGGTGACGCATGAATTGCTGTAACGAGTGGACTGCAGACGTATCTGCATGTGACTGATGTTGGACTGCAGACAGCCTCCCCACTCAGAGAGGGCTTGTCTTCGCCCGGTAGGGATGGCACGCCCCTGGCAAACCGGGGGTGGCCATCTGTGAGTGATAAATCAGTCACCCCAACCCATGGACACCCAGCAAGCTTTCTCACTAGAGCTGAGATCCTTAAGGATGGGAAGCGTGACTTGTCTTGGCCTCTAGCATGCCACTCACAGGAGGGCCTTGACAATGCTTGTTGAAAAGGGACGTGGTTTGGTATTAGTCTATGACAGAGTTTAAGAATCGCATGCTAACTGCAGATGGCAGAGAGGACTCTGGGAGGCCGCCTACCTCAGAGGCCGGGAGCAAAGCCAAGAGTACCCCAGGGTGTGTGCACCATGAGCAGGCAGATGGTAAACACGTCTCCAAGTGAGAAAGTCCAAGTTGCTGCAAACACAGGGTCTCACTGGGTGTGGGTGTCTATGTTATCTACCTCTGGACCAGGAGTCTCAGAATAAAGGGCAAGCCTTTGAGCTAGAGAGAGAATTTCTTGTCCTTGAAGTCTCCCATCCATAGTCAAATCACCACGGACAATGGCGTTTCTCTTTTCTTTTCTAAGCCCAAACGGAGTGCCTTCCGTGTCCTTGGCACTTACTCAAGACACATTTGAATGAATGATTGGGGCGTGCAGGCAAGCTGGCACAGACATCTGTCACCGTGCTGCTGGCCAGCGTGGATTCGGCTGGTCCAGCTGGTGGGTGGGCTTCCTTGTCTTCCCTCGGCGCCCCTCCTGGAGCTGGGGGAAGTGGGCCACCTTCTCAAACAGGGCAAAACCTTTCTCTGTGGTAGAGACGTTACAAGCATTTCCCAGGATGCTCTGGTACCTGCTTCTTGCTACCCATTTACCTCTCTTTGCACAACTTCCTTATCTGTAAATAAAACTACCTTTCCGACTACCAGCCAGTAGGAGTTGTGGAGATAGGCCAGCACCTTCATGAGATACATATTTGCAGTGGTCAACCTGCAGTCCTTTTTGCTGGGCGACTTTGCAATCTCCTAGCCCTACAAAATGCAGAAAAGAATTTTATTCCATTGTACAGTTATGCAGTTTTCTCTGAGGTCAGTGTTGCCATGAATTGCCTAAAGGGAAACTGCTATAAAAATGGCAGCTAATCATAGGTTTGTGGATAAAACAACACTCTTCTCTGGAGAGCCTGTGCACATGAGGTGAAGGATAAAATAGGGCTGCACAGTATTGGATTTCTTTCTGTTTATCCAAGTCAGTGGCCCAGGCAGGAAGGTACTATGTGAAACGGGACATTTTTGGAATAGCTGTTTTTGAATTATGTTCATGAAATATACACTCTGCTATGGAGGACATGTGGGAAAGCTACATTCTGACCGCATGACTAATTTTTAAAGCCTTTCATAGAGAGAGTTCCCCTCAAGAACACAGCTGGGTTAGTCCTTCGTGGACTGAACGTGTCAATTATGAATTGAGCTAGAATGAAATTTTGCTCCATGATGGCAGTGTGAACTGAGGAGTGGACACTGCAGCTAGGGTAATACGTAGTAGTTCATACACCAAGTACTATTATTTTATTAACTTTAAGAACATGTTTTACATAAAAACAGGCAACATCAAAAAAGCTCAGTTGATAAATGAACATAATATATCACAGATGATTTCATTCCACATTAACCTACATTTATTAGCTTAAACTGAGAGATTAGGAAAAAAATTGGATCTCATTCCAGCTTTAATCATGGATACAAATCGTTTGAAAGTTATTTCATTAAGGTTCTGAAAATCGCAGATTAACCTATGCCATCCAATCCATGCAATTAATAAATTCAGTATTTTCAAAGAAAACATTGAATTTTTTTTCTTGCACCAAATTGAAACCTTTCCGAAACTTGTTTAAATCCACCAAGTTCCTAGTCCACCTTTTTAATATGCATGAGCAAAATACTATTTAATTTCACACTCAACTAATCCCTTAATAATTTTCTTTCAGCCAGAATGAAAAAAGCTATTATTAATTTCCTAATAAAATAAAAAAAAAGTTATCGAGGATATGACTCTAACCTTGGACCAGTTTCAATTTCTTTTTTTTTTTTCTGAGAATACATCAAAGATTAATGTCAACGGCAAGTGAAATTGTCCCTGGAGAACTAACTATTCAAGGTCTTTTTCTTACCACATTCAATTGGACTGGAATGAATTGACATGATAGCTTCTTTATCATCACTTTTAAAATCCTACTTTCCCTTAATACCAAGAGCGAAGCCTTTTAGAACTATTATTTACTTTAAATTAATAAAGTATATCACAGACAAAAATATACAATTTTACATTAAAGCAACACTAAGGGTCAGGGTCTCACTTCAGTTGGTCAAAAAGGAATGTTGAGGAAATTTACAGGTATGGTTTAATTGCAGAGTTTGCTGTTCATTTAGGGAAAAAGAATGATACTAGATCTCATACTTGTCTCCAAGGCAAGATATTGCAAACCTTGTGATCAAAACACCTGCCAGTTAGAAGCACGCTCTCTGAAAAGTGATCACCACAGCTTCAGTGTTGAAGCCCAAAACAAGAACAAAAAAAACCCAATGGAAAAAAAAAAGTCCCAACATAAACCATCTTCTAAGCCTCTGTGTTGAATATTGTTTCCCACCCGTTTGCGACCCTTAATGTTACTAGAGGGATGGCTGCATATTTGAGATGATTAAAAAATAAAAGCCTAGCTTAAAAGCACCTCCTCTTCAAGTATGTAATTACACACAAGTTAAAGATTCCTTCTGACAGTCCTAGGGACCCCGGTTGTTACTGTTTCACGTATAAGCACCATTGAGCCCATTTAAAAAGCATATTTGCAATGATTGAATGTTTCGTGTGTCCTCGATTTCTGTTGATTTATTTGCCTTTAAACAAAAAAAAAATCTGTGTTAATTTATACTCTTCTTTTCATACCTGGATTGACAAAAATGTTTATTTTGGAAGTGCTTTTAATCACTATTTTCCCCAAATAGAATGGCTTTGTGAAACCTGATGATTAAATAAAGAAATCCACAAATCCCTACCTGCAAAAGAAGCATGTATCTGACCCTCTATCACTGCATGCAAAGCAAAGGTCTGAGAGTATTTTCCCCAAACTCCCAATGGAAATGGCCAGACACCAGGCAGGAAAGGCTGACCTTTGAACTGACCAACTTCAAGTTTTTTAAACTCTTTGATTGGACAAAATAAAATCACGTAGCCATTTAATAATAAATGATTCACAAATTATAGAAAAGATGTTATCTACAATATATGCCAGGTGATGCAATTTTTTTTTTTTAACTCACATCCGAATGAAGAATTACATGAAAAATACCATGTGGGATCTTGGGGCTTTCCAAAATTCCAAAATTGCAATGAAGAAGGGGACGTACCAGAATTTTTGGTTGTTCTTTTCTTGGCAAAACTGGGCAGAGAGGAGAAGAAGTGAACCTGCCCTCTGCGATGAGCTCTACATAGTCAGCTTCAGCCTGGGGCACCGTTTTATGGTCAAATATAAAACCTTTTGAAAACAGAAGTTTATCATGTAAATGCTGACAGATCCTTACCCGGAGAAGGGCTAGCAGGCGACACGATAATACCAAGAAAGGTCCCCAAGCACAGTGGCACTTCGGCAAGGGGGATAGAATTGTCCAGCGGGCCCCGCTGGCTAACAAACAACCATGATTTAATAGGTGCTTGAGCTTTGCTCATACGGTACCACTGTGACCCTCTAAGCTAAGCCAGTTTTTCTTTTTTCTTTATTTCTGACTGAAATATGCTGCAAAGGGTAAAGGAATGCAATTTTAGCCTTCATTCATGGATATATTGCTTTCTTTCAACAATATCTGAACGGGCCTGTTAACCACACCCCCCCCGGGGAAGGTGCTGAGCGTTGCAGGAAGGTCTCACTGAATACAAAACACCAAGCCTTTTCAGGAGTTTATTCGTATTTTTTTTCTCTGCTTATTTTAATATGCACCACGTATAAGTCAGATGAGGGCTACAGTAAAAACATTGTCAATGACTGAAGTCTCACTTTTCCTTCTAATGGTCTGGAGCAAATCACAGATTCATTGATTAGGACCAATAAAATGATTTCTGCTACGATGGTGAGGAAAAAAACATGTTCGTCGATATGAACAGTTCTCACCTACAGTGATGATCCACACGATGCGAGCAGTGAAAGAGTTCCTCTTAACTAGTCTACTACTGAGTCAAAAAGATGGACCTTAAAATTCCCTTGAAAATACCATGTGGTTGGTCACGTGTCAGTAAAGGACAGTCCCCATCAGCAGGCCACCACCATAAAAGCTATATTAAATACCCACAAAAAAAAATATGGAAGCACCCGTGGCAATGATTAAATTTTAAGTACAGAGATAACACTCCCATAATGGGACATATGTCTTCTATGATAAAGTGAAATAAAAAATAAGATCGATTTGGTTATAGAAATTCCTTAAAGAACACCACCACTTAATTATGTCAGACGTGAACTATCCCAAGAATGTCGTGGAAAAAAAAAAATCCGAAAGCACTGGCTTAAAGCAAAACAGTCTGGATACACCGACGGAATCAGCATGCCCTGTGCTTGTCTGTTAACCCTCCGAGTACATCTCTGACGTTCAGGATCTCAATAGCTTCATGCCGAAGACTGCATTCCATCTGAGTACTCAATATTTCTACTTGACAGGTCACATTCCACTGTTGGTTGAGCATAGATCAGATTCTACAGCAATGTGCTGGGGTCCCCGTGCTGAATGGGCCCTGTATTCTTCCAAGCTGCCCTTCTGTAATGTGCTGGGAAAAACTCTTCAGCTTCACACGGTCCACAGGCCCCCAAGACTTGGAAACAAGGACGACTGAGCCGTGCATTGTGAGTTCTGCATACTAGATGCTATAGCAATACATGTAATGCCCATGGGAAAAAGTTACTCAGAGAAGAAAGGAAAGTGACAGTGCACTACAGGTAGGCCTTGGCTCACAGGATTCTTCACAGCCACACGTTTAGAGCCCAGGCAAGCTATACAGCCACTTCTTTGTCTTCCTTGGAATCGGGCTCTGCTTTATAATTCTAGAGAAGGCCATCATTTCTGCCCAGTTCAGGGTGCTTTACTCATATGGGACCTACCTACAAACCCACCCCCTTCCTGGTCTGCTCTCTTCCATCCCCTAAAACCCCATGTGATTTGTGCCACTTTACCATGTTGTGTGTTATTTTAGGACTCTCTAAAAGGGGGAAAACCTTTCCTTAAGTGATCTACTGGTTACATGTCCGGACAGCACAGACTGAAGAGATAAACCTAAATGTGGGAGAGCAAAATACGTGGGGGACTGTGTTGCAAAAAATCATAACATGCTGTGATTTTAGAACCTATATTAATACAGACCATAGTTTATGAGTTGAAGAGTGCCAAACAGCAATCGAAGACCAACATGTATTTGAAAGCAAAGAACTGACCAGAAAGGTCATACACGAATTTCGAGATGTCCAGGGTATTGACATGTACTCGAAGCTCAAGAAGTGCTGTTCGGCCATCCACATGCAAATCTCATGAGACCTCACTGTCTGGGTTACAGAGCTGAGCAAACCTCAGGAGGTCATTTGAGCTGGGCCCCTGCCTCTGAGACACCGCGGCTGGCCTAAGCACCACAGGTACCAACAGGAGGCCACAGGCTCCCGTTCAGGCCACATTCCACACTCTGCAACACACTCACCAGAGACACAGGGCTAGGGAGAGAGATATGGTAACAGGAGTAAAAATACAGCTCTCAGACAAGACTTGGCCCCAAGGGAGCAAAACGCATCCCTCTGGACAGCTAGAGACAGTGGTACAAAAAGGCCATTTTAGGGCACGGAAATTTTAAACTCAGGGGTATCTTTCAAGTCTCCCATCCTGTTCTTCCCAGGAGACTCTATGTAGGTAACCTAAAGGTGCACATGGAATTATCTTCCAGCAGTTTATTCCCTTCAAACCCACTTCTAGAACATTCTGGACTGTTTTCCCACTGCGCTGTCTCCTCAGCCACCTTGCAAAGCCTTGCCTCCAGCTCCCCGGGCCCCGGCGCTCCTATGTGTGCAGTTCACGCTCTATGTGCATTTCACCCTGAAGACTGCAGTGCATGAAAAGCAGGTGAGAGAAAGAACAGGATCTTGTTTCCTTTCTGTTTCGAATTCCAGCCCTGTAGAGCACCTGGCAATTTATTGCTCTTTTCCACCAGTTGTGTTTTTTTTTTTTCCCTGTAGGTGTCTCATATTGAGCAGGCAGACCCTCGCTCACCAAGCACAAGACGCAGGATGGTGACTTCCCGAGGGTCTGCGCTGGTGCTGGCAGCAGCTGATGTGGAAGCAGCATTTCCGGGGCGTCATCAGCACACTTTCATATGGAGACAGTTTGGGCCGGGGGCGCCACCTATTTCCTGGGTCAGGCTGTGGCCGCAGACCCCATTCCCTCCACTCAGGATGTAGGACTCAGGGCAGCAGACAGTCAGACCTCTAATGAAAAAACCCATCTTAATAGGATTGTGAAGAAGAAAGAGGTGTGCTTATCCTTAGGTTATAAACCTGCCATGTTCTAAACCCACAGAAGAGGGTGAGCGAGATAGCGTTCTCTGTGCCTCTTGTGTCTGGACACCTCAGCATCTAGTAACACCTCTTGGTCTTCAGCAAAGTCAAGAAACCTGTGTGTATACATCCAAAGACCCGGAAAATTCCCCCAGGGTTCTCCATAACATCCTATGCACTCAGAGGGTTAACATGTGCTATGTTACATACTGCAAATCCTAGCTTGACTGATGAAAACATTCATTGCTTCTTTGTTTTTAAAAAGTTGCAAATTAGCCTTAACCCTTTGAGGACCTTATCAGCTGCAAGTTGCCATTGTCCCAAACAACGTGTCCTCGTCTCATTCAGCAAAGGGAACTCGCTACAAAGATAACCAGAAAACACTCTTTCTGTCCTGCCATTCAAGCATGGAGTGCTAGATAGATCAGACGAAACCGTTTTTACATAAATTTGGAGAAAAAAAAAAAATCTCAAGAGTCTCAAAGGGTCAAGCTAGGACTTGGAGTAAAAGGGTCTCATTAAAAGGGCGAGTTTGGGGAGCGCACAGTCTCGGACGAGCTCGGGGAGTAGTCTTCGGATTCCGAGTTGAGTTCGGCGGGAGCTGCCTGCGCCTTGTACCGGCCTCTCACATCCTGGTGGCGTCTTCGTCGGAAAACCTGCCTCTCCTTATCAAGAGCGGTGGTCTAGCAGGGGCATAAAATGAGAAAGAGGACAATTAGGCTGAAGGAAATGGCAAAAGAAATGCTTTCTGGAACTTTCCAAGGTCAGAAAAATAATGCTGGCCACGTTAACCTGTCCATCACAGCTCACTTGTCTTGACAGTGGCCGCGGCCACCGCTGCCGGGAGCTCTCTGCTTCCCCCAGATGTAGCTCCTGAGTGCACCTGGTCATGACCGGGTGGGATGGATGCTGGCGTGGGTCTGACCTCTCCCCACCCCTACCAACAGTGCCCCTGGCTCCACACCGATGGCACCTGGCTGCTCCCGGGCGAGAACAGACCCCGGTAGCGGGCACCCAGGCCTGAGTGGCGTGGAGGGTGCCAGGCATGCCTCGTTCAACAACATTCAGCTCAAGCAGCTGAGGTGTCAAGTAAAGATGAGGGCGGTGAAGTTGTCAGACATGGACACAGAGCCACAGGTTCGCCCTGTTATTTTAGCACCTCCTCATTCCGAATCATCTTGCTGTTGATGAGGGCGTGTGGCTGGATCCCTGGGAAGGACGGGTTTATAAGGAAACCAACTCCTGAAATTGAAAACTCCTTCGAATGCAGTGAATTAAACCAAATAGGAAGCTTCCCATGGATTTTACTTTGCAGAGTTCACTGTCCCTGTAGTATGTGGGTATTTCTGAAACTGAGATGTAGTTTTGTAGGTCTTCCAGCTCCGGCCCTCCAGGCCTCATGTTCCTGAGAAAACCTCAGATGCTCTGCAGGACGCGCTAGCCAGCCACAGCTCTGGAAGTTATTATGACATCAGAATTGGGCACTGCATGACTTCATTACAGATTTAATGGGTGGGAGGAGGAAGGGGGGCATCACCGAGAGACCTAACACAGAGAGCAGAAGAGTGGGTACAAAGCTTGAAGGAAAACGTCGGACCCATATAAAAGTTAAAGGCATCCTTGTTTGAAAGTCTCTCTTTAAAAGGATGGACCCTGGGGGTTATTCTGCTTTTAAGAGATTACTTTTCCTCTGCAGGGATATATACCACCATTTTTCCTGTTGAAAATTTACTGTTAGCTTCTTCAAAGAACAGAGATAAATTTATAGCTAGTCTGGTTCTGAGAACAAAGTGGAAACTAAGCCCCTCATACAATTGCAGAATAGCATTAGAGCAATCTTGGATCTAAAATAAGGCAATCAAAGTCCCAAAATGAAGTAATAAAGAGAGAAAGTGAGGCCGTGTGTAGACCCAGTACAGTAAATAGCTTCAATAGGCTGAGCTGCTCTGCTTCTAAAACTATCCACACACTGAGTAGCAGTGTTATGAATCAGTGAGGGAGATAAGCTTTAATAACCCACTCCTCGTTTCACTGGACTGTTAATATAATAGTTACTCAATAGCTGCTCCCCTGAAACGTCTGCCTTTGGTTCTTCCACTTCTTAAATTTTAAGGACGTTCATATAATATAGTTCTTGGTCTTATACCCACCGATTTATAATATTTTCAGCATCATAAACCCAAATTTCTAACTTTACTTAAAACATTGTAAAGTCACAACACATGGTATTCTGCTTTCAAAGCAAACTGAAAATGTTCTGTTTGTGTAGAGTTGAATGTTTGAATGTTTGTAAAAAAAAAAAAACAGACCTCTATTTAGTCTGACTTACATAAAAAGCATTCTGTAGGGAATCCAAGAGTAATATAAACTCTTCTCTTGGTCACAAAAAATATTTTTATTTCTACCTTCTTGAGAAAGAAGGAAGTCATTGGAATTGGACTGAATACTGACTAGTGAGCTGACGCTTTCTGGCGTGGGGAAGGAAGCACATCGGGCTGATTGTCCAGAACTTCAAGTCCGGCTCCATCCACCACTGGCCGTGTGAACCATTCGCTCAGCTCTCAGTTAAATAAGGAGGAGCATAATCCGGTCCAGCCCTCCCAAACTGTTGTAGGTAAAAATGGATATGCAAATACCTTCTGAATGGCTAAGACTCCCAGAAATAGATGGAGTTCTTGTTTAAATTTACAATTTGATGTAAGATATTCTTTTAAAATTAAGTTAACTGCAGACCAGAAGAAAGAAGGAAAACAGAGAGCTCACATTAGAACTTACCCCGGACTACTTTCTCTCCCTCCCTGCGCTTATTGGCACCTTCTCCATATTTACCTCATCTCCTCCTAATTTACTCAGTTATTTCAAGTCACACTCTTGGTCACAGTTGCTGAAATGGGCCATTTCTCCACAAAGACTGTGATCTGGTTTATGTAGGGCTGGTAGCCCTCAGCCCAGGCTTGGCCCGTCCATTCCCACACTGTCACTTTCATTCCTGCAAATCCTGATAAGGGCAATCATACTGTCCTCCTCACCTGTCCCTCCATCTAGAAAGCCCTTCCCCTGTCCTATTTAAGCAGTCAGGCCTTGCCACTCCTGCCCATTTCTCTAGTTAGCAGCTTCCGAAATGTTCGCCTTTGTAGATGAGCCCTTAGCCTCAAATGCTCCCGTGTTTTCAGTCGCCCAGACTAACCAGCAACTCCTCTGAAGCTGGAGGTCGGCGATGTATCACGTCAGGGTCACATGTCAGGGAGTAAGGGTGGGATAGTTGTTTCTGTTGGATTTATAGAGTCTTAGAATGGCAAGAGAATTATAAAGCATTCTTTACCCAATGTGTTGCCTTGACAGGCAGGGAAACTGAGGTCCAGGCCGGTGCAGAGACTTGCCCAGGTTACATCACTAACTAGGGACAGAACTCACTTCCCCGCCTGCACAAGTCTCAAGGAATTTTTTCCCCAGTTACACTGAAGCCCACTGAAACAAAGTAAAATGGAGCCACTGCTGGCCGATAGCTCATGCCTTCTCCCCTCCCAACCAGAGTGAAGTGCAGAGAAGACACTGACCGCAGGCAGCCCAGAGGCCAAAAGACCAGGGCTTTCCCATGCTGGGGACCTGAGAGCCTCTCTCTCCGAAACAGCAAGCGTGGGTCCACTGTGTGTACAATCCCCAGACTTACAGACACCTAGGTCTGATGGCACAGAGGTAGTTACTTGTCCACCCAGGTCCTCATGATATCCTGAAAAGCTACACAACTAATGTTTAGGGGTCCCAACCATCTTGCTCTCAAAGACTCAGAGATGCTCCATAGGGCGTCACCGTCCATGTGTCTCTGCTTCCTGAGCTCCACTTCAGTCTGCTTCTAGCTCCATAGACTGATTCCCTTTAAGAACTTCTTTCCTCTGTGTGTTCCCATGAAGCCTAGGGAATGATGCTGCTATCACCGTGCATCCTGCCTACGCCACAACTGGCTCTAACTCACTGGGTTCCCTGCCACAGTGTAGACTCTTGGAAGCCAAGATCAAGACTTGCACATCCTCTCTGTGATCTCCACGGTTCACAGCACACAACAGATACTCTAAGCATTGTGGCTTCTGAAATATGGGCGAGCACAACAGAGGTCACAGTATTTCCCTCCTGAGAACCCAATCCCCAGTCCCTCCTGCACACAGCTGACAGGTCAATTATCCCCAGGTCCGATTTATTTACAGCCCCTCACCAAGTCCAATTCCTTGCCCTAATGTTTACAATGTGCCTACGATAAATATCTCCAGTGTCTACTTTCTGATATTACTCAAAATGACCCTGTGACATCCGTGGACTCATTGTTCAGCAGACACTCGGTGTACGCACAGCATCCACTCCCCTGCTTACAGTTAACCATACCCCAGATTCCCTATGGACCCCCTACCCCCCTGCCCTGTGGTTCCAGTGCAGGTGACCCCACCCCCACCTCTGAGAGTGGGCCGGGGGCGCGCTTGTCATCCAGGAGCAAGCCTGAGCTTACTACATTCCCCAACACCCACGCTTGGCTCAGGAGGGGCACCCCCCCAGAGGGTAAAACTCAAGGGGACTTTTGCTGGGGCTTTACATTTAGAATGAAGCGCACCTTGGAGAGGACGGCATGCCTGCACTACTTCCCACATTCTGGTACCACGCGGAGCTCCGGATGAAAGGCGACCCAGGGAGGCAGAGCCGAGGGATGGAAAGAGGCCAAGCTGGGACTGAGGGCCGAACCCACCCAGCGCTGAAGCCAGACTCGACCTTGGGGCCTTTCAGATCATATAAAGCAATCCATTTCCTTTCTGCTTCAGCCAGCTCAGCGTGGGCCGCTTCACTTGCAAGGAACCATGACCCCGAGACCCCTCTGCACGCGCGTCCACCGCCCTCACCTGCTCACGCGCCAATGGGCAGCGGCTGTTCCTCCCTCCCACCTCAAATCTATCTATTTTCTGAGATTTGATCAAATTTCCCCTCTACATCCTACTTTTTCTTCTTAAATTCCTCAGGCAAGTATTGTCTTAACCAAACGCTCGGCGCTTACTGCACACTGGCCCCCTTTCACCCTTTAGGTACATGTTTCCCTAACGCCACGTAAGCGCCTCTGTGGTAGAGCCTGGAGCTTCTCGGCATTTTCCAGCATGCCGAGCCGCCTGGCACACAAACAGGGATGTACTATTTCTTAATACAGAATTACATGATTTGAGATGACTATGTACTTTATGAAGTGCCCAAAGCAACGTTATAATACAAAAGAGTGAGAAGTGAAAAGAATTACAAGCCAATATTTAAGAATATGATTTATGTTTCAGATACGATCAAAGGCTTCCATCAAAGTTAATTTTTTCTTGTGCACCCCTGCTTATCTACTCAGCAACCACTTATTGTGGGTCCCCCTCTTACCATAGTGGGCACTGTCATATATGACCTCTTTAGAATATTTTAATTCTGACTCTAAACTAAACTTGCCTCTAAAATACATACCTTTCTAATTTTACAACTGAATTCTGTAGCCCCATATGTAGATCAAAATAGATGAATTCAGCAAGGAATTAGAACAGGGTGCTATTACATAATTTTACAAAGGTACTGCTATTAAAAATATATAATCTGACAACCGCTCCCCACCCCCATCCCCCCCAAAAAAGCACATTCAAAACGTCATTTTCCCCCTGGTGTACTGCATCGCAAATTTAAATTCTGGGCCCTTTCAACCATTTCTAAAAGGCTGCTTTTTTCTTTATCAATCACAAAAAATTCCCAGATATCAATTAAATAGGGTCTGTCCTCCCTCGTTCCTACCTTTTTTTAAGGCAAGGTTATCCTCAGCTACTGCCTTGGTATTCCATTAAAACTTAAGACTTCCTAATGAATTTACCATTTTATTAGTTATTTTGCTCATGGTTTGTAGCCTTGCCGGAACCAACGTGAATGGACTTGCAGTAAGATTCCTAAGTGTTTTCTCAATAAGCTATCACTTCACTAAGTGCGCGTGAGACAACCTGAAGCCTGCATTGCCACATTTGGATGCTAATTATCACAGGTTAGAAGTGAGCAAGAAATCTCTTGAGATTCTGGAGTTGACCAGTAGAAACCAGGTACGAAGCTCCACTCCGGTTACTTAAAATATGTACCCAGGAAGGACTGCTATCCTGGGTGCTGGGCTACGGCTAAATAACAGTGGGCGGGGGATCCTGGTAAACCCAAGAAATAGCTGACCCAAAAAACTGAGACATACCTGCCCTACACAGAGGAAACACTGCATATCCCCACCTCAGACTGTCAGGCCCTGGTTTTCACGGTGGCCTTAGAAGCGGCTGGACCAAGTGTGAAAACCGAGGAATGGTAAAATAATGCCATTACCTCAGCCCGTCAGGTGGCTGCACCCACAACATTAGGAAATCTTAGAGAAATGCCTATCCACTGTTTTGCGGCTTGCCATAACGCCAGGCAGGCATAAATAATAGACAGTGCTTGCCTAATACCAAGGAACCTTATTCCATTGATAGATACATCTAATGAATTTGGTCGGTGGCCTCTCCTGTTACAATGAAATGACACTGTCCTCCACATAGAACCCAGATATTTTAACCCTTACTTCTGACATGAAGTGTGGGTGTCAGCATAAATACAGAGGCCATACCCATCCGGCTTCTCCAGGCAATCCTGGAGGGAAATGAAAGCACTGGAGAGGAAGGTCAGGAGTTAATCAAGCACATGACCTGGAGCATTCGTTCTGATTTTGCCAGTGTCACCCACTGCTCTATAATGTCGTCTCGTCTGGTAGCTTTAGATTAATCCTCTGGGAGGCAGCCAGGAGGTCCCACGGTTTGTCCTCCCAGCTGAGTATGTGAGTTGCGACATGTTTCCTAACCACACGGAGCCCCAGTTTCCCAGTCCACAGGCCGAATTGGTAACAGTGGCTGATCCCCGGGGAAACACCCACCTAGGAAACACTACGAATATGTTTAATATCACCATCAATCTGCTTTCATGGGCTATATTTTTCTCTTAACAAACAATAGGCCTCACACTCTGTGGATCAAAAATATTCCTGTTCTGCACGTGCAGGACTCGCAAGAGATGCACGTCATTAAAGTGAGGCCGTCTTTTCTGTCCTGGCAGTAATTATTGGATTTAAGTAGCCGCATTTTTCAGAGCAAATGCTGACTGCGTTCCCTTTTTTTTGCTTCTCTTAATTTATTGCTAGCCATCACAAAACCGTCTTCATTTCATTAATAAAAGAACGTTATTGTACCTTTTAGCCATCCTTCATTCCTACTACCTAGGAGACGGAACTGGCGATTAATCTCAGGCACCCCCTTCCTTTGCTCACCCGCACTCTGTAGGGACGGACCTGTGATTTGCTTGCCACTTTGGAAATGTTTTGCTTGCTGGTAAAATTAAATTGGCAAATTGGTGGAAACTTCCACCCCCTTCATTTTATTTAGCTAACTGTCCTGCTTCATACGGTCCCATTTTGTTTTGCTTTAAGTATCCTTCTGGGGTCTCGCCAGGAACTGCACAGTACCTGGGTACATGACATGGCATTTCCCTAAAGTGACGATAAACATTAAAATGACAAAAGGAAGCCTCGTGGAGTGAAACCCACCTTCTAGCTGCAGATCTCTCAAATTATACCTTGTTTCCCTGGGCAGAGATGCCCCCGGACTTCTCCACCACTTGTTAAACATAGGCTCCTCCTGCCAGCAGGTTATCAGAATCCCAAACCCGCCTAGCTCTGAAACGGCTTTGAATGGCCTCACATCTGAGGGTTATATCTATAGCCACTTGCTGAGCTCCGGCTCCTAGAGAACAAAATTCATGTGTTCCCTCTGCCCTACAACCCCTGATTTTCTCAGAGGCGGAGCTACACTGAACGGCTATATTGTTTGTCCTTCGTCATACCCGTAAACTCAAGGACAGCCACAGGCGCAGAGCATCTTAAGACAATCTGTGAAAATTTGGAATTTACTAATAAACAAGTAGGTTAGAAGTTAACTCCTTTTATTACAAAAACCATTTTTTAGCTTTTCTAAACGAATTACTCCTGGGTGGCTATAATTGGGATTCTGTCCCAGAGGATCTCCTACATGATTTGTCTAAACTTTACCCCAAACTTTAAAAAAATACATTTATCCTCAAAATCAAGGCTCCTCTGTATTAAAGGTCCCTTCTTTGGAGAATTCAATTATTTATTCATTAATGGAACAAGTACTTATTGAGGGCCTACTATGTGCCAGGCATTCCACAAGGTGGAGGAGACACAATTTCTAACAACCCTACCAGATGATGCTGTTTGTTTTGGAAACATTTTCCCGCTAGACTAGAGGTTGGAAAACTTCCTGGGAAGGCCAAATAGTTAATATCTTTTAGGCTTTTCAGGCCTTTTGCTTCTTTTATCCAACTACTCAGCTCTGTGGCCATAGGGCAAAAGTGGCCACAGACAGTTGATGAATGAATGGGTGTGGCTGTGTTCCAATAAAACTTTATTTACAGAAGCAGGGAGTGGGCTAGTTTTGGCCCAATGCCTGTAGTTTGCCAGTCCCTGCCCTAGAGGATAACATTTTAAACATACACTTCATCAGGATTTCTGGGTCTAGACTAGGTAAAATTTAACACCACAAATGGTCATGAATCATACCACTCACAAGTCACTCAGAAAAAGTTCATGGTTCTCCTTTAAAAACATATGCTTTGGTCTGGAGGGAGATCAGTTTTCTTAGGCAAATCTGCCTCTAGTGTGGACTGGACAACTTTCTCCTGGAAGGGAGGGGAGCCCCAGGAAGGCAATATTTTCTCAGCTTCTTCCCTTTGGTTAGGGACTGTGGGGGCATTTTTGACCCATGCATGCACCTCATTTAACTCTCACCACAGCGTTGGAAGGTTGATCATACTGTCCTCATTTTTACAGATGGGAAATTGAAAATCAGAGGAAGAACATGTAACTTGCCCAAGGTCACACTTCCAGAAGTAGGACAGGTTGGACCCCAAATCAGGGCTTCCTGAAACCAGAACCACCAACTTCTCCATGCATCATGTGGCCAAACTTTAACCAAATTCATTTCATCTCAATTTGCAAGACTTTTTGGTTCCTAAAAATGGCATGTGTTTGACACGCATTTGAGAATTGTTTGCAGCATATGGACACTTACACTTTCTTCACAGAATAACAGTGTGTCAGTACTAATGAGTAAGTTTGTGATGACGTACTCTGTCCTACTTACACCTAATAAAATCTATATCATTTCACTGAACAATCACTGCGGAACATCTGGAATCAAACTATGGCAGGAATGAATATGCAGAAAAGAGCGGACATGATTTTTAAATCAAAAAGAGGCAAACAGATTTTCGCCCTGAGGCAAGGGTGAAATAAACCATGGCACAGAATTTTCAATCAATACTGAATCATCAAGATTCTCACGAAAATGCGTAAAATCTTGATTCGATTTACACCCCATCGGGAAGTCTTGGAATGCCATGGCAACTTCTCATTTGTAATAACAAAGATGTTGAATTGTTGGACTCCTCTCTTAAGGGGCCTCTGAAAATAAAAGGCAGCAAACTCTCAAGCAGTGAGCAAGTTGTTGGAGCTGGAGACAGAACACAACGCGTCACCATTCTTGTGCTTCTTTCTGCACTGTTGGTGAACTCGAACACAGGTCATGATCCACCTTTTGCCTCTGGGCCTAATAACTCACTTTTTAGCATCAAGGTACAGCTGCAAAGCCAAACCTCAAACTTGCTGGATGCTTTTCTCTATGATCGCAGTTTGAGTGGTTTTGAAGTTTCAATCTATGCTTTTCCTTTCTGCTAAATTTTCCAGTACAGAGGGAATCTTAGGCCTGGGCTGGAGTAAGGGGGATCATCGCTCACTGGACCAGGGGCGGCTGCTGGCCTTCAGCAGGGCTGTGACACCGATCCGGGGGCGCGTTCCCAATCAGCAGAACGGGGCCAAGGCAACTTGCAGCAAAATAACCTGCAAGTCGCTGTGCATGCTTGGCCATCAGCTACAGCTGGCCACGGAGCCCTTCAGGTGCCCCGCTGGGGTTCCTCTCGGGCTTTCCTGGGAACTGGTCTTTCAAACCTGCACCAGGCAAGATGCATGCAACTGACCCCATCCTGTGTAACAAGGGAGCATGACAACATTTAATAGCCTTGCAAAGACTGCACGGCTGCCTCCGCTCTGCCTCATTACTTCCTGTTTCAGGGCGGTACTCAAGTCCAATCTGCACATTTTAGTCGCATCATGCCTGGGAACTCAACCACCCTTTTGTCCAAGCTCACGTCCACATTTTATCTTACTTGGCCTTTTTAGCTCATGGCTTCTTTTGATATTTGTTTTTCCTAACTGGGTCACCCCATGCTGGCTGTGGTCTTGTTCCGCACCCAGAAGGTGCAGGAATCCTTCCCCATGTGTTGGCCTCGGCGCCTGCCACAGCAACAGCATCACTTGAGAAAGGCGTAAGTGTGCATGACCACATCTCCTTTGGAGAAGGATGCATTTTCAGAAGAGGAAAATGTAACGAGGTGTGAATGCTTCCGGGGGCGACCCAGGTAGCTCATTGCTGGGAGTGTCCCCTTAGACTCTGGTGACAGCAGCAAGGCCTCCTGGAAAAATGGGCCAAACAGCATGCTGCTCCCCTGGCCACAGTGTGGAAGCAGCTCTGTTAACAGACAGAGGATGGAGGAGAGAAAGAGGAAAATGGACCCCGGCCATTTCTCTGCCATCGCCAGAAAGCCTGCGAGGAGGGGCATGCCAATTCTGGGCTTTTTCCAGTCTGTGCCCTGATGTGAGTTGCTCTACAAAGAGCAAGTGCGACTCCCAGGTGTCCTGCTCCGAGTAGTGGCAACAGCCACCAGCCCTTGTGAACACAACTGAACGCAAGGATGTTTGCCTGTAATGATCGCTTATGTTAGGAAGTTGGCCGCCGCCGTGGTTAGACAAATGCTCCCACTTCCGTGGAGATAAAAGACAAGCATTTGCAATCAGCGAGGAGAGCGTGTTCGTTCCGCGGCTAAACGGCATTATAAAACTTCCTAATTAAGCATAGATGCCGATGAGTTTTTAGCATCATTTCTCCAATGTAGCTTTACATACTGGGTGTACTGTTCAGCACAGCATTAACTATAAACATTGTTGTTACTGCCCCCAGCTGGAAAACAGAGCAGTTTATGCGTGGAAGAAAAAAGAGATTATCTCCCATCTGCTCCGGCCCATTATTCAGAGATGTGTCATTTTGTCCGCTGATGAGAACCATCACTAGGGTTTTCGTCAAATGGCCTTTTTATACTTGGCTGTGTTTATTAATTATTGTGCTTACTTGATGGTTTTCTCCCACTCTTCATACCACCAATGTAGTAATGCAATTTTCTAGAGTTTTCTTTCTAGAGTGAGGTCAATTTACATGTGTGATATTTGTCAGGCACATATGTCTAAATAAGAGTAATCAGATATATTTGGTGCCAATTTTTAATTGTATATCAATTTTACTCATACGTGTTTGGCTTATATGCCTGAGGTTAGGAGGGATACAATTAAAAAAGGATGGAGCCTGGTGATTCGATTTCTATGAAGTACAAAACCAGGCAAAGCTAATTAATGCAGCTAGACACGGGTCAGTGTTCACCCTTGAGCCTGTGAGACCCTCCTGGAAGGGCCCTGGGTGGGGCAGGGACCTTCCTGGGGGGGCTAGAATGTTCTGTGCCTGAGCTGGGTGCTGCTTACCGTGCAGCAGGTGCAGTTTTGTGAAAATTTGTGAAGATGAGCACTCCCTTCTGACTGCATATTATCTTTCGGTAATTAAGTAAAAGGTGGGTAGTTCATCTTCTACATTAAAAAGCCAGAGGGAAGAGTCTGCCCAAAAACATATCATGATTAATTTATACCCCCAAAAGAGTTTAAAAATAAAATGAAGTTATTTCGATACCTATAAAGCTAATTTACTTGGGTAAATGAAAAGGCTGAGGTACAACTCCTGCATGCATATCAGTCTAAAAGATGCAAAGAACCTTCCAGGTAAAACTGACTAAATATTTTATTGAAGTTTAGATGTTTTCTTGTTTTAAAACGACTTTGAGATTATCGTGATTTCAGTATATTTGGATAGTTTGTCAAAGTATTCCCTTTTCTGATTCCCGAAGCCTTTTGTTTCTAGTGTCTAATTATAGGAAAAGAAAATAGGAGTAATAATTCAGGGTCCACATTATATATGACACATATAATTTTTTCTTTTTTTTGTAAAACTTAGGAGTGTGATCCATGAAACAGCATCAGGCAGCTGTTATGTTACTGCAACTAGGCTCCATCATTTGGGGGAAGCAAAGATCAAAACCAGCAGAATTTTTCTTCGCAAGCACTATGTTGTGGAGCATTACCTGAACATCATTTCGGAAGCATTAAGATGCAGGAGAAAAATTCCCTAAGACTTCTCAGAGTTAATGTCTCAAATCAGCCAAAACCACCCTGCCTGCAGATAACTTAAAGAGACACAAATAATACCCCTTGAAGGCAATGTCAGTGCGGTTGACTACAGACTAGAAAACGACTGGACAGAATTCTTAACCCACTTAAAAAAAATCGACACCTCCCACAGTCCCCTTTGCTTGAGCAGATAAGCCAGCTGAGTAATCTGACAGTTACAAAATATTGAGAAATAAATTCATGCAATAGCTAGTACAGAAAGGGATTTCCAGGGGAAGAGAGGGAACAATAAAACGAAAACAAAACAAAACAAAGAGGTGGAGAATTGGAAAACACAAGCTCACCCACACACACAATGCATTCTATAGCTTATTGTACTAGGAGAAGCTTCTACTACTAACGTGTAAATGCATTGTTTCATCCATCTACTAAGGTCAAGGTTGGGCTGATGACTTTAAAATGACAGTATATACTTCTATAGAACATATTCTACGGTGCTACTGTTCTTCCGTTTGTTAAGGGACAGAAGAGCACTAGAAATCGCTGTTTTAATGAACAACATCAGGAAAATGCTTTGGCATTAACGCTACATATACTGTCCTTTTAACTGTAAGGAAAACTGATACTGAGCATGGGCAATGGAAAGAAAGCTGGCAAATGTCAGATTGGTGAATAATGGGTGAAAAAAAGGAATGAGGGGGTGTGGCATCTCAATCAAGATTAAAACGAAACTGATAAAGCAGCATATGGACTGGGTAACAAATCAAAAGCATGTTTATCCACTGGAGGAACTGGTTAATGGAGACTGCCAGCACGTTGCCATGGAAACACTGACTTGAGCTGCACCATCTCATACCTTATCCAATACATTCCTGGTTGCTGGTAGTAGTCCAAAGACCCTGATCTCTTGATGGTAAAACCGTGGTCCAGCTGAGCAGAGAGAAATGGGGGCAACTCAGTGGATCGACATTGTGCTATAGAATTAAGACTCCAGACCAAGCTGTTTCTTCACCGACTGTCTATTTATATATATAGTCACGATGCCTCTTCTGCAGGGTGACTAGCTAATATTCTAAATCTGCACATTGAAAATAAAAAGGCAAGAAAAGACACTAATCCCTCATGAATACCTTGGATGAGGTTAGAATAGATTTGTCAGAATAGATCTAATTTGTCAAACAAGTGTCTGATGTGCATTTAATAATATCCTCTCAATTTCAAAAGTTTTAAACACCTCTTCACGTGCCATAGAATGGCATATGCTGTACCATGAAATGAAGTACTGAAATCAGCTTTAACCGCCTAAGAGAAAGCAGATTGGAACCCCCCCTCCACCCCACAATCTTACCCCATCAGGCTTAAATTTGAGAGCTCTGTAAATATGAAATAAAAGATGAAAAGAATCTGGTTCTGGACCCTCATAAATCACAGCAATTTGGATTTCTTTCTTTAAGAGTTAATCTTCAAAAGCAGAGCTCCTCTCAAAGGTGAGTCTTAATTGCATTTTAGAACTAAAAAGATACAGTATAAAACAGTCAGTAAATTTTCTCTATAGAAATACAGAAAAATGAAAAACAGTGTTCACTGTATATTCAAACTGTATATGTACAGCTAAGTGCTTATGATTAACAAAAGGTGCAATGACTAGAAAACAGGATAAATTCTCCAAGTGGTTCATCCTGGAATAAGATGTTAGCCTTTGGCTACCTAGAAATGAAAGAGTCAGTCCCCAAATTTGAGAACAACGATCATGCTGTGTGCTCCCTCCCCCGTTCTACCCGTGAGAGGATACAACTTACACCACTTTCTTTAGAGAGAGGCTCCCACTTTCCAATGTGCTACTGGTGCAATGCTACAGTTTCTACTTCTAAATTCACAAAGGCATTTCAAAAACATGCCAGGGCACCTGCGGCCGTTTAAGCTAAAACTGCTTGGAGGGTTTGGTGTTCTGATTATAAACTAGGCTCTGCCAGTGTTCACAGAAGAGCATTCTTTAATCTTTTAAAGAATGTAGCTTTCACTTTATTTAGGAAAAAAAACCCATCCAAGTACACTTGCTGTTTAGGAAGATGAAGGTCTGCGCTTCTGTTTGAGTCCATGCGGATGGCTACTTAGGAACTAGGTCTCTATTGCCATCTACAGGCAAAG
This sequence comes from Phataginus tricuspis, assembly GCA_029783875.1. Lineage (NCBI taxonomy): Eukaryota > Metazoa > Chordata > Mammalia > Pholidota > Manidae > Phataginus > Phataginus tricuspis. The sequence goes on along the minus strand of JAQQAC010002067.1, from coordinate 4,582,456 downwards.
TGTCCCCCGACAGGGCATATGGGAATGCTGCGTGCGAAGGTCTCCCTCGCTTCAGAACTAAGCCTCCTAGCATCACAATTATTTGCACACTAATTAGTATGGATTTGTTCAATTAGACTGAAATGCTCTTTTTGCATGAGCAAAATGCAAAAGTCTAGCTTTAAAGCATTAGGAAAATTATCGGTTAAAATAATAAACAGAATTAAATGAGGAAAAATAAATTGGAACTGACATCTTAGTCATCGGTTCTTCATCAAGCTGAGCAAATCTAATAACGTCTCCCCGCCCTCCCTCAGCTCTCAAGAAGTCCACCGTTAAAATGTCATCTCTAATTCCATTTCATGTCTATAAATTGCATTTTAATAACCTTTTGTTTCCCCTTCTCTGTTCTGGGTGTGTGTGTGTGTGCGCATGTGTGTGTGTGTGCGTGTGTATGTTTAATCCCCCAACTACTGGAAATGGTAGTAGAGGGACAATGGAGTCTGAGAGGCAGGAAGTAGCAGTTCTAAGGACAGCAATGAGTTTCACGTAGTCATGTTGCCTGACCTAAACGTCAGAACACTTTTCCTCCTTTTAGAAGGGCTGTATGATCTCTGTGAGCCTCCAGCTGGTAATGACTCTCCTAGCCAACTCGAGGACCTCTTGCAACCTTACTATAAAGTTATCATACGTCTTTTCTTTGGTCTTCACAAGGTAGACAGTGGAAGCAGAGAAGAAAAAGATGATAACACGAACAAAAACCACTAAGGCTCAGAACCATGAGCGCCTGTTAAGCCAGGCTCATGTCGCGAATCGCACCCATGACTACAGTTTGTTCCTTATGACAGTTCGCTCTTCTTTCCTCTGTCACTCTAAGAGTGTCATGAATTTCTCTGCAAGCGTCACTGATCTCTAGCAGGTAGCTAGTTAGAAACTAAGGAAAGAGGCACCAGTTAAAGACCAGTGGTTTGTTGATCTCCTGTAGAAATAAGCTGATTGATACTGCATCCTAAATAGTATTTCTTTTTTCCACATGAAAGGGTGTATATAATTTCCAAAAACTCATTCCTATAGGGGCAGTTTAAAGTAAAATACATTATTTTGTAGCCTTTGGGAAGAGCATTCATGCCCATGGGGAAAAGAGTCTGTCTGAATGGAATTTATGCTGAAATCAGTTTTACTATAGAAGTCATTACAGTATTATGGGAATATTTTGTATTTATGTATAAAAATATATATTTATAATGATAGGAATTTTATCACGTGGGTGAATTAATAATTATATTGCATTATTAAATTGTCAAATGGTCTCTATAGGATGCACCATTTATAAAGGGAATTCCTCCTACCACCACATATAGTCTGCCTGCTGGCAGGTGGCATCCCTTTACGGTTACACCTTGAGCTAGAATACGATCTCATCCCAGAGCCCCTTTTCCTTGTGACAGTCCCCTGAGATTTAGTTTTTGCACTTTAAGAATGGGAAAATTGTTACGGAGTGTAAATTGACTTAGCCAATGCTAGTCCGAAAGTTAATAACAAAGGCTTTTCCTTCATTCCTAGCCCTGCCCTGTGACTGGTGACGGTTCCCAGGTCCTTATCGGAGGGTGTGGGTATTTCTGAGGGAAAAGCATGCTGGAGCAGGTGCATAAATGCATGTCATGGACGGCGAGTTTCTTCCAAAACAAGCCCTGAAATTTACAGTGGCAATTTCGTCCGTGCTTCAGATACTAACGATACTAGTTAACATAGGAATTGTGCTTTAGAGTTGACCGGGCCCTTTTCAGATATTTCTTCAAAAGTCAAGCTTTTGAGTTTGAGTTAAGCCTATACTTACTCTTTTAAAACACTTTGTCGTAACTAAGGAGGCATACAACTTATTACATTATTGCCGTCAGCATGAAAGTCCATTTTATAATTTGTATCATCAGTTGGTCCAGTTTCCAAGGAAATGTGTTAGTGATCCACTGAGCAACTGATATTAAATTGCATTCAAAATGGGTCCAATCATGGTGTTGAGAAAAAGAAACCAGTGGACATTTGATCTTCAAATATTAACTGGAGATTTTTGAGATCCACTTAGATGAAGTTTTAATAAATTCATATAGATTCGGTTTCAGAATTTATCCAGGTTTGGGTAAAGTAGGGTTTCTCCCCCAGTCTGTGTTGTGTATCCATTGAAAAATTGCCCTGACGTTCCTGCCCTTGGTCATTATAAGACTCCCAGAATACTGTGAACTAACCATTATGGAGTAGCCAGGGCAAACTTAACCAAAGACTAATTAAAATAAAAGACCAGGAAAAGTGAAAAACAAAACAAAACGACAGAGGTGGACAAAACGCCCTCTCTAGTGGCTGTAAGCCCTCACAGCAGCAGGAAAGCAGTCCTTTTTTATGGACAAGCGTGCTGGCAGTCCATTCCAAAAGGAAACGGAGGGGCCAGACATTTTGGAATAGACTTGTATCTTGAATGAATGATGGAAACAGAGTACAGAATGTCTGGTTTAGTTGAGAATCACCACGAGATTGCCCCTTTCAAAATTACTGGCTGAATGTTAGCTGATAACAAAGAACACTGACGATCTATGAAGATGGGATGGACGATGGATGCCTACGGGGGGTTTCCTTAGAAAGAATCAGAGAGAGGTGGTAATACGAAGAACTCGCAATTTTAAATTCTCAGCACAGCACAGAGGAGCATCTAAAAGAGTCTGCATTGTATTTAGCCTGGACAGTGTGCTCGTGAGGCAGTAACTCAGATTAATGTACCTCACTGCTGAAAGGGTTCCATCAAAAAACACGAGATGCAAACAGTTACGAGAACGTGTATGCATGTGTTTGTACCACCTGCACATTCTGGAAGCTCATACCAAATATTTAGGAACCCAGATCTGGGATGGATTGTATTGAATATGTCACTTATATTTATCTTTTTTTTTTTTCCTTAAGCTCTAGCACAACTGAAAAAGACAAAGAAAAGGAAAATGAAAACAACCAGAGACGTAGGTAAGCATTCAGTATTCTTCGTGAGCATGAGGTCCTGCTTAGTAATACAAATGCTTTTTAAAATTCAACATCATAGTGTCTAAGTTCTTTGTTCAGAAAAGAAAAATAGCTCAAGCGATTTCACACTGAATATGCTGTTACAATTTACATACTCAAAAAAAGAGGAAATTATTAAAAACTCAAGTAATCTGGGACTTGACTATAATTACTCTAGAATATGACACCAGGAAGTATGAGGTTTCATTATTTCTCTGCCCAATTTACTCTTTGCCTAGAGCTGCTATCAGATTGCATGGAGTGTATGTCTGCATGTATAGAACAGATGAAAAAAAAATCCTTGGGCAGCCACATCAATAAAATGGTAAATGTTAAAGACTTAACTTTAAAAACAGAAATTTCTAAGGAGCAAGACATTCAATTTCACTGAAAATCTTACAGTGTAAGCTTTCTGCCAGTGTAAGCTTTTCTGGCTTCCATTTAGGGCTCTTACAGAGATCTATACTGTTTCATCTCTCTCTGCAATGTTGTCCCTCTCAACCTCCCTTTCCTCCCACGTCCTGGCACACGGACACCAGGAACTCTTTTTCTCATAGCCCAAAAGTTTGCATTGGTACTGAGTCCAGTGAGGGGGAGGTTTTCTGACTCATGAAATTAATATACACTGCGACCCACCCTGGAGGTGTTGGATAATGATGTAACCCCCAGGGAAATGATCACCCAAAACACAGAATATGTATAAGCCCCGATCCTCCCCTGGTGCATTAAACGGTCGAGCTGTCTAAAGAAATGACCCATTCTGCTGTCTCCAGGCAGACTCTCCTGGGTAATGCCTGTCTCTTACGTGGATTGCTTTTAAGAAGTTATAGGTGGATATTTCAGATGCTTACTGCTATGACAGAAACTCCAGCTGCTGTGCTATTCGGCTTGGGGCCTGTGTTGAAATGCTTCTTTATCTTCCCAGCTACTGACAGCTGATGTTCATTTTCTGGGAGACCATCATCCTGGAAAAAAAAAAAAAAAAGAAAAGAAATGAAAAAGAGGAGAAAAATAAAAAACTGAGATAAATGGAAAATGAGGCCAAGATCATCTAGTAACAGGCAGTGATCTTAAAATTCCTGATTTCAGAAATAAACTGACCCATGTCGTCTCATTAAACCCTTGCGGGAAGCACCATTCCAAGGTCTCATGCATTTCCACATCTGCCTAAAGGTAATTAATTGGCTGTGTCACGTGACCTTTAGAGTTTTGGCCCTAAATAAAAATTTTTATTTCTGTTTTTGGTTTCTAATAAAATCAATTGCAGCCATAGGTTTAGGGACACATGTCAAAGAGCATGTTAATCTGGACAACCAAAAAAAAAACCTAAAAATCAATGTAACCATTTTTTTTTTTTGACCCAAAAGCTTTATCCTCTTAACCCATCACTCAGACCCAAAGCCGAGGAAACTGACAGGCTAAATACCGTCAGAGTAACAATCATCACGTTCAGTGTGTGCCCTCACTTCCTAGGTCGTGCAAAAAAGGCTGCATGATCCTGGGAAACAAGAGACTGTATTTCGTTCACTGTGGAACCTCCAGGTCTAAGCGAGCCACTTTGGCACCTAGCGGAGGCTTAATAAATATTTGTGGAATAAATGGATAATAAAGTGTGTGTTACTATCTGTTAAAACCAAAATTCCTGGCAACATGTCAATGCCTTTCATCATTTTCCCTCTCTCCGTCCTCTCCATCAGTTTGCAGGTAATTTCTCGGCCCTCCCCTGGAAGAAGAAACGGGTTGCTTCCTAAGCAGGACATCCTTGCTTCTCTCCAAAGGAACTGACTCTTTCTCTCGGCATTTGGCTGCTCGTGACTTTAGCCAATGTTAACTACGTGTCTTCGGTGGATTCACACTCACAGAAGTGGTGCGGAAATGACGGTGAGAAAAAATAGCCCTGGGCTTCCTCTTATGCACCCTGTGATCCAGACATTTTCTTTACCACTTGAGTCCAAATCACCTATTGCCGGACATTTTCTCCCTATTAAGCACAATCTAATTCAATGGTTCTTCTGTAAACTCCTAGTGCTTTTTCATTATATATATTTGTACTACTTACCTTCTTTGGGCGTTTGGTGATTTTGTGTCATACATCCTAAGTTACATGTATGACTTACATGTCAATTTCCGTGTGTCTATATTACACGTATATGAACTCTTGCCCTTTTGTGACCACGTCTTCCGTGTTTTTCTGTGATCTTGAATATAAGCATCTGGCTCAGTGTCCTGAGTGGGTATTCAATTTCTGATATCCTTGGACTGACTGATTGATGGCTAGAACAGGGAACAACTATTATGCTTATTAAGTCACATCTGAAACCAAATCTGGAGGAAGGAGGCTTTCCAATGATGCAGAGTGAATTCAAAACGGAAAAACAAAAAAATTCCATATTGTGGAAAGAATAAGGAATAAAGTGAAAGCCAGTTTGGGTACCAGTGAGCTGATACTCAGAAAGGGAACAGAACCATGGCCACAAGAAGTACGTGCGGTGTCCTGGCCTATGTGAGGGATGGGAGAAGAAATGGCTTCCGCCCACCAGACCCTCCCAGGCTCACTGAGACAGAGTGCGCACCTGCCATGCCGAAGAGTAAAACAGGCCAACGCTGTAAGAAAGCACCGGCGTGAGGCTGAGCGGCCTCATGGATCAGCTAGAAACATCGAAGGGGCTCAGAGGAGAGGACACAGTGTCCGTTGCGAATAGTCAGCGCAGACTTGCCGAGGAATACGGGATTCAATCTGGTCCATAATCATGGGGAGCATATTGATGGGGAGAGTGGGGAGGGTGGTGTTTTGGTGTGTGGATGTGTGAGCGGGAAGCCTCCAGGCATGTTTGTTGAACAATGATTGAACCAGCTGATGTCTAGTTAGGAGTTTAAATGAAGAGTAACAGCAGAGAAAGCAAAAGATCACACGTGTGGATACCTGAGACCTGGGACGGACGCCTTCAGCTCCGGATTGAAGCAGTGCTTTCTAGTCAGGGGGCTGTACGAGCAGCAAACATGCAGGACGACCGCCCCTTACTCGGACGTTTCTAAGGACGGTATCCAGCTGCCGACTCCCCCACAGAGCCGAGTCAGATGAACACCACTGAGAATTAGGACCACGTGGTCCAGAGTTTTCAACACAAGGGTGAACTCGGTGGTGTGTGTGAGAAGCACCTGTTTTATGGTGGATGAGACCGCAGGTTCTTGGAATCTAAGTTAGAATTTGGCGAGTTTTTAAACGTTCGACAAGGGATGAAATGAGATGCGTTGACTGCCAGGCGAACAAATGGTAGTGTTGAGTGTCCGGCGTGGTTTAGGGCTCTGCCTGAATGAAAGGGGGCGGCCTCACCCCCAAGACGAGAGACCCTCCTACTCATCTCTTAGCAGAGCTCCTGGCTGCCTCAGGCAAAGCGGTCTGTTGGGGCTTTACGTTACACAAGAGTTTCAAAACCATGACCAGGAAGCAGGTCAGAGGAAGGTTTCTCTCTTTAGAACAAAAAGTCCTTGGGCATATTTGGAGTCTCAGGATGTGAAGCTGGTGGAAAGCAGGCACTAGAAGACAGGAGAAGGGGATGCTCCGTGCAAGGGGCAGGGATGGGCAGGGAGGTGAAGCAGTTTACCCTGGGGAGTGGAAGCTTACCTCTTTCTCTGAGGCAACACGCAGCAGGGAGGGAAAGGGTGAGGCCTGTTTTGGGGTGTAGGGGGCAAAGCTCCAAGAGAAAGGCTGGGAGAGGACAGAGACACAGCTGTTAGCTGTTATGCGGACCACTGCTAATAGTTTGCATACAGGATCTCCTGAATCTTCAGAGTATCCTCTACTATATGCATTATTAGTCCTGTTTTGAAGATGAGCCAGCTGTGGCTCAGAAGGGTTAAATAATTTGCTCAAGGTCATACAGGTCATACAGCTAGAAAGTGGTTGAGTCAGGACTGAACCAGGTCTGGGACTCTGCTCTCTCACCACACCACCCTGGGCCACCATGGGCCTTCGGCAGCAGGGTGTGGGCTGCAAAAGGGCTATGCAAGTGATACGTGGAAGGACTCGGTGGTAAGGAGGAAAGGAGATTGAATGAGGGGCTGAAAAAACAGAGACTATCTGGCAAGCATTTGGGTGGACGTCAGTAAGTGAAACACTGAGCACTTCACAGGGCCCCAAGGAATGTAGAGGGAAACTCGTATGTCATGAGGGACTGGAGTCCGCTCATCTGGGCTGTGGCAGCGTGAGCTGTTAGGGCCATGGCTCGTGAGTCCTCTGTGGATTGTGCCAGAAGGTCTGACTGACACTGGATGGCCTGAAGCTGCACTGGGCGGCCATGTGGGCCTGTGATGGGCCCGCGCTGTGCTGAATGGCCTGGGTCCACATACAGAAAAGACAAACAGTACAGGGCCCAAGGGAGCAGCCCCTAACTCACTCACCGAGGGAGATTCATCCCTGTGCACCATACCGCCTCCTCACTTCCCCACCATGGCCATCTGTGCCCAAAACTCCCTTCTCCCTGGCTTTTTTCTTCCCTGCCAGCTTTGGAGCCAAGGGTTTGCTTTCTCACCACCCTCACAATGGACTTTGTTATTATTTCCCAGCTCTGTCCTGGTCCTAATCTCCTGTCAAGACTCCTAGCAACTCTTTTAGATGTTGAGGCCTGTGGTTCAGTCCTCCAGCTTTAGATTCAAGAGGTTTCAGCTTCCCTCGGGTTATCAGTTCATGTCCAAGCAATGAGAGTAGCATAACAACCCTCACAAGTTGTCAGAGATGTTTTAACTTCATAAATATTAAAACGTTTCAGGATTTTTCCCCAATGAAATAAGGTGGCTCAGCTGGAGAAGGTAAAACACCCTCCCCCCGCAACACACACATACATACACACCACGGGACTGTGAGAGTCCACAGAATTTCTGTATCAGTTTTGAAGGCTTTGAGCATAATCGGATTAAAATACATAAACAACTGGCTTTGCAGAGACCTAATCTGTACCTGAAGCATAAGCTGGTGATGGAAATCTAGTTAACTTACTGTCTTGCATCAATAAAATAAATACAGCCATTAAAAACATTCATTTTCTTATATACATCTTTATCACCATTATTCTGAATAGGTTATGAGCCAAAAATATGCTATGAATTTTCTAAACGTGGCAAACCTGGCAGTATGTTACAAATAGTTGTAGTACCACTACCATATGTTCTGGTATGTAGTTCCTAGGAGTCGTTTCTGAGGTTTGCCATGGGCTGGTTGTGGTTTGAGGTTAGCGGTTTTTGATTTAGAAATTCCCATCCACCGCTTGGCAGAGCATTGCAACTGACGGAACAAAACTAGTTTGCAAAATGGAAAATGGACTCTCACAGCTGTCTGCAGGAGACAGAGCCTCCTAGCCTCCATTTCTCTAGCGGATGTGGGGGAGGAGCTGTGGAGGCTGGGACTCAAGTCACTCGGTGGAGCGAATTCCCCCTTTCCGCAGGGAAACCATTCCAGGGGTCATGCTTCAGAAAATCCTCCTCCCTCGGGGACTTGTGTTTTTGAATCATGAATCTGGTTTTCAGTCTGCTCATTACCACACTCTATTATTAGTAATATCTGGAAACTGATGAGAAGCATGGTAGTCCTGAGCAGTTTTACCAGTAGGATATTCTGACTTAGTTTTAAACAATCCCAGGTACATCAGAGAATTCTCACTAGCAGCAGCCATTCCACGGCCTGGTGTGCGGCCCCTCGACTCTTGTCATCCATGCCCGGCTTCAGCTTGGCCCTGTGCATCCCCTACATCTATAATTTACACTGCCCTTGAGGGGAAAACCCACATCTACCTTGGGCAAGATGCTCAAATGGAAAGTGGGATTCCATGTCATCGAATCTGCCAGCATAGTAAGATGAGTGCTTATGTATTTTGTGTGGGTAGGGCTGATGTTCATGAGCATGGGATACCTTGGTGGCTTATCTAGGCTTGTGTTTTCTTCTTCCTCTTATTCTTCTGTTCTTTTTGAATATCTTGGCTTAGTAGTATCTTCTTAAAAGGGCAGGTAGGTGAGATCAAGAGGTAAAATAGAACTTAAAGGCCAGGTAGGTGATGTGAAGTCTTGAACCAGCTAAATAACTACATTTGACTTATCTAAACTAATTCTTTCCACTGGTAAGGAGGCTCTCAGTCTTGGTTTCACATTATAATCACCTGAGAGCTTTAAGAATTCCTGATACCCAGAGGTCAGTGCTGGTCATTTAAGTCAGAATCTCTAGGGGAAAACTCAGGCATTGTAACATGTGCTGAACTGATCTTCTTGCCAGAGACGTCTTTGAGCCTCAGTTTCCTCATTGGTAAAATCAGGAAAATAATTGGAGGTAAAACATAGATTCACAGAATTAAAGTATTGAGATGGGTCATTGTCTTAGTGTCAGGAGAATAACATGGGATAAGGAAGGTCAACACTTTGAAAATAAAAATGCAATAATAGTAATGTATTTGCAGTATTGCAGTGATGATAATTTAATTCTGATTACAAATAAGAAAAAGGTTTTGGAAATGTTAATTAAGCTTGTGAGCTTATCAGTAACCTACATTTTCTACCAAGAAAGTGTCATTTTGGGGGTAAAATGACCCAACCTTCTCCCCAATCCCTGGGATATATTATTGCCTAGGCTAGTCTCATATTTTATGTTCCTAAACCCTATGGTTTTCCACTCGATGAGTAATAATGTAAGTAAACTTAGGACAATTTCTGTTGATATTTTGTGCTACCTTAAAGGAAATCGCTTAAAGGAAATACCTGTGATATTGAAGAATGCAACGGGTAAATTTTTTTTTTGATGAGGGGATTTTCCTCCTTCATCAAGCTCCTCATACACCAGCACTGATCACAATTTGCATTTCATCAGCACACAGCCATGGGAGAGAGAGCTGTTCCCCCTCTCACACTAATTCCCCCAATATTTATCAAGTACCTACAGGACACCAGTGCTTGAGATTGTCCTTTCCGGTGATATTAAAAATACATGTCAGATCCCCTCTATCCTCTTAACAACCTGAGAGGTTGATTCGACTACCTCCATTTCACAGACAGAAAAACAGGTTCCAAGGAGCGAAACGACAGTCCCGAGCGGGGAGCCGGTGTCCCTTCCTCCCACAGACACCCGGCTGCATGCTGACGCTGCCTCTGCTGGGCACAGTACCGAGAGGCCTCACTCCTGCCTCTTCTGCTACCAGAGCAGAGGTCCAGGACTCCAAGGAGGGCGGCAGGATTCGCACCCAGAGGGTATGAGAACAGAAGCGTAGGGGAAGCTCCTGCCGTAAGATTAAAACAAGTGACTTCTGACTGCAGTTTCCCTATTGCCCTCACGTTCCATTCTCTGTTCCACAAGAGGCTGCTTCTTCAATGCCAGGCGTGCCAGGGGAAAATGTCACTTATTAACAATAGAGAAAATTGGGGTAAACAAGAGCACACGGAGAGTCTCTGAGGACTTCCTTAGGGCTCACGGAATGATTATTACTTTCCGCCCTTGGGTAGAGAGCGTGCTCTTTGGTGACCGCATAGAACCATATTGCCAAATGTGAAATATCTTGTGAAATAGACCTCCTTTTAAATTTCTAATTTATTTATTTTGATCGTTTGGTGGCCCATTGGCGGCATTTGGAGACTTCAATAAAGACTAAATGCTGTTGTGAAAGCTTATATATATATATTTTTTTCATTTACGATGTTGAGATAAAGAAAATAATCACTACATAAATATAATTTCAAAAATTAAGCAATCACTTTATATCTTAAGTTTCAAAAAGTTTTTTTTTGCTAAAGCCAGTCATTTTTTCTTTCCCCTTAGAATCTAAGGTCTGTTAGAATTATATAAAGGGTATTTTTTTGTTTTGTTTTGAACATTCTATAATGCCTTAAATGTTATCCTTGCTTTTAGGGAATGATTTTCGGGAATCTGAGAGGGAAAACTGAAATGACAGCAGATGGCCAAGTTCCAGAAGGAGCTGTGGAAACTAATTATCAGCAAAGTGGGACCATGTGTAAAAATGTGTACTAAGCAGGTTAAGGCAGAAAGTTACTGCTGAGACATGTATATGCTGCCCTAGGAAAATGAGCAACCTAGTTTCTTTCACAGGTCACAGTCAGAAGTCTTCCTGATTTCGTTTCTTTACCTCTCTGAGCTGGGGTATATTGCTACAGGGTCATTTGGCTTGGAATCAGGTGAGGGATTGCATTGTTTCTGATAGCAGTCCAGCCCCTTTCCATACAGGAATTTGTTCATGCTCACAGAGTTACAGCAGATAGCCATGTGCTGCTGGACATCTTCCCAGCCTCCTCCAGGATGGAGCGCTGCCATCTCCTCCTCCAGGAAGCCTTCCGTGGCACCCTCCCCACAGACGCCGGCGGGCAGGACCCCTGTCCCCTGCTGTGACTGTCTGGTTGTATCAGACAGAGCTCCTGGGGGGTGGGCCTGGTCGGCAGTCTTCTGATGAAAACGTACTTAAAAATCTAACACAGCAATCTGTGACCTCTGGACCGTTTTCCTCCTCGGCTCTTTGTAAGCCTTCAAAGGCCACGTCTCAAATTCAGATTTTCCAGTTCATTCTGTGTGGTCACATTCTCAGCGTTTCTAGTGCCAACATGCAATTTGACAATTTGCGGACCATGGGCTTTTAATTAGCATGTAGGTCAGTCAGAATCAACTGCTGGCACCAAGAAAGCCTGCAGCTGGCCTGTGCCTCGTGCTCCCAGAATGTCCAAGTGGAAGGTGCGCGACCTACTTAAGTTACTGTGGGAAGGTGGCTACTCAGGTGAACAATCATCACACTGATGATGTCCGTACGTGCTCTCCTGTGCTCTCCAGGGCTCTCAGGTGTAACAGAGGGAGGGTAGGTACGGTGCAGTGTGCAGGACATTAAAGCGAGTGGGCTTGGAGGGAGGATACCTGGACACTCTGGCTCTTATCACAAACCCACCGCTTTGAGCAAGTCACCCACCAGAGCCTCAGTTCCATCATCTGTGAAACGGGGACAATAATACCCACCACACGTTTCAACAAGATCCCCAGGTGACTTGCCAGCACACTCAGGTTTGGGAAATGCTGCCCAGGACTCCCGTGAGGCTTCTGCAGAGTATTCTTGGTAGAAATGATGCACAGGCAGTACTGACTCAGAACATCTGCTCTGTCTTACCGATGTGTTCGGCCCTAATCTGGACCACAGCATGTAGGCTGCGGGGTAGGGGGTGGCGGCAGCGACCCGGGGTGCCTTTCCAGTAGAAGGCGGCCCCATCTGAATCAAATGAAATGCTCTGTGCAGGGGACCGTGCGAGCGCCCGTCAGCACAGACCCATCAGAGGCCCTTGGAACGGGACTGAGAGCCGGAGCTGTTCTGGCACATGTGCGGGGGAGAAAACAAGCACAAAAACAGCCCTTTAAAAAGGAGGCAACGTCACTAGGAAACCTGCGATTCTAAAAAGGAGCATTAGGAGTAAATATCAGGAAAGAAGTCACTTACATTAACCCAGGCATGCTCGAGGACCTGGATGGCGGAAAATCGCTGATCAACATCGACCAGCAGCATCGCGGTGATGAGTTCCTGTAAATCAGTCAAACAATTGGTTCCATTTACCTAAGTTTTAAGGTAAAAAATCTGGGCATTTTCAAATGCCAAAGTTCTCTTTTACTTTGAAAAAACTCTAAATGTTAAATATACCCGTTCAACTTGCCCAGTAGGCACCTGATGCCTTAAGTTAAAGGAAAGGTGAATATTCAGAATTGTAAACATGCAGCTCACAGTTGAGAGAAAAAAACATAAGTTGAAATTAACATGGAAGTCAATTCCATTAGCATATTTTTAGTGGAAGAGACATATCACCCAAATTAAAGAATTAATACGCCTTTTTTTTTTTTTGGTCTAGGGTTTTGCATTTGAAAGAAAGATTTCTAAGTGAGATCCCTATAGAAATACAGAATCACATTTTGAAACACGATAATTAAATTTTCACTTTGGCAGCTGAAAGGAAAAACATGTTTTTTTTTCTCCTTACTGCAAAATGGCAGATTTAGGTTTAAAAGAAATGGAAGGGAAGATATATAGAACTGTCAACAGCTAGTTAGTAAAATAGAAATGACTGTTTAGTAGTCAAAGAAGTCTAAGGAAATCTGTTAAAATTGTTTCCCAAATTTCCAGATCAATCAATACAAAGAAAACGGAACTATTAAGAGATAAATGTTTTAATGGTTCTGAAATTAAAAAGACTTCCCTGTAAGTTCAAAGGGATATGGGCCAGGAAAGCACAGCTTGGATTTTAGTAAGGAGGTTGTTGGACGTTGTCCTGTTCTGGGTTAGAGGTCCCCGTGCAACCCAGCGGTTGGGAAAGTATCACCTGGTCCCTTAGGCTCAGGCTGTGAGGACGGCTCCGTGATGGGGAGGATTTATCTGCACAGAGGTACACATTCTACCTTAGCTTCTCCATTCACCTCCAAACTTTGCCAGGACTGACTATGGCAGCTACTTTGTGTACCCCTTTGCCAGGCCCCACGGGGTGGGGGAGACAGTCCTGTCTGTCGGCGACCTGGCGCTCTCATGATATGCGGGATGGCATGAGAGGTGGCGGTTCCCGGAGAGGTGTGGCTCACTCGCGAAAACCCCTTCAACCCCATCTCAGCTGCTGGGTCAGCCCACCCCCTCCCACCTTGGTGACCTCCCTCTCACACCTCTCTCCGTTTCCCACATTCTCCCAGCCCAGAGGTAGATTCCCAGCTGGAGAAAGTGGGAGACTTGGGCCCAGTGTGCGTCTCTCTCTACGGGAAGCGGCCGGGCCTAGGGGGCCAGGTTTCACGCTGAACTCATACTCAGGATGCAGCAAAAGGCAGGTCAGATACAGGAAGAGTCAAAAGATAATTATTTCTCAGCATCAATATTTCAAAAATTTAAGTCAATGCTTGGAGACTTAAGTTTAAGGGATCAATTAGAAAGTTTTCTTATCTCAAGGTCTCCGATGACTCAGTGTAAGATTTTTACAGCTTTCTTAGGGGTTGATCTTTTAGTTTAGTGGGACAAAGACCATATGCCTTGTCCCCCTCTGCCTCTGTCTGTCTTGGCTGTCTTTCAAGGGCCAAGTTAAATCAGCTTCCCCCCATGATGTCTGTCTTGATCATTTCAAACCATGTTGAGTTTCCTCCACTCTGATTGGTTAATGGTTTCATTCAGTCATTTATTTATTCATTCACTTGATACATGTTGAGAACCAGTTATTTTCTGGTCACTGTGTGGGCACTGATGATTCAGCAATGAACAAAATAGACAAAAAAATCCTTGTCTTGATGGAATTTGCGTTCTGGTGGAGGAAAGGAACTACATTGATAGGATGTAGCCACCTAATTTATATCTATCCATCCAGATAGGCAGTTAGTTATAGAAAGATAGTTAGATGGTATAACAGACGGACACAAGGGTGTGAGTGCTCTGAAGAAAAAGAAAGTATATTAGGAAGACAAGGTGTGCCAGGTAGGGTCGTAGAGCTATAATTGGAAACAGGGTGGCCTGGGATGCTTTACTGAGAAGACGACATTAAGTCAAGACCTGAGAGAGTTGAAGGGATGATCTAGGTAGAGACTGAGGGTGGGCTCCAGCCGGGGGTGGGGAGAGCTGAGCAAGACGCCACGGCAGGGTGACTGGAGAGCGGACAGGGAGACAGGAAACCGGACGCAGAGGGGCTGCATAAGCTGGGGTGGCTACGGACGGATGACCTGAAGACTGTGAAGTCTTGGGAAACCTACTAATTGCAGCTAACATGAGGACAGCAATCCCATGCACAATATCACCAGTCTCTCTGCACACGGTGAGCGGGCATCGAGAGCTCCATTAAGACACACAGGCTCCATAGAAGAGGGAGGCACCGGACACCTACCTTCGCAGAATCAGAAACATTATCCCAGTATGGAGAAGGGAAGTCCACTTGCCCCATCAGAATCTGATCGAAAAGCACCTCCTGGTCATCCCCACTTCTGTTTAGATGAACAAAGACAAAAACAAGGAAAAAAAAAAAAACCAGCACTAAAATGTCCACTCGGGGTATGTCTCTTCCTTCTCATGCACTGGAGCCTTTCCCTTCCCCTCAAATGGGTAAAATGTGTGTTTTTTAAGCAATTCAAAATGTCAATATGGAACTGTTTTGGTAAATTAAGAAAGAATGAGTTTTTAAATTATACGAGGAAGATTTATGGAAGGCTTATAAGTAAGCATGCACAATATGAAAAAAAAAAGATAACCGGCACTGCGAGTCAGGTCTCCTGCTGCAGGCCCCTTTCTGCAAGGAGACCAAACAGATCCCTCGGAAAAGAGAGAAATGCTTTGTTGGGGCTGAAGAAGAGACCGCTCGCCCATACCCACGGAACGGAGGGAAGCCACACAGCAGGATGTACGTGATCACACCAGCTGCCCAGATGTCCACTTTGAGGCCGTATCTGGAAAAGTAAGTGAGGTCGGAGTTAGCAAAGGCAGAGCAGGACAGATGATGGGCCAGGGCGAAAGAGAGGGCCTCCCCCTTCTAAGCCCCAAACCAAACCAAACCCCAAATCCCCACAACACACTAAACCAAAACCCACCGGCAGAATTCAAGGGAAGAGTAATTCTAAGAACAAGAAGATGATCTAAAGCACGTGAATAAAAACGGAAGTAATGCGTGTGTAGGCTCCTACCCAAACAGTAGTAAGGGAAGGGTTTCAGCCAAAAAGGTTTCTTGGGGACATATCAATTTTAAGATAAAAAAAGCACCCTTGAGACAAACTCCCTAATTTTTAGAAATCATAATCCCACATAGGCCATTTTCCAGTGTATAAAGCACTGACCTACATTCTCTTATTCTGTTTTCCCAACTATTCTCTAAGCTGTACGGGGTAAGCATTATTGCCTATTTTGCAGAAGAGAACACTGAGGTTCAGAGGGGTAGATGATTTTGCTCAAGACCCCCCCATTAGTCAGTGGCAGAGCTGGGCTCCAACCAAGGTCTTCAGGCGCGACCGAACCCTCTTCCTGTCCCACAGCAGCCCTCCCAGCGTGGGCCAGAGCTCTCACTGGGGAAAACATAGCTATGCTTGAGGCAGCCTCGAGGGAGGCCAGGCGTGACTGCAGATATGGGCTTCCAGCTCTCTCACACCTGAGGGGTAGCAAGTCCACATTATCTTACCTTCGGGATTTCCCTACTGGGCCTCCCTTCTGTATGCAGCCTTTCTGGTCTATGGTACAAACAGAAAAATACCCCCAACAGGTCCCAGCAGAGGGCTGTGAGGCCATAAGGTGTGGCTTGGTGCTGCTAATGGGAGGAAAAAGCAGGACTGTCTCCCCCTGCTGCCCCACCTTTCCCCATCCTTCTGCCTAAGGATCATGCTTCAGAGCCCTGCCTATGACCCTTGGGAAGAAATGGGGCTCTTTATGGAAAAAGCTGTGTTACACAGACCTGCGTTCAAATCCTGACTCAGCTGCTAACAAGTCATAAGCTTCCATGACATGACATTCAACCCTCAGAGTCTGAGATTCCTCATCTACCAAATGGGAACCATGGCCTCCACTGGAAGAATGAGAATTAAACAAGGGAGTTTGGGGCTGGGTATAGGGTAGGTCGTTAGTAATTATTAGGCCACCCAGCCTTCTCCCCCAATTCTAGAAACATTCATGTGATACTGCCGCACACAGAAACCAGCGAATTCCCAGTGGTCCCGACACCTAAGGGTGTTTGTGCCAAGAGAACCGAAATGGGACCAGGGCCGGAGAAGAAGGACAGCTGAGGGAAACACCCACGGGGGACTGCAGTCACCGCACACAGCCGTGTCTGCTTCTTCTATCTCCAAAAGCGAGTTAATTACCATCGCTGCGTGTTTCTGTTAGTCTGAACATTTTTTACTCCAGGGTTAATAACGGCTGTTGTACCTTTAACAAAGGCCAAATGGAAGCCTTAAACAAGATTGCAGTAATTGGCCACTCGATTGGGAAAACAGAGAAAATGGCTTACACTTTAAAGTTAAAAAAAAAAGAGTGACTGCAATCTGGTAGCTAATTCTGTCCGGATGGGGCCGAGCAGAACTATTTGGCCCCGTCCCGAAGCAGACTAGGTCCTTTGCAAGCCCAGCTCACCCGAGAAGCATTTACCCAGTCTCGGCGATGATTTCCGGAGCCACATATGTCGGGGTGCCACAGACTGTGTACAGGGGTCCGTCTACAATGGTGGCCAGTCCGAAGTCACCCAGCTTCAGGGACTTGCTGCCATCCTGGTGTTCGTACACCTGGAGTCGACATAAAAAGTGAAATCGCCTTACAAACAAGACCACAAAAGCTCTTTCCTAAAAAGCGAGAGGCAGTGGGCTGCAGATGAAACGTGCTTATCCTAGAGTCAAACGATACCAGGCGATTATGCAGGGGTCTATATGCATGATCATCTTTCTTCAGATTATTACAGAATTAGAAATACGGTGAACAACCAGCAAATGGAAATGCGTTAGATAAATTATGGTACATTCATACAATGGGGGGCTACGTGACTGGTAAATGGTCACGTGGGTTTATGTTTTTGGAAATGAGTTATGCTTTGGAAGCAAGGACAGCAGATTTCAGACTGGTTTACATAAAATGTCTATTAAAGAAAAAAATCGACAAAGAAAGATGTATGCGATAACAGGGTTGGCTTAACTGTCTCTGGGTGGTAGGATTATGGGAGATTTTTTTCCTTTTGCTTATCTGTATTTCATGTTTTCTATAGTTAAAATTGGCTTGCGCGACAGTGAAATATAGACAATGTCTAGTGGAGTATCTCCAATTTAGGAAAATAATTACCCCTTCATTTTAATATTTGAAAAGCTTTAAAATGCAGTTCTTTAGTATATATTAAGACATATACTACATATATATTAAAATAATAGACTGCACATAGTCAAATATGTGTATTTTAACATATACATACTACAAAAATACTACACATATATTAAAATACTTAATTTTCAGTGCCCCACATTTCCAACAAAATCTATTTACATCTTGTTATTAATAATTGAAAGGAATATTAACATTTCATTTCACCTGTGGCATTTTGCAAAGATGTATCAGGTGTAGAACCAGCATTCTGTCCAGGTTTCCCTATTAAGGCAGTGAAAGTCTCCAGTCTTTCACCCAACAAATCAAGAAATGGATGCATGTGGCCACAGGCAGGTATTCCTACTGTTTAATTCCAGTCCATGATCAAACCAAATGGATCTGCTCTCAAAAGCATCCCAAACAACTTCTACTATTTCAAAGAAAAGATCAAAGAGCATTCTGAATCCTAATTCAGGGCCCTGCACTGGACTCTATAAGACAGAGAAAAACAAAGCACAATAAAAGGCTAGTAATATTCCCGGCAGAGACAGCCCCCAGGCGATGCCTTAAAGAAATGGCAAGGTGTTCCAGGTACAGCAAAATAACTCATCTAGCAAGTTGAAGCCTGCATGTTCTGTCACTGCTCGGTGATCGTGTATACCTGCAAAAGCAGCCTGAACCCCCCGCACAGCAAGGCACACCTCCACACATCAGGAGCGCCACTCCTGGTCACACACAGTGTCTGTCTTTCTTTGAAAAAAGCAGATCAACTTCTCATTTCCCTGCAGCATAAAGTGCAGATGTTCGGCCAGCTAAGCGGCAATCTCGGCAACAATCGTTTGGGCCTGACGTTTTGGCAAAGGCCATCAGGTACTTCTCTCTGGAGAGACCTGGGTCTTTTCTGGGCAGAAAATACTCTTTTAGATTTTCTCACACTCAGAACATGGAGCTCTCTCCCTACGGTTTAACTGTGATCAACTTTGGACGGCTCTCAGGCAGGCATTCAGAGGCTTTGTGGGGTCACCTACAGAGGGTTGTCAGGGCAAAGACCGCCACACGGCCCTCCCAGATGTGGCTCAGGCCAGTTGCCATCTGGGACAGACACTGTCCTGCCTGCTTTAATGAGCGTCTGTTCAGCCCCCTGCTCAGCAGGAACAAAGTTGATCAGAGGTGCAAAATACAATACTGTCCGGACATCAGCCTGAATGTTCTCAGGCAAAAGAAATCATCTCTCAACTGTAGTCTTAGTCATCAGCCACTCTGCTCATGCAAATGACAAGCAAGTGTTTTTCATGAAAAGAAATCCGAGATGGAAACCTCAGGTAGATCATCTAAGTTTATTTCCCTGAGCAGAATTGTTTACTTCCTTAATCCCATTTTGTTACCACTAACTTCTCCAAAATGCAAAATAACCTCTCGTTTTGATGTTCTGTGAGGTCCATAAAATTCTTGGTGCCTGCTTTGTGAGGTCGTGTGGATTTCATTTTACACAACTTCATTTGACCAGGAATTCTGTGGCTTTCTTCTAAACATACGACCTACAATCACCTAACTTTATTCAGTAGTTGGACAAAACCAGATGTTGACAGACTCAGTGATAAGTCACATTCTGGTTCTGCATATGACCATGTAATTCTCTTACATGAGCAAAGGTTTTATTTGTGAGCATTTACCTTTTAATAGGAATCCCATCTCATGTACAGACATATGCCAATTATATTTAATACAGCCGAGCAATCAAGTTCAAAGTCTTACTAAGAAAAAAACACTTAAGAAACCTTACCTAAAATAAAGAAAATGAGGATAACCTAAAATAATACTTTTTAAATACACTGACACCATTTAAATAAAATACATAGAATCTATCATTTTAATGTTCTTTTTATCTCTTTAATCATTTCTACAAGGTCCCCTGTTTTTGCTTTGAAAACCATATAGTACAATTTTCTTGAACATGAAGAGGTTCAAGTGATGTTTATGAAAGACAATAAGAGCTTAGAGATACAGCCTACATCATGTAATTGAAAACATTTCTAGACGCAAGAACCCTAGAAATGCCTCAGCAAAATGTTTTTGCAGGTGAATAAAGGTCCAGGTCTCTAGTTTGGAACTCTGTTTTAACTTACTGTCAAGCAGGGCAGGAAACAGGGTTGATTTGAGTTTTTCTGTCAACAACTTTGGAAGAAGGATACAGAAGAATATATGCCAGCATTTCCTCTCCTCCAGCGGGGGAGTGCCTTTCCTAAGTGTACACCGAGCCCACGTCACTGTGGCCTCACCACTAGTGCCCACTGCAACATGTGCTATGCTCAGATACAGAAGGGCATGAGAGAGGCCATTTAAAAATGTAATTAAAACTCTGTTAAAATCACAGATTGCTAAATGCATCTGTTTCAAACACACACACGCTTGCGCACACGCGCACACACCCTCACAAAAGCATTTCCCGAAAGTATTTTCCCAAATGGCAGCTATAAATCCACTTCGAACCAAGTTTTTAATTAAAAGTTAGGAATCGGAAAAGCTTCTAACGAGTTCACGTTTCAAAGGCTGAATCCGTGGCGTAAGCCACTCTCTGAATCTATTCTGACTTCGCTCCTCGGCAGGTCTCCCCACCCCGACCATCTTTCAGAAAGGATCTGAGGACGCTGTAAGTACAGCCTGATTCAGCAAGGGCCCCCCGTGGAAGGACTCCTTACTGTAACTGTATTTTAAAGCTTCCATAAAACACAACCCACACGTAAGGCGGGAGGACGTTAACTGTCAATCAAAGAGTATTCACAACATGAGATATGATTTAATGTTCATCCCAGGCCCTTTACGTACTATAGATGTTCCCCCACACTTTAAACACTGAGGGACTATTAAAGAGACGGGGATTAGTGCAAATTACCAGTATGTAGTGCTTTCACTGTTTTAACTAAGCCATAAAACTGTGTAATTGTACAACACTAATTGAATGCAGCTACACGTAATTGTGGCCTGCCATATGTACCCTATTACCATAAAGACTGTCAGTATTTTGTAAGCTACTCCTGTGATCACTGCAGATGGCTACAGTCAGAGAAGTTGTTCTCTAGGGTTTATTATATGGCTATAAAGACATCCCAGGATTTGACAGAGTAAATGTGCTAAGTGGTAACAATTATGAAAAAATTTCCAATTAAAAGCTGAAGGCATGTTCTACCAAGAAGAGACAGAGTGAAAGGTCAGGTATTAGGTTTCTGGCATGCTGGCATTTTTCTTTTTTAAAGAAGAATTTTAGTTTTGTTTCTTTTTCATTTATTTGGGGTTTTTGCAGTAGCTATAATTGCTGAACAGTAGATGCATGACTTCCCTTGGATTAGAAACTGAGACTGTTTGGGAAAGTTATTTGAAAAAAATGAAGATTTAATATATAGTCATAAAATGCAGCTGGTGGCCATAAAATAATATGAAAATTCACAGATAACCTGAATCCAAATGGTTTCTGCGATTCTCATAATAGAGAACTAATATAACAGATGTGTCAGAACAAACATAATTCTTAATGTTGCTATGAATTTAAGAATAACTGTGTTAAAATGCTAGCTAATGAATCATTAGTAACCACTGAAATATTCTTCACAGAGGAGCTCAATAGGTACTAAAAATTATTTCACCAAAAAGAATTGAACAAAAGTGGCATGAAATCTACAAAGCCATGAGAAAAGTCAATTTGATTTTTAACAAATATGGTATCCCTTTAAAAAGACATTGATTTTCCTCCAGACATGGTATATTGCCTTTCTGAGCCTTTCTAAGGAAAATGGATTACATTTGAATCTGTAATCTTTAGGAAGTGAAGTATAACAACATTAATGCAGGGAATCGTTTTACAAAATGCACTTTATGGTCCACACAGTTTAAATCTCCCGGAAAAAAAGTGATTCTTAAAAAACCAAATCTATTTCATATTCACACATAAAAACTTCATGAAATCAAAAGTTAAGGGAGATAATAAAAATAACAAAAGTTGTACAGAAGTCAGAAGGGGGTTAAATATTAGAGGAAAAAAGTAAAATAGCTTTTCAAAATATTACTCCAGACATGACCAGGAAGATGGAGAAAAGAATGAAAACTCTAGGAAACCTGGTCCTCATCCTCACTTAAAGGTAGCCATGAAACTATATGAAAAGGAGATCTATGCAGCTGCAGTGAGATACATGAAACACGTACCTTCCAGATTTTGTTAGCAATCATACATCTAGGATTTTACTACAATTGTGGGAACTCAATATCATTGCAATTAAAAAAAATTGTATTACATTTTGTCATACAAGTGATATCCAATATGTCATTGTAGGAAAATTAGAAAAGACAGATAATTATAGAGGGAAAGAAATTAAACTCCCCCATAATCTTGATACCTAGAAATAATCATTGTTAACATTTTGGGGTATGGACTTCTGGAACTTTCTCTCTTTCTTTTTCCTGCTTTTCTTTTTCTACTGGACTATATATCCTGCATGTTTCCCAAGCGAATAAGTGTATATCTTCAACATGGAATTTCAGTGGCTTCGGGATATTCCATTGTATGGGTAACCATGACAACCCCAACAACCACTGTCCCTACCACTGAGCACAGGAAACGCTGGGCGCCGTCCTGCGGACCCTGCACCCGCTGTCCCATTTGATCTTCCCGACGCTATTACCCAATCTTAAGAGTAGTTTGGAGATGAGAAGGTTGAGTCTTACAGATGCTAAGCAACTTGCCCAGTGTTGCTAACAAGTGGCAAAGCCAGAACTTTAGTTCCATTTCCATAATTACTTGGTCACAGGGTAAACATACTGGTTAAGTCTTCAGTTATTTATTACCAAATTACCTTTCAGAGGGTTTTTATCCACTTCGCAGCAACACGTACGAGGTGACTGGTATCCTTGTAAGTTTGTCAACACTATCATCATGAATCTTTGCTGGTCCATTAAGCCCAAGTCATTTTAAATGAAATGAGTGATATTATTTCAGTCCTTAATGAGTGGTAGAGCTGACAAATGCAGATCAACCGAGGCAAGGCGACCCACTCTACTTTGACTTCCTGTCTTCACCTCGCTGATGGAATCATAGGTCCTTGGAGAAGAGCCTTCACTACATGTTTAGCAGAGTCACTGGCACTTTACTCCAATAATGTTTGCCTTCTATTTTCCCTTACCTTTTATCCAATTTCAAAAAGCAGAACTATTTTTCTAAACACCTACAAAACATGATCACTCAGTTTCTGATTGGACATTTTCCATGACCAGAAGCTACCTGTCACAAAGGCCGTTTGATTTTTCAATCAGGTGCAATCGTTAGGGAGTTTCATCTTATGTCAATCCCAAATCTGTCCTGTAATGTCCCCTCTGTAGTTTGAGTTCAGTGCTCACAAATATGACACAAAAAAACTGTTGCCCTCTTCCATGTGGCAACCTTTCATATATTTGATGAGAGCCTTTGCACCCCACCTTCGCCACCCCTCCTGTGGGCCAACCTCCAGGCCCCCGACGTGATGTGTCAGGTCCCTTGCCACAGGGGTAGTATGGTATGAGCAAGGCAGAGGATTCTCTGGATGGAAATACTCTTTCAGTGCAAGGAGTCTATGGGTACATTAGTATTTTCAGCAGTCACGTCATAAGGAGGCTCGCGCTGACCTTATGGTCAGCTAACAGCCTTGGACTTGCTCAGGCTAAGATTTGCCATTATTGCTTTTCTGCCACAATCATGAAAACTACATGGAAACCACTTAGTCCACAGAGATTTATGTTTCCTGTTCAATTTCATCGTTTTAGATTTTAGACCTCTACAGAGCCAAAGATATTTTTGAATCTCCGTCCTTCCATTTGATATGGTACATCTTCATCTCACGTCACTGATAATGCTGGTTAGGGAAGAGCCCAGTGCCAACTCCTCCAAGGTCCCTGGTTCCCTTCTTCTGAGTAATCCCCAACCCTTTAATCCACACTGTGGCTGAGATCACAGCATGGTGGGCTGACTCGACCCAACTCCGCTTTTGTCTGTGACCCCCAGACACACTCCGTCTGGGGGATTCACCTTGCCTACCAGTGTCATTAGCCAGCCTATCACAAAGTGGACTTAAACTTTGGGATAAAGAGTCATGGGATAAGGCAGAAGGGAATCCGTTATCCTGTGAGCGTGGCATCAGCTTGAACTGGAAACTGAGAAGAGCTGGAACACACACAGCACTTGGAGAGAACAGGAACGCTTACTGCTGCAAATTGCCAGAGAGTGGAAGTGGGGGTTATGGGTTTCACATGCCATTTTGGTGGGCAGCTAGGGGCAGGCACGGACACCTGGACAGAGAGTTTCTAAAAGAAATTTTCTGACCAAGAGAGGCAGTTTCTCTGAGAAGCTGTTTTCCAGCAGAAGAGTACTGGGAAGTTTGGAAGGAAACAGTGTTGCACATAAACTTTATTATTGCAAGAAAGTTATCATGTTTATTTCTGGAGTCTAATAAAAACTAGTGATTTAAGTTATATTTTTTTGTCAGTAAAGACTTTAATTTTCCTAAGGATGTGGTGATATCTGTATGCACATTAAAAAAAGGCCTCCTGGCTCCTTGGTAGAAACTCAGCCCACCCCTGATTTTTGCTCTTGAGGGTACAAGCCTGCCATCTAGTGGTGACTCATGTAAAATGAAGGTGGTTGTTTTTTTTTTTTTTAAAGCAAATGGTTCCTTTTGGCCATAAACTATCATAGCACACACATACAAACATGGTCCCAGGCATAAGTGCAGTTGGAAAGCAGTGAACTTTCTCTCCTGGTCCAGTGGTGATTGGACTGAAGCCAGTGTGAGTCCTCAGTGTAACACAGGAGCTCAGAAGTGGCTGGAGCCTGTCATGTGTCTGTCCTCTCTTCTTTGAGCAAATATCATTCATATAGCCACTCTCTCCTCTCCTCCGCCCTTCCTTCCACCTGTCATTCACCCATATGATCACCAAGCCCCAGGGCTGACAAAGCAAAAGAACTATATAAAATCATTGGCATGATTAACTTGTGAAATCAACACACTCAATAAGGATACAATAATGAAATTAAAAGAGGTGTTTATATTGGATCAGTTTTCAGTTTTCACCTAAAATGTGGCTGGACACATCACTATAAATCAAACCATATTTTCTCCTTAAAATGTTTTGACGTGACCAAATTAAACATAGACTTGAGCAAATCACTCATCTGATCAATATAGATGCTTAAGGCCAAGCTATAATGGTTTTATATTGTTCTATAAGAATTAAAAATGAAAAACTCTAAAAGTTCTTTATATATAATACTACATAAAATGAAACCTATAGCTGAATTAGACATTTGTAAATAACACTTTGCTAGTTTTAACAAACAGTAAACACTTAGCTAGCAAAAACCTAGTCAGTAGTCTAACAATAGAGGCTTTTTTGACGCCTCTTAATAAGACAATAATGCAGAGGGTGCAGTGAGGCCTTTTTACTTATCTGGTAAGTTTCCCTGCAGTAAGAGAATGGATTCAAAATATTAACATTACATTTATCATAGGACTTTTCAAAAATAGCCTACAGCTCGACATTTTGCCACAACATGGCAAAGTCATAATGGGCAAATAGTAAAATTTTAAAAGCAGTGTCAAAAAAAGATGAAAGATGATTTTTACAACATAGAATTTATTGTTAAACAGTTTTATTTTTAGGGGTAATTTCATTTTTATTGCAAATAAAAGAGGAATAAAAAAGGAAGGGAACTAAGAGTTACATGTTATCTCTTTATCTTCATAAAATCCCCTTGAAGGAGACTTCAAGGAGTTAAGTGACTTGTTCAAGGTCATGAGACCAGCCCGTTGCAAAGCACAACACTGGCTTTTGAACTTCTGCCCATCTGACTATAAACCCAGAGTATATGAATATGTGCTTCCTATGATGGTTCTCTCTTACTTCCACACAAAGGTCAACAGAATGTGAACCTAACAGACATCTCAGGTTCAGTTAGTGATGTCATCCTAATTCTGTTAAATTTACTCTCTTCTTCTACCAATTTATCCTAGAATACATTTATCCCTGCAGAACTCACCAGCCCCGACCCTCTCCTATAATAACAAATTACTATACTGAAGGAGCAAGATGACCTTAGTTTTTCATACAAATCTTTTAAATGTATGTTATGAATGAATGGTGTGTGTGTGTGTGTGTGTGTGTGTGTGTGTGTGTGTGTGTGTTTTGCATTCTTGAAGTAGAAAAGAAAGGAAAAAAGGAGGGAATTTTTTCTTTTGGGTGAATGAAGTAGAATTTTTTCCTTTTGGGCAATTAAAGTAAAATATGTTAGAAGGAGAACTGTACTTAAGTATCCTGTAAAGTGTAATTTTAGTAAAAGTACACTGCTAACCAATCATTTATGGCATTTACAGAAATACAGAATGTTCTGGGGAAAAGCAAGTGAATACTGGGTACACAACACTGAGCTAGGATGGGAAGGGGGATGAAACTCTCGTTTTCAGTCACTGAATTTTGGGGGCTTCGAGAAGTTTTTAAACAAAGGCCCAGTTGTAAGTCTGTGGCCACGAGACAATCCGACATAATTCAGGGCGCAGGAGTAATGACCGCAGAGCAGAGCAAATCGCTGCAGTTTACGGAGGCAGCCATGCAGAAGAGAATGTTTAGGCTGCTGGAGATGTGGAATTCGCTGTGCAATTAACTTAGAACTGTGTTATTTGACCTCAACTGCCTTTATTAACCAGCAGCTACGCCAGTGTAATGGCTTGCGTGTTTATGTCATGAATACCTACTTTTCCTACTTGAACGCCACCCCATGAGGGCATCTGTCTCTCTGTCCCCTGACATGGTACCGGGCCCTAAGCAAGCATGCAACAAACATCTCTCCCTAATTCACAGCTCTGTGTACTTTAGAGGGTAAAAGCTTGGGCCCTGGAGTAGGGCAGAGCTGGTGGGGATCTTGGCTCCTTCCCTGAGGAGCTCTTAGGGCCTTGGGCAGGTCTTTTAACTTCTAAGCACCCACTTTCCTTACCTGTGGAATGGGACCCTAATAGAACTTATCCCATATGGGAGTTGGGAGGCATACATGAGATGCCGAGTGGAAAGCCCTTGGGACAGGGCCTGCACCCAGGTGGGTCTCCACAGGGGCAGGTCTCACCAGCCGTTACTGTGGAGTGGGAGTGGGGTGGCTCATCTGCTTTTGAACTGGCGTGTTCATTCACTTCGTGCTGGGGAGCTTGCTGCAACTCAGATCTGCACCCTGTCACCAGTCACCAGATTGTGATTTGGTCAGGCTGCAGGGAGGCTCAGATATTTGCATTTTCAACAGGCATCTGGGAGTAATTCGGATGCACGGAGTCTTTGGACCACCCTTGGAGAAACACTGCTTAAAAAAGAGCACCCTCAATTCCCAGATTTCCGGAGACGTGGACAAACCGATAGTCACATATTATACACGACTCTCAGGATTGGATAATGAAAGTAAAAGCAGAGCTAGCATGCTGGTAGGGGCGGGGAGACTAGATTTCATTAAAATCCCAGCCTGCATAGCCAGCAAAATTTGTTTCTCCCATATTCATCAGCGCCAGCTCCCCGGTGCCCAGTCTGTCCCCTCAGTTCTGTCCAGTTGCGTTCCCTTAACAAATGGACTAGGAGGGGATCCCCATTTGTTTGCATGGAGATCTTTCCATGCTTCCCCAGAGATCTGGAGTTTGTGAAAAGCAAACCAAACAGTCTTAAAGGGTGGTAAGAATGTCTCTGATTTTTAAAATAAATCTTCATCCCAGTTCTTTTATCCTGAGGTGCTGGTGTCTTTAACATTTGTTATGATTTACTCTCTGAGCATTTAGATCATATTATTGGGATGTAAATTTGGGAGACTAAGAGAATGTCTAAAAAGGCTTCCTTTTTTTTTTCAAGTGAAAACTTTCTACCATAAAAAAGTGCTGTGGATAAATAATATATGTTTCAATGTTCCCATGATTATCTTGGCCTAGCCCAAGGGATTAAGCACAGCCCTAGATCTCCTGAGCTCTCTTTCCACCCCTGCACCACTAGCTTTTATTTGCTAATAAGTCAGGGGCTCCTAATGGCACATTAACCCTTAGGCGCCACATAAAAGGCTAGTTTCCACCTAGTTATGAAGGCCAGCTGCAAACAAGCCTTTAAGGTAATTTTTTTTTTTAAAGAAAGCAAAGGAAAAACAGGAAAGAAAAAAAGAGAGAAATATTCATATTCACTCATGAGTGCTTGGAACTCGAGCTGTCCTGAAGCTAGAATTCCTCTTACCAGCAGGTTCTCTGGCTTGATGTCGCGGTGGACGATGTTCAGGCTGTGCAGGTATTTGATGGCGCTGGCCAGGTTGTACAGCATCCCGCTGGCGTCTCGCTCAGTGTATTTGTTAGTGGACGTGATGGCATCAAAGAGGTCTCCCCCCTGAGGAGGAACAGCAGGAGGGCACATGAACAGATGGTCCAATGGGGCCGCCTGCGGAGGCGCCTGACACGCTGGAAGCTGGAAGCGAAGTGAAGAACGTGTGTAGGGCCTTGGGGTTCCTAGGGCTTCCCCTGCTACTCGCCTCTCAGAGGCCCACAGACTGGGTGGGATTTCTCTCCCCACTGTGAAGGCCAGAAGCACGGCCTCCAGAGCTCCAGGAAAGAAGCCGAGCAAGGATTCTCTGCTCTCAGACACGCCGTCCTTCCCACGGGCCTGAGCAGGGAGCAGAGGCAGAGCCGGTTATCCAGGCAGAGGCCCGAGGACGCTGCCTGCTTCCTATCAACTGCCAGCCGAAGTTCCAGTGCATAACCCTGACCCTCCCAACGTGAGAGACAGGGAACACCGGGGACCAGGCCTTCCACGCAATGTTCTGCTGCCTTGTGAAATTCCCACATGCACGCACAGTTCCCTTCATTCTCTAGATTTTGCTTTCTTAGGGTGGGCGTAGGGTTCTTACTTTCAATAATGTGTTTCTTTGTAAGGAACAGAGAAAAGGATGAGAACCTGTCATTCCAAAGCTGAGAGACAAAGAGAGGGAGGGGGCTGGAGAAATTTCAAAGAAAGTTTTCTGGGGCTATTATGCACGGGACCTGGTGTTTCCCTTGTTCCTTGCTAATTTATTATTATTTGGTGAAACAGGATGATTTTAGGCCCCAGTTTTAGTGCTATGTATCTGAAACCCTGTCTGAGAATTTGGGTCTGATTTACTAACAACGTTTGCATCACGCTGCACACCACGCACCAAGCGGCCGAGCACACAGCCAATTGCGTTCACCTGTCACCTGACAGGGAAAGGGACTTTGTAAACAGCAAAAGCACAGTCGAACACTCGGAGGGGACAATTTTCAGATCTTGCAACCTGGCCTGGCCCCTGGGACAGTGTCCCACTGCCTGCAGAAGGGCATCAACCATCCCCCAGCTGAGCCCAGACATGTTTCCGAAGTGAACACCTTCCCTCCGTGCTGTTTCTCCCAGAGGCAAGGCTGCTCCGTGCATGTCTGCAGGGCGCTCCAAGCCAGTCCAGGCGGTGGGGCTTTCACCGTGGTCTATGGGAACCCCAGCCCCGGTGCACCATATGGAGCGTGGCTGTCTGTGGGGACCTACAAGGACTCCCCAGTTACCACAGCTCCCTGGGCTCCAGGCCCCTTACCTCATTTCTTCTCCATCCTACTGAAGCAGCCACCAAATCCTCCCAGCCTTCCTCCTCGGACACGTGCCCTGGGCCATGCATGCACCTTTAGAGTGGGCGTTCTTGTACCATCACCCCTCGATTGCTGTCCTGGAGCCTTACCATTTGCACGGCTTCACGCTCTTTCCTCAAAGCATCCCATGCACAAACTCTTACTTCCTGCATGGCACCTTGACAGCGTCTTCCTCTCATCAAGAAACCAGCATTTATCACCCACGGCTCTCCATGCTCTGCCCCCAGCCTTCACGCCGCCTTGTCTAACCTCATCTCCTGGCATGACCTAGACCAGCCAGGCACCTTTACGCTCCAGGTAGGGAACTTCTTCCCTGGCCACCAAAGCAGACCCAACTCACCCTGCACTCCAACCCTGTCCCCTCCCGGGAGACCCGACAACGTCCTTGGTCTGGCTGGCTCCTGCGGCTCTCTCAGGGCCTGGCTGGAGGGCCACCTCCTCAGTGCCTGCCTTCCTCTGAACGTACAAGCCGTCTGCATGGGCACACTTCTACAGGCACAAGTCTAAAGGCTGCTCTTCGTAATTATGGACCGTCACTGCTCATGACCGTTACTTCAGTGTTTTCCAGAATACAGGCCTTGTTTATCCTACAGCTTCAGGCACTCTTCAGCACGCTGCTGGACTCTCAGGGTTTGGGAAGCATGGCCCTTGCTAAATTTCTCGGAGGAAACATCACAGAGTCTTTCGACTCAAGCCTGAGATTGGCCTTCGCTCCATGGAATGCCTCCAGACCTGGCCTCCCAGCAGTCCGAGGTCAGACTCAGTCTGAACTGATGGCACAATTGAGGGGTCCCAGGACTAGGCAGACACTCTCCCATCTTGTTGGGCCACCTTGGTCACCCAGAGAGAATTTGGAAAGGCTGTCAGGGGAAGTGAGGCCCTCCCGAGTGGCACTTGGCTGTTGTTACCTGGCTACGCATACAACTGATGATCAGACTAAGCTTTCCCATAAAATGTGTTCTGAACTCTAAACCTTCACCTCCTTCATGTCTCGTCTTCACATTTAATTTCGTCTTAGGGCTCCAAAAACAGGGAGGGAATCGATTTTTACCAGCACACAGAGTGGCAACAGGAGTGTTTTGTAGCGATTGTTCTAAAATTTAAAGTTGTAAAAATACTGTTTGGTGCTGCAAAAAGCATAATTTACGATGTTAGTAATTACCAAGCTTCATCTGGTAATAAATTGACAATATGAAAATCTTCTGAGTAAATGAAATTGTTTCCTTGTTGGAATTACCGTTTA
This sequence comes from Phataginus tricuspis, assembly GCA_029783875.1. Taxonomy (NCBI): domain Eukaryota; kingdom Metazoa; phylum Chordata; class Mammalia; order Pholidota; family Manidae; genus Phataginus; species Phataginus tricuspis. The sequence goes on along the minus strand of JAQQAC010002067.1, from coordinate 4,551,725 downwards.
ACATTTTTAGCTCCCTCAGCCTCAAACATACCAATAACCTGGTGTTCTTACAAACAAACAAGCTCCCTCCCATTAAAAGAAAAAAATCCTAACTTGAAGGAGAAAAATGTAGGCTTCATTTATAAATATAAATAACCACCAAGTAAAAACATTGCCAACAGATCTAAAGTAAAGCAATCAGAAAATTTAGGTTTCAAGGCCCTAGCATGAACATTTTTCTATGCAGTAAAGATTAGCCTATCAAATGCTTCTTTTGCCTTAAATCTTTACAAGAGGCAATACCCCACTCCACTGGTTTCTGCCACCAGCTGGGGACTGAGATTCTAGATGTGGTTCCTGGAACCCCTAGGTTCTCATGGATGGTACCCATGGTGGATGCAGAAGGTGGTGTGACTAATTTATAGCATTTTACAACTAATGTAGAGATTACTTACACCTTTAGTGAGGTTAACATAATTGAAAAGGCTTGAGAAAAATATAACTCCATGAAATGTAAACATTCAGTTTTAAAAAACTTCCAATTATTTCACTGAACATTTTAAATAGAGAAGTAGAGGGAACAGACAAGTCAGCTTTCACTTTGATTCAACCGTTATCAACATTCAGCCACTCCTATACTCTATAATTTAATAGAATAAAAATGTAATTTTATGTGGCAAGATAAGGTCGTAACATTCACGGCAAGGCAGCAGACCATGCACGTTATTATTAGGACTGCGCTATTTTTCTATTATGTTAATGACCACAGCATAAAGCTTGTTTTAATAAGAACAGGTGATACATTTCAATATAGTTCATGGAAAAGTCAGTAATTGCTACTATAACAATAACAATAGCTATATCGGTATCTAGTGCTTCTTGTGTCTTAAAAACTGATGAAAGCCATTGCTCTTATGCTCACAGTAACATTCCTGATAGGGACTATTATTCTAATTTAGGTCAAGGCTGGGACTTGAAGTCTTGCAGCAGAATTCTAGTGTTAACATTCTTGACCATTATGACAAATGCATAGAAATGAGAGACTGAATATTGGTAGCAGGAAATAAGAGAGAGAGCTCTCTGGTATAGAAAGGCAGGGTGCCTTATATAGGCTTATTTCTTTTTCCAAAATACACACCTTTACTAATTCCATGACAAGATACAGTTCAGTGGGCATGTCCATCTCTTCGATCAAAAGAACAATATTGGGGTGCTTCACTCTTCTTAAAATAGACACCTCGTTCTGGATCATGTGCTCCTGGTCAAGGGCAAAGTTATCTCAATCAATATACACATCAAAACATAACAGAAACTAACTGAATAAAACGGTGCTATTTGAGAATCAGGGGAGATGTATTTTGGTAAAATATAATGAGTGTATCTTGATTTTGATATTCGGGTAGTCTAGAATTGCCAAAAGATGTTGAAGATCCTTAGATGATGCTTGTAAGTTCAGAATCTGTCATGATAAATATAACTGCATATAGGAGGATGGAATGAAACTTAAATCACAAAAGTAATGGAAGAAAAACAAAGAAGCAAACAAAGGTAAGGGGGAAAAATCCAATCATTCTATTCTCTTTCATTCCAGGAATACTTATAGAATAAAGTTATACTCTAATAAATACATAACATTCTATTCCACCAAAAGGCAACTCCTAGGGTGAACTTATGCTTATTTGGGAGATGATCTTTATGTTTCTTCTACCCCCCGGACACTGAATTTTCATGAGAGAAAACCTTATACATACTTTGCCTCGACATTTGCTTTTCTTGATGATTTTCAGAGCATATTCCCTAGCAGTTGACCTGCAAAGAGAAAGTTTTTTAAAAACACAAACTTAACTTCAGATGTATTGAATCATCTTGTTAACGATTCGTTTCTTACTCCAAAGATCTTGTACCGTGGTGTGACTATTTTGCACAAGACTCTCTTTTCCTTTTTTAAAAGAAATATGTAAACTGCAAAGGGTTGGCTAAGTATAAAGATGGAAAATGCTAGCACAGAAACATCACGTGCTGCAAATGTTGCCATACTTATTGCCACCACCACGTGTAACTCTTCCCGCTAAGTTGCCCTGCCCTACCCTTCCCTCTGAAGTGCATGGTCTGGACATAAAGGGGATGCAAGTCTTTTCCCTTCTTCCCAATCTTTCTTGAGATTCTTTACAAGCTGTGACAATTTTCTCGGTGATTCTCACAGTCACACTGAAAACTCTCAGAAGTTCACACTCTAGACTTTGACTCAGCGTGCAAGCCAATGAGTTCTTCTGGAGAACTCACGAATGACATGTTCAAGGTTAGCAAGGTTATTGAAAGGGATAAAACCATGACGTGAGCTTTTTGTGATCTCCTGGGCCTCTTATGGCTGTCTCATTTCAGAGAAATAAAACGCAGGTGGCAAGTAATAACTCACTTTACCAAAGCCACATGGCAGCATTAAAATCAGGACTCGGAGTCCTGGGGTCTTGACTTCACACAAAGCCCAGCCACCCCTGCCCCTCCTCCATGATGGGAGGGAGGGCTTTATGCTGCTACCTCTGAATAGCTTCCTAACTGGTGTTGACATTTAACTAAGACACTGTAGTGCCAAAAAGGATAGATCTATTGTTGAAGGATGCAATGCATACTTACTGACCATAAGAAACCACAGCTCCATAAGCACTGACATTTCATTTCTGGTGGGAAACCAAATCAGCCTAGCTTTCTACTATACATAGAAGCCAGTTTTAGGAATCCACGTGAGTGCAGTGGGAGGGAGGCTGATGAAGAACAAATCTTAAAATGGGGTTTAAAAAACTTTTAGGACAGAGAATTGAAGAGGGATTTCTAGTTACCACTAGAGCAAGCATACTGATTTGCCTATAAGCAAATTAAGAGGCCAGATAGTAACAATGTGTTTCAAGGGCATTTAAGAAACATTCGTGTCATTTGCTTCTAAGACTGCTTCACCCACTATACTTCCAGGCCCCTGCATGGTGAGATCTCGCAAAAACACTCAATAAACATTGACCAAGTTGGCATGATTATACAGGAGGGGGGGTTGGGGTGTAGAGTGCCCACGCAGTAGAAAATCTGTGTATAAAATCTGACTCTCTTGAAACTTAACTACTAATAACCTACTGTTGACCAGAAGCCTTTCTGATAACATAAACAGCGAATTAACATGTATTTGGTATATCCTATGCATTGCATACTGTATTCTTACAATGAAGTAAGAGAAAGGAAAATGTTTTTTCAAATTGTCTCCAATCTCCCCAAATTTTCCAGTATATTTATTGAAAAAGTGTGTGTGTAAGTGGACCAGCACAGTTCAAACCAGTGTCGTTCAAGAGTCAACTGTACCCAGTGAATCAAACAAGAATAAAATAATGCCTTTGAAGCCTGTATTCACCACAGAGGGCTTTGCATTTCAGATGGGGGCAGGGAAACTCCTGCCCCAGGGTGGCCCTCCTGCATAGTGGAGTGTCCAGAAGAACCTGAGCCGCCTCAGCCTCATGAAGAAACCGACTAAGAGGCCCAAGGAAGCCCTCCCACTCCGCTTTTGTTGATTCTTCAGGCCCACGCAGGGCAGAGGCCATCACGCAGGAACACGGGCCGACTATGCTAAATGTAGGCAGGGCTTGGGGTGCCAGATATCTCCACGTAAAGACCAGGCCATCAGCAAAGGCCTCGCAGGACGGGTGGAGAAAGAGCACTTTGTTAAGAGGGAAAACAAAAACATTAAACATTAGAAATTAAAATTTAAAAATGTACAGGCAAACAGATAGAGGAGAAAGTGAAATGGCTCCCATACAAGGGGATTCCTTACATCCTACAAGGATTACAGGGTCCCTCTAAGTAGCTTCGCCCTACGAGGCTTCTGAGGAGTTTGCAAATTTGAAAATACTTCCTCAGGAGGAAAACTAAAAGCTGAACGTCTGGATTCAGCTTTTCATGAATCTAAAAAATTATGATAAAGCAGATCTGAGATTTGAGTCCATGAGATGAGTAACTTTCCATCTTGTTTAAGATATTGCCTTTGATGGCAGGGGAATGTGGACGACTGGACTGGCTGCTTTGAGGAAAGCCCGCAGTCCTGGGCAGGGCCCGCGAGCGGGGGTGCAGCGGACATTTCCATTGGGCGCCTCCACACAGGGAGAGATGGATGGGATGGGATGGTCCTGGGAGAAGAGGGGCGTTTCTCAGCTCTGTCACTCCCTATGTTTGGCATTTGATCGTCCGTTTCCCTGGAATGAGTAACTTTAAAGTACTCAAAGCAAAAGGCTAGCCTGGGACCTGGGGAAGCTGAATCCCCTCCACAGTCAGACCGACAAGGAGCAGACGCTCCGGGGAGCAGGTGGGTGCGCTGGCAACCAGGACAGGGAGAAATCAGGTTATGTCCTGAGCCTCCTGGGGCAGGGGAAAGGCGAGTCAGGCGGGGTTACAGAGGCCCTCCAGCCTATGAGGAAAAGGGCCTTGGGGGCACACCGCCCAGGACCTGCGTAATAGGATTAAACACTCAATTAGATTTTCCCATATTTACATCAGACCACGAGCCCCACAGAGGACCACCAAAATTAACACGGCAAGTTTTCTCTCTTGATTCCTTGAGGGCAAAACAATAAAATCATAATAAAATCCTTAATTACTGGAAGTACATGTTTACAGCGAAGTAGCTGAGTCTGGAAAATAAGCCTGAAAACAGGTGTTAGGACCAAGTGTATACCATAGGAACAAAAATTCAACGGCTTGCTTTAAGTCGGTAAATGAAAACATTTGGCAAGGAATAAAACCTTAAATAAAATATTAGATGCCCTGAACTCTGGGGACTGCTGTGCCCATGGGATTATTCAGCAAGCAGTAACAAGCATGGCGAGCAAGACCTGGTCCTTGGCCCCCAGGGGTCTACAGTTTATTGTATTAGAAAGAATACTAGACGCTTGGATGGCTGGTGATCACACAGGCCATGTGCTCGTTTGTTCCTGGAATGATTCTCTCAACCTTTAACAGAATTGCAGAGCCCCCCGATGCCACCCAACAGCGGCAGCAAGACAGAACTGTCCTCCTCCTCGTCTGTGGGAACTCAGTTTGTGGGGCGCCTTTCCTAATAAGTTTGGCCTAAGGTTAAAGCCTGAACCATAAAGAGAAATTTCCAAATCTTACAATCTTCAACTGCATCTCATTTTTAATGTCTGTGCTCAAGGCGGTTGGAAGAAAGCTTTTGTGTATAACTTAGGGATTCTCAGGCCCCTCTGGGTAGGGGAGGGGGTAGCAGCTGATGGCAAAGAGATACACAAGGAGACTGGGTGCTTTTGGTTGGTGTTCTTTGCTATGTTTCCAAGGCTTTGAAAAAGGTTATGGGCAAAAGGGAAAACGACTTCCCAGGCACTCCTTCCCATGGCATTTACTGAACTGCCAGCCATCCCTGGTTTACAGGTCAGGTTCTCAAGCAGAGGGGGTGTTTCATCTCTCTTTGCAGCCCCAGAAGTGCCAGCGTGGGCATCAGCTAGCAGGGCCTGCAAACATTGCTGTGGAGTTGTGGCAACTTCAGAGGCTGGTAGCGTTTAGGACAGACAGGAACACCACCCCCCACAAAGGCGTTCGTAAACAGCATCCTTTCTTTACCAAGTAATCATAGTAAAGCCTCCTCTGCAAGGCCACCCCAGGCGACCCCAGAGGGCCCTGTCAGCATGTGTGGAATGGAGGTTTATTTTGAATTTGAGCGCAGGCTCTGTGACTGTCAGGTGCCAGGCAGGAGAGAAGGGTGCTGTCAGCTAGCTGAGAGACGCCTACGCTGCTCCATGGTGACCCCTCCAAACCCCACTCAGAAGGACATGTCTTCAAACTATAGGTACAGGGTTCTTGAGGTTCCTGAGAATCCTGAACATTCTCTGGGGAGACACAACCCACCTGGGGACCCTAAAGCCTCCCCTGGTGCAGGTAAGCTTGAGCCCACCCCCATTCACATTGAGACCCACCTGTTCCTGCGTCTGTTCTGCAGGTTTAGGGGAGCAAGGAGGGAGAGGGAAAATCCCGAGGAGCTAGAACTTCAGGACAGCTCTGTTGCCTGCATTACTGAAACAATGCAAGCCAGGGGGCTGCAGAGGAGGGCCAGGAGGCACCCCATACTGCCACTGCTCGCAGTGATTCGTCCACAGAGCCAGGGATGCCAGAGAGGAAAGGCACCCCCTGCTCCTGCTCTGACCTCCCCTGAGGGTTGTACTGCTCTTTGAGTTTTCTTTGATGCTTCAAAATGCTCCAGAAGACAGCCTCAAAATAGAGCGCGTCTCCGTCGACCAACTTCCTCTATGTCCTAGGGGCTCTCGAGGCCACGAGAGAATTGCTACTGAGGGACAGGCAGAGAACTGAAAGGACCTGGCAGCCACTGACCAAGGATGTGCTGGCACGGAGCCATGGCAGGAAGGACCCTGGGCGGCACTGGCCTTATACCCACTGAGGAAGGAAAAATAGGAAACCCTTCTCTGTGTCAGCATGTTTATGTGGTGGGGGACACGTAAGTCGCTCTTGTTAATACACATTCATGCTTCAGAATACGGCAGAGTGCCTGCAAGCAACATGTGCCATTCACGACGTTCTTAGCTTGCATGTGTTTTCTTGGACCCCTGCAAAATATTAAAAGAATGTGTCATGAAGCCTCTGGAGAGAGAGAGCACATGCCATATGTCCTCATTCAGTGAGAGCGGAATATTAACACTTTCTGAGCAATCCGGTGTTTGGACTCTGAAGGTTTGAACAATGAGACCCAAGATGTGAACTCATGTGAAATGAACACAAGCCACACTAGAAAGACATAAATTAATTCTGGATGGAGACATGAGAAATTTCTTTTGTGGGAAGATCAGTCATGATGGATGAAAATGCCATCGTGATCCATGGACTAGCCAGGGGACAGCATACGGCTGCCTTGCCAGGCGCAACAGACGATAAACACTGGCAGATACGCAGACACCCCACAGTGGAAGGGCTTGGCGATCTGCTAAAAATGGGATTTTCTGCTACTGTGGAAGTAAACTTAAAAACAGTGGCACTATCAATAAAAGTGAAAATGAAATACAAAATCATATAAACACACACACACACACTTCCATCAACCACTTTAGGAATGGCTTTCCCAATTTAATTCCTGTCTTCTGTGTACAGGGACAGTGTGGTGGGTGTGACTCTGGCTCAGCCAGGCCACACTGGCATGAACACCCCTGCTGGAGGCACTGGAGCAGAGCGGTTGAAAGCCCAGGTTTTGGAGCAGGGCTGGGGTCCATGCCTTGCTGAGTGCTTCCTCTCTGAGCAACTTCAGACATTGGACTTCTACAGGCTTTCTTTGTATAATACAGAGACAATTCTCCAGGCTTTCTTTGTATAATACAGAGACAATACTGATATTATGGGATTATTGTGATAATGGAATGAAATATCTTGTGGGCCTTGTGTATAGTTTATGCTCAGCCGACAGTGGTCGCTCTGGTTTGGGAGGTGTGAGACCAAGGAAAGGACTGGGAAAATGTTTATATTTGGCACTAATGCGACCATCGGTCAAGCTCCCAGTGGGAGGATGGAAGGGCGGGGAAGAGGGACCAGGTGGTCCAGCCGTATCAACTGAGAGATTTTCCACGCTGCTACTTCTGCCGCTCCCTCCCAAAGAGCGGCTGCTCTCATGGGTCCCTGTCCCTGTTGGGAATATCCTAGCCCCGCCAGGACTTTGAGGTGGAGCTGTTTGAGATCCACTGCATGAAGGCAGCTTAATGACGCTGTGCCACCTTAGAGAAACAACTTCCGAAGAGTGGGAAAGGGTGCGGGGAACAATCCGAGGACGCTGGCCAAACTAAAGACCCTCCCGGTGTCTGAGGCCCTGGGCAGACTTCCAGCTCTCATGTGTCATGGATGTGTGCTTCCAAATCAAAGCCCTTGGAGAAGAACACGTTCTGGATCTTACAGGCTAAAGCCTCTAGTCCGAGGCATCCTCCCTGATGGTCGTGTAGGAGCATTATTCTCATACACTGTTGAGTGACAAGCAGTGTGGCCAGTGCCTGGGAACAGAGAAAGTCCCAGGGGCGCATGCACAGCCCAGGCCAGCCTCTGGGACCCCCGCTGACACACTGCCTTAAGGAATGAGGCAAGTTTCCCCCCAACTTTTCAGCACTCGGGTCACCCGCTCTAGGAAGAAGCTGGGGCTGGTCAGGTCCCTGTAAAGCAAGAAACAGCTCAAGAAATGAATTCCAAATCTAATGTTGAGCTTAGGGCTTGAAGCTACTGTAATCTGGGCTCTAACTTTATTAACTGTTGCATCTCCACCTGATAGTCACCAGCTACTGTCATTGGTCAGGTATGAAGATCTCAGCAACAAGCCTTCCACTTAAACCCTTCCCGAGGCCCACTAGAGTACCTAGCTCATTCATTTTAAAGCATTTTAATGTATTAAATACTCTTTTTGCTGGGATCAGTACATACGCATCTTAATGCTTTCAAGATTATTATATTTAATTTTATGATAATACGTTAGAGATATATACTCTTTTTACAGGAATGTTCTGACCTCTATAAAATGTCTTAGAAAAGCATAGAAGAAACTATTCAATATGTTTTGTGGGTTTTTTTTTTAACAAACTGCAAGGACTTACCTGAAAAATCTGGTAAAGTTTTGCTGAGTACATTAAAAGAAAAATCAAAGTCCTTAATTTATAGATTGTCTCCAGGAATCACTACATTTTTCAAATCTGTTGTTAGAAGGGCTTCCCTTTAAAATTTTTTTTTAACATCTGGGGTTCAGACCTTAACCTATTCCATATGTGCCACAGACTGCAAATAAAGACATAATCTTGGAAAACGTAATGCCAAATGTTTCCTTTAAAGTTCGATACAAACGATGTTCTTCTCACCTTTCTATACATTCCTTGACAACAGCAAAATTTCCATCTCCTATTGTCCTTCCAACTTTGTATCGTTCTGTTATTGTGGCTGGAATCTGGAAGCCTTCCTCCGACACTTCTGAAAGAATCATTAGTATGTTTTTATTGGTAGGAAAGGGGATGCAGACGCTACACAAAGGAGACATTGAGAAGTACCATCGAATAGACTGGAACTGATTTAGAATCAATAAGTCATTTTCTGTACAGTGAGCCATGAGCCCCCTTCCCCCGCTGACAACTGTATACTTAACAGGTTTTACTAAGACAAATGATAAACTAAAAGGAAACGGAAAACCTTAGGGGTCCACTCCCACCTACGTAAGAGTAACTTATGTTTCTGATGCAGTGGAGCAGCCAAGCAGGCTCTTTGTATTTCATGCCAATTTGATCAATAGAATTTACTGAATACCCACTGTGTCCACAGAAAGGACATTCCGAGATATGGCTCCGGAGGAAAATGCAGTTTGTAAAGGACTCTGGGCTGCCTGACACTGTACAAGCATGAAAAATGCCTGCTGTTTGGACATGTAGCTTTACTACATCCTGGAATGGAGAGCTCCGTAAAATTCCTTATAACTAAGCGCTGACTGCCACCCCTCCCCGGTATCAGTGAGCAGATTTTAGATAAATGTTCTCACCAGCAACCTGCACAGCAGATGTTGAGTTAAAATTGCAATATTTATTATGTCTGTGAACAGAACGGTTTTGTAGTTTCAATTACGTTAGTGCCACTAACACAATACATTTTCCCCCTTAAGATGCATTTTGAAATATTTTACAAATGCCTAATAATGCTTTAAATATCTACGGCCATAAAACTAAATAAGCCACACTTAGGTCACATAAATACACTGGATAACCTTTAACATCTCAGGGGTGTAAAAAGCCTTTTATGGCTGGGCTCTAAAATTTACATGCTTTAAAGTTATAAATCCCAGCTCCCCCACCGGCAACCTGAATACAAAATGTGATGGAAGCCTAGTGTGCTTTCTGAACGTGCTCCTATTCTGACCTTTAATCATGAACCGAGGCTCCACGTTGCTTCTCCAAATAAAATTAAAACCTTCGGGAGCACGCGGGCGTGCTTGGTGATTTCTGCCTTCTCGCACAGTCTGCATTGCTGGGGACCACATGGAGACTCGGTCCCCAGCACCACATTCTGGTGCTATGAGAAGGCTCAGTGTGCACCTCACCGGACTCTAGGGTGGGTACCACCTCTGGGAAGTACAAATGCAGGATGTTTGCCACTGGCACATTTCCCCTCGGTATTTTACGGTGCCTCTTCTCTTCGCAGGTGACTTTTTACACGGCCCACCAGAAACATCCACAGTGATATCCAGAATATAGTGAGAGCTGGAGCCAATTAGGCCCTCCCACCCGCGCCACCTCCCACCCGAAGCCACCAACAATTCCGTCTCTTTTCGAAAAGACTCAGCCTGGGGATTTCTGTCTACTCCATGGGAATTAGAGGAGACAGTTGGAGATGTTTCACATCCACTGCCAAGCACCCAAATTTATAAAACATCTTGCAGATGACACCGTCTTAAGTCTTGACTATGCAGACAATTTAAGTAACCATCCTTGGCTATCACGGACAAGCCTGGGTCTGGATGGAAAATCCAAGTAGGGACTTGGGTTACATCTGCGCTTCCTTCCTGCAGGAGCACCACTGAGGGACCCACCTGGAGCACACAGGGGGATTGTATTCCCCTGACTATTGATAAAATGGGTCTTTTAGGCCTTTGGCTAAGAAGGCTTTGTTAAAGGCTTAGCTGAGGACCATCTCATTTCCTTAGGTAAAGACAACACATTGGAACAAAAGACACTTCTAGGTGGCTGAATTTCATATTTCCAGAAACACAAAAATATTGCATGGTAGTTAGGAAATAATTCTTGTGTAAATCACACATCTCACCTAACATAATAAAAGTGCTTCCTTCACAAAGGTATTTTTTTTTTGAAAATTAAATCATACCATTTAAAACAGAATTGAAAGGGGCACTGACCCTTTAACAGTGTTTTGATCATATCAGTTCTATACTTTTCTAAAAACTTGCCCATGATTGACGTGGACCTTATAACAACCCCCACAGGGGAGAAAGGCATGTTTCACAGTTTTCATTTCGCAGAAGAGGGACTTAGATGCGGAGAGCTGAAGAGACTTATCCAAAACAATCCAGTGACTTAGCGAAAATGTCAGTTCTGGAATCCAGGTCATTTGGCCACATCACAGAGAAATTCTGAAGTGAATTAGTTCATGGTACAAAGAATATTTTTGCAATTGCCAGCGAGTAATTCTTTTTGTGAAGCTGTACTTTCCCATATTGAACTCACTTACATTAAGGGGACATCTGCATGCTATGGCTGTCAATCAAGACAGTAAACTGTCTTCACTATATTGAAAACGAGCAGACTTTGGGAAGGCCAAGGTGGCCATCCCCCCCTTTTATTTCCAAAGTGGGCAGCAGCTGGCCTTCTTGGGATACTTACACCCTCAGGGCATGTGCGATGCCTCAGTTAGGTCAAGGCGCTTTCCCTATTCCCAGAGAGCGGGTGTGGCTCCACCCTCTCCCCTTGCTATGACCCTCGGACTTGTGCATTTCATTTTGCTTGAGAAGTTAGTTTCCCAGGAGTTCCGTCCGTTTACCCAACCCCGTCCTCTGCCCCCCCCACCCCCCCGAGCCTTCTTCTCGGACACCGAGCCGTAAGCTCACCACCGTCTCCCGGCCCGTCGTTCTCGTCCATCGAGCTGCACACTTTGGTGGACGCAAGCGAGGTGGAGGAGCCGCCATGCTGAGCGCTCTGTCGGGGAACAGAAGCAGAGGATGAACACGCCCGGTCAGCGCGCCGGTCCCCAGGCTGCATGCCCGGCCCCGGGTCTCAGGAGATGGCCGCCCACGCCCAGGGAGCATTTGGTCTTAACGCCGGGAGAGGGAGGGTCTTACACTATTCCATCAGGGCTACCCCTTCTTCCCACCCTGCCAACCACGACCAGGCGCCGCCAACTGCGTAAATCCAGATGTCCTGTCTCTCGAAATTAGCATCCTTTAGACCACCTGTAGGCTTGGCAGATTCCCAGCATCTCACCTCCCTCTTCCATAGTCTATCTGCCAACGGGCCTCAAACATGGCGCCATTCGATGTCCTCCAGTATTTTTTCTATCCTTACCATGGGAAAACACTTCTCTTCGGTTTGCTTTTATGGAATATCCTAAAAAAAAATTCAGCCTTACCATATCCTTGGAGAAAGGTTAAAGAGCAGGTTTGTTCATTTCACTTTGAGATAAAGACGTAAGCACTACACAGGTTATCGATATGTGAAATGTTACCTAATATTTCAGAGGCAGTGATGGGAACAGAAGCCTAGGCCTGGCGATTCCCATGTATTTTTGGTGTTTTTTGACCCAAGATCCATGAGAGCAAATAGGATAACAACAGTATTACAAAGTTCAGAGGATGAAACCATACCAAATATTTCATACTATGATTCGCTGCAGGGCAGAACTTGTAACAATGAACCTTTCCATCTCTGCACCTATTCCTTGAGAAAACAATTGGCATGTTTCCGTGCTGTTTCTAAATAGCAAACACAGCTTCTCAGGAAGTTCAGATATTTTAGTTCTTACCCAAAAGATTAATAGAGTTGAGGAAATGCTACTTAAATCACCGCAGAGCCATTTGAGTCCAATGCCAGAGGCCATTTCCCTGGGTGCTGTGCTGTTGAGGTGAACATGCTCTACTGGATGAGCTCATCAAAACCGACATGGTTGGGATAAGAGTTAAATTCACAGCAGTGATGCATCTGCTTCCTTACAGGACAATCTAGAAGTTTAGTGGTTACTCTAATGTGCCCCTGAATGACACTCATTTTGCATGGTGTGCTTTTAATTTCCAATATCAGAAGAATACTCATCAATCAGCCTGATGGTTCGAGCTGTTGAAATTTGCTTACGGTCCTCTGCCGTCCTCTCTCATCGAGCTCCCCCTCACTTTGTAACCTGCCTCTCATATTTGTCCCACATCTAGGCTAGAAAGAGGGATTTGGATTGTGACCTTGAAACAGATTTTTTAATGGAGTGGCACTAGCTCTACAGTCACAACCAACTCTTGTCGAAGGTACTGTGAATGTAGGAGCTGCTAGGCCATGCTCTGCTGACTTTTACGGGTGTCTGTTCATGAAAAACCTTCTATTTATAATATTGGAATACAAGGCTGACACAAGGCAGATTTATGATGTCGATGTCTGGAGAAAATAAACATTCACGTTGCCACACTTGAGGGGAAGGTGTGTATTTTCCAGAACAGTGAGATCTTTTATCCCCTGTGTCCTTGCTCGGCTGTGGGTATAATGGCATTCCAAGCAGAAAAACACTAAGTAAATGTCTAAAATACAGACTTTCTCTTCTGGGCTCTCCGATCCTTGAATTTCTTCCAGCAGCTCTGCAAACGGTGTTTAATAATGTAGACATGCTGTGGGTTGGGATGGCAGGTGTTGCCTTGTCATATGGTGTTTTTATATTTTCGAACACAAAGACCCAGTCTTTCATCAAGCATCCAAATTAGCTGATTAGTAGCACTGTTTCCTAGCAAAGATGTCCACATTTACATCCTCAATTCCAAAACCTTGTTCTCTTAATAAGAACATCAGATACCAATAGAGAACTTCTGACCCAAAGTGTATGAAAACATGTTTTAAACCGCAATGTTCTATAAACTTGCTGCTATTATTCACTAAACTGCCATATCAACTAATGAATTGCCTTTTCAACAGTGCTCCAAACATCTGAGGCTCTGAAAGTTTGCCACAATGACAGCTGTGTTTTCTCTGTTTATGAACAAAACCTCTCAAGGATTTTAGGTTCTGGTTAAGAAAAAAAAAAAGTAGGGTTAACACAAACTTATTTATGTCTAAACTTGCTGATTTTCAACATTAGGTTTGGAAAATGTATCCCAAGTAATTTCAGATTTCATGCTGAGTGCAACAATTTTAAGAGAAAAAACTCATTTCATTACAAATAGAATACTCTGAAAATGGAAAGTTATTTTTACTAATTATGCTTAAATACATGTACTAGATAACTAATGGTGTTACCTCTTCTTTGCCCAAAAGAAGAAAGATAGTGTATGCTATACATTGTTCTAAGACAGTGACCACGGATGGATTCGAAGAATTTCAGGGGCTGCCACAGACCTTAAATATTACCTATTCCACCCATCTTCCAGACCAAATTCCCAGTACAAAATCCCAGCTATGTGGCCAAATGACCTCTGTCCAAACACCTCCAAGCCTGAACACATTACTACCTGAGGCAGTCCCTCAATTGTTCATATGAGGTAAAGAAAGTTCTTCCTTCAGTTATGTTGAAATAATGTCCCTCTACCTTTCCCATTTATGGGCCTGAGCTCTCATGCATGGAGCTACCCAGCACAGGTCTAATCCATTTATCACATGACAGCGCTTCATGTATTTGGATATAGCTACCGGACCCTTCTGTATCTTAATTTGAATATCCCCAATTTCTTTAGTTGTTCATGCTGAGACAGAGCTTCACCCTCCTGCAGACACGCTCCAGTTGTATCTCTTGTTAACGCTGATGCTTGAAGCAAATGCAGCGTTCTAGGTGTTCCCTGACCAGCCTGCAGCAAGAAAGGATAGTTTTCTTCCTTGTAAACAGAACATAAATGTATTTGAAGGTCATATCGGCTTATCAATAGCACCATAGCTTTATAGCCTTACACTGAACTTACGTTTATGGCAGGTCTCCCTATTCTGTATTTGGGAGGTTGGTGTTTCACATCAAGTATAAGACTTTTTTGTTTATGCACGGTGAATGCCATATTGCTTACATTCATCTCATTCTAACCTGTTATTTTTTCTGCTCTGGTTTTGTCACCCAACATTTTTGCTCTCTCCCAGTTGAAGTCATTCAGTAATCAGCATGGCTCTTTGTATATGTTTATTACTAGTCCTAAATATACTAACTTAGTTGGTACTGGAATATTTGGATTATTGTCCACAAGCCTGATTGAAGGATTTTGAAAATAATAAAACTATGTAAGTCCTTGCTCTATAGAATAAACCAACAAGATTAACCAGCCTTTATTTATGACCAACAGAAGCTGAAAAGCCCACATATTTTTGCATGCTTATAAATGAAATCAATGTACCTATTTGTTTTTTCTGAGCAGATTAATCATTTTTTAGCCTATATGATAAGATTTTTGTGATTGCTTCAGTCACTTAGCTAATTCCAAGGCTTCTGGGTATACAGTACAAAACATACAGTTGTTTTAAAATGTTTGCAATTAGCTGCTCTGAGACATACTGTGACATTTGAAACATCATCACCTCCAAGCAGATTTAATCAGAAACAGATGGGCAGGTTGCTGGCACCTGGATGCTTTTATTGCCCACCTTTATAAAAGTACTGCCCTAAGAACATATCCGAAGTGTAGCTATTTAGAACAGATGGAGAATCTGTCACATTCTCTGAAGTGAGAAAGCTGACTAACAGCTCTAACCACATTTTACCAAGATGTGTCTGACGACTACGTAGAAAAAAAAGTTCATTTTAAAAATAGTGGTATGAGTTACTCCTGCCATTTGTATTAATGGTGTTACTCACTGGAATCCACACTGAAAAAAGATTTCCGATTGATTCAATTGATCTAATCAGGGAAGAGAAATCTCACTTGGTAGCTGTAGTTCTGGCTGTCTAATTATGACTAGACATTTTGTCTTGGTATACAGGTATTACTTTGTTAGTATTGATTTGGAAAATGGTAAGAAAGAATTTAGAAATCAACTGAATCAACTTTATAAAGGGAACACAACCAATAAATAGTTCATAAACTCAAAGTTGTCTTGGTGACCTTGCCTTGAGGTCTACAGATCTCTAAAGATGACCTCCTATAAAAAATTAAATCATGACCTTGGTGTAGCAAGCTTGAAACCAGTGGGATTCTATGTGCATATAGAAAAACCATACATTGCTTTCCAAGCGGGTATAGAACATTAAGTTGATGACATCAATCTGGAATAACTAATGAGACTCTGTTATTTGAAGTAAGGCAGAAAGGGAACCCGTTTCCAAATTCCTTTGTCTGCATTCTTCTTAGCATGTTGAGACTAAATAAAGTTTAGGGTACAGGCAATCGTGTATAACTAAAGATGAATATTGAAAAATGAAAAATGTAAAATGTTATCATAAACATTTGGCCAGCATTTTTCAAAGACTGGAAAACCGTTATTCATGAAGTGGGTTTCCTTACAAGAAGAGAAAATGAAAATGGGAATATTGGCATTAAATCTATGTTTAATGAAGCCACTGGAGTCAAGAGTTAGAAAATAAATGCATGTAGCTACAGCTTTGTTGTTATTACAGTCTTCTTTGCCTCTACTGTCTAGTCACTATACTCAGGCCAAAATCTATAAACTCAGAATCTGAACCATTTGTCCAGGAGGGGTGGGGCATAATGAGTTACTCTTCATGAAATCATAGTTTGGAGGGGGACCAGGAAGGCATCTGGTTTAGAATCCCCCCCAGATAAAAAAATTCCCTCCATGATTTGCTCCACAGGTGGAACTCCCAACCTGCTACATTTTATTTTAAACTCTGTTATATTTGCAAAGCAGAAACACAATTTGGAATTTTATAAGTTTAAACATCCCTTCCAGTTGTACCAGTACTGCTTTGGGTATTGATTATATTTAGGTTTTCATGGAAATAATACAGAGAACCAATTCAAGCAAACTGTACTTTTAAGGTTAAAATGAACCTAGTAAACCTATTAGACATAAAGCCAGAATTCTGGACATCTATAACTATTTTAATGTAAAATACTTTTTTCTAACTAAGCTACTAGAATCTTCTATTCTCCCTTGTACCATATTATGAATGAAATGGGTTATTGATTTTTGTTCTAAATTAACATTGGGTGATCAAGTACTTTATTATTATCATTATTTACTTTATTAAGCATTTATGTCATATGTTTATGCTTCTAAAATGTATATACAGAGGTATACATATATACACAAACATAGTTTTCGCCCTGTAAATGAAGTGAATTTGAGAAAACTGCCTTCCAGTCCAGGACATACAGCTAGTATGTTTTTAAACTGTTAATTTCCTTCTTTTTTTTTTTTAGTCAGTTGCCAATTTGTCTGACAAATTTATCCTTCAGGCACTGGAGGAAAGGGTATTAATGATTTTACTAGAACCAACTGAAACAGAATTCTTCATCAGAGAGTTGTCTTGTTTTGTTACTACTGTCAGAATTTTATACTCTAGATGTCACATGATGCCTTCCTGAAGGGTCTCAAATATCCCTTGCTGATGCTAATTACATCATAAGAATGCCATGAATATGATTATGAATGTAACACAGTCACTTTAATTTCAATGGCTACTTATCATGGTTTCTGAAAGAAACTCACTGAACAATACAGGTAGTTTTTTCTGTTTATTTTCTAGTTATTCTAAGGTGGTAAGTGTCACAAAGTTCACTTTGAGAGGGGTAACAAGGTCCAGTGAGAAACACAATGTACAACATTTTACAATGAAACCACAGCACAGAATGATAGAACTTTCAAAACTGGGGACTTCGATGAACCATTTCATCATCTAGCTCTTGAAAACTCTGCTGATGGTCTTGATTAATGGATTTCTAAAATATATTGCTGTTTAAAACATTTTAACACCCCATGCCCTTTTTAAGAGAATAAACATCCAAGCAACTCAAACCAAAAGCAGAAAGCTACTTAACAATTTTATCCAAATTTATAACATTCAGAGTGTATTTCAAAGTAAGTCCTTAGGACAAATAAACTCAATTCCTTGCTTGTTGATCAATATAAACTCAAAAAACGTACCACAAGAAAATTAATTCCCATAGTTTTTTGCCTATGACATTTCAGATACCTACTACCCTGGCTTTAAAAACATTTTGTGGCCATAATACAAACACCCAGGTATTACATGCATCATTTACACCATCTTGAAATTTATCCATCATTTTTACTAAAATGAAGTACATTTTAAAGACACTATATATCATGCACCCTTACAAATTATAGGGAGGGCCTCAGATTTCCTATCTTTTCCACATGCATTACAGGCTGAAAATTACAAATATTTTTCAGGCAACAGGAGAATAAACTGGGTGAGACAATTGGTGGTTTGAATATATCTTCAATTTTCACATTATACTCCCGTGGAATCAATCAAATACAGTTCTCACTAACATGCACATTTAGAGATGGTAGCAAGACTAACGTAAATATGTATAAATGGGAGATGTATGCACATATAGCAAATGCACTGAATTAACATCAAAGTGTATATATTTATATATACACACACACATAGCAAGTAAAGCTACCACTGAAAACATGTCAACAGTTCAGAACAGTGTTTTGAAAGAACATACCAAGTTGCCTTACAAGTTATCTGGCTCTGTTATTAAACTTCAATTCAAATATAATTTGGATTCTCTTTGTTTCAATATAACACTCAATCACTCACAACTCTATAAGTCAGTATTTCATTTTTTAGTAAATATTGATGACAATCATGTCATCAATACATACATATTAGAGAAACAACAGAGAGAGTATTCATTCTAATAATTAAATATTAAGACATGACAATATAAACACTAATATGTATTTACATTTAATACTTAACAATACTGGATTTGTCTCAATTTCAAATTTCTTTGTTTATCTGCAATCCAGGTTTTTTTTAAAAAAAACAAATCAATACAGCTGACTATTTGGAGCCACTCACTATAGGAGGTTAGGAAACTACTTTTGAACTTAAACATGCTCCAATTAACATGTTAACATGCAACAATTTATGACATGAAGCTTTTACATTCAATTCCACAAGAGCCATTAACTTATAAGGCTGTGTCACAAATACCATACTTTACTATTTATGGTCTATAAACATACACAAATTCTTACATAAGCACACCCATATTCACACTGAGCCCTGCAAATCTAAAAATCCCACACACCTGTATAGTTATATGGCCACATATGAAAAACTGAGTAGTCCAATAGTTAAACTATAGGGAATTATTTTTCAAGGATATTAGTCTATATTCTCATTCATTTTTATAACAAATGTAGCTTTTAGACTTCACTGTTTTTCAGTTGAGAAAAAAAAAAAAGCCCAATCCTGTATTGATCTATAATGGATATAACCAAATACCCCTGCTGGTTAACATAGGGAACACATACAGTACATAAATGCTGGTTCAAATGTTTTTAGGAGATGTTATTTGATTGAGATGTGCCAATATAAGAATCCAGGGATGTGTACAGATGGGTGGGCCTGATGGTTAACAGCCTACATCAGTCTAGAAACACGGTGGATTTTACCCCCACTTAATTCATTAAGCAAGACAAAGAAACAAACCGCAGTGGCTTTCAGAAGCAGTCTTTTGAGTTCACACTGAACTTCACACTTGTTATATTATTACGTTTCTAAAATGCTGAAAGCAGGGAAATATTTGTCCTATCTTTTTCTATGATATCTAAGAAAAAAATAGTGAGTGCAAATGAGAAAGCTTCAAACTTTTAACAAGAGCATGGGACAAAAAATGCATATGGCTGTTGCCAGAGCTCTCCTGCTCAGTAGGACAATTTTAAAATTCAGTGTCTTACTCTTTAAAAAGAATTCTGTAAGTACGTTTCAAGTGTCTATAAATCATCAATTGAATTCCACCAACGAACTGAAAACTTCTGGTTTGTTGCTAAGGATTTTTTATTTCTCTCTCTTTTTTATTTCTATTAAACAAGTATAATGGAATTACACTCAGCATAGAAAGAGATCTCAAAGTCTATAAATGGTGGGCTGTTTCAATCTCTGAGGGAGTTCAGTTTCAAAAAGTAAATGATATATATTGCCCCTGAACAGTCCTTTAATAAAAGTCATATGTTCAAAAGATAAAATGCTGTGGAATAGCATTTCCCTTGGAACTGCTTAAATGGAAAGTTGGCCATGATATCTATCGGCAATTAGTATAAATCCAGTTTCTTTTTGCCGTGTCTAAACAAAGCCATGGGCTTCATATCAATTGGCAATATCTGCCACTTACCCAGAACAAATAGCATTTATTGGACCTTTCTAAGCAGTAGTTGTCCATAAGATTGACAGTTCAGGGAAGTTAAAATTATTGGAATTTATTTTTGTTCTGGACCATCTGACTCCACCAGATTTAAGTTAACTGTTCCACTGCTTTCTCTGCATTTCTGACAGTTCAGTCAAATACACACTAATCTTTTAAGGACTCAACTGTATTAAGTAATGCATTTTACAAAGACATAACTAGAACAGACACCAGCATAGGCAACTTCACAGATGTTTACTGTTTCAGCTAAAACAAAGCAGCCTTTTGATCTCAGCAGGAGTCTCTGTTCATTTCTATTGGAAACAGTTTTAAAACCTGAAGTCTGGAACAGGTATTATTATGAACTGTTCTTTCAAGATGGAATGGTTCAGTTTGCGGTTCTCAAATAACCTGCCAGAGAAGTGTCTTTCTCTCCGACAGACGGGATAATGAGGCACTAATTATTATAAGGCTGTTTTCAAATGCTGTTAGAATGCCTGGACTTTTTTTTTTTTAACTTTGTCTTTTGGTTGGAATACTTTATTCACTTGGAAAGTGATACGGTAACATATGTAACTATAAACCAGATGGTAAAATTTGATAGTTGAGCAATTTATCAAGGAGATAAATTGATAACATTTAGAACAGTATATGACAACTGAGTTTCTCTCCATCTTGAACCAAACATTTTGTTCTTAAATTCAGTTTTCAAGTAAAACTTGGAAAAAAAAAAGAACTCAAGTAAAAGCCTCCAAATGGCATACAGTTTTAATTATCACCTACTGAGATATGTCAAGCCTGTAGAATATCAAAACCATGCTTCACAAGTCTTAAATTGTTAGTGTTTGAACTAGTAGAACTAAATGATCGCTAGGATATGGCTTAAATATAATAGACCATACACATCAAATGGTTAACATTCCGATTTTAAAGTAATTATTTTATGTTTAAGCAAAGCTGACTGATTTTTCTAACAGAGGACTAGAGGAGCAGAATTAGTAGGTTAATGTTGAACAACAGGTTACAATCAGAGACTTACATGGTTTAACACAAAAGGAGTTTTGCATATGAAAAGCTCCAAAACATGAGCAGGACCCAGGATTTATCAGAATGGAGATTCGGAAATTTGGGGCTTGATTTACACAGCACCATTCAAGAGAATTTTGGTTTAATTGATGCTTTTGGAAGAAGTTCAGACACAATTTTATTTTAGGTCTGTGTGTAAAAAAAGAAGTTTCCTAGCTCCAGCCTTCACACATTTGAAAAATTACATTTATGGTTGTGGAGAGAAATTACATAATTGGTAGCAATGCCACTGAAGAAGTTCTTCATGTTAGTATATAATTTAAGCTGTAGTTATGCTACTTCCATTTAAAAATAAGGTTAAAATATAAACTTTATGTAACAATAAAAACAAGGAAATTCCTAAAACCTCACGATAGAGTCTGCATGAGATGTGTCCTTGATATGAGAGTTTTTCCTCAGCTATATTAACCCACAAAACATAAGTAGATTTGTATGTCTAGGAAAAACCTACTTGAGGCAATAAAGTCCTTTCAAAAAATCAGCAATCCAAATTTCAAGAAGAATATAACTTTAAGAAAGAATATGTCTGCAAGTCGCCCTCTTAAATCTGTTTGAGTCAAAGTACAGAAAAGTTGTATCTACGTGTCTACTTATGACTGAAATGAAAACCCCAGCTACAGAAATACAGACTCTGTATCGCTTCGTGGTTAGTGTGTTCTTCCACTCAATACTGGGCCTTTATATGAAATTTATCTAGAGCCAGGCCTTGCAGAAGAACCTCAGCGGCTGTGCAAGTCTGTGCTCAAGCTCCACCCATAGGAGATGTAAAAAGAGAATCTCCTTCAAAGATTAACATCATGAATACAAAACGCCCGCATATTTACTTTCACGGGCTTTGAGCTTTGTAATTTCAAGGTATGCAAAACTCTTCTGTGTATTTTGCTGTTAGATTTTTCTTAGGGAATGTGAAGCCTCCAACCAGTCACAAACCATATACATTGCTCCACTGTGTCTTTTACACTGAGTGTCCTACTGAATCCAAATCATCCGAAGAGAGGGGGCGCTCCAGGTCCTGTAAGATGAAGGGCGGTACAGGTTTGTTTACTCGGCTGTCCTGGGTGCCCTGGGCCTCTCTCAGGAGGGGAGCAGCACTGAATGGGCATCCTCGGTTTCTAATGTCATTAGACCTCTTAGGGTCACCAGGTTTGGATTAGAGGAAAGATAATAATTGAGAAACCATCCAAACAGACAAAAACGGTGCTCATTTTGCCTTCCTGGATTGATTCGTTCCCGAGCTTTGCCTTCCTTGGTTTCGGATCGAGTTTTACAGCCCCTGAGATGGGTCTGTTCCTATGTGTCTGGGCAATTCTTCCTTGCACATTTCCTCCCCATTCTGGGTAGAAGAGGAGCGCCTTTACCTCACAAAATAATTTATTAGGAGCCCCAGCGGGCGTTCAGAAAATTCTGGTCCCAGAACAGCAACTGAAGGGTTGTATTTGCATGTCGCAGAAACCCAATAACCATTGCTTTTTCCAAATTTTATGTTTGGAAGACAGAAAAATGCAAGCTTGACTTCCCCCCTCCCTTCCCAACGCTCTTCTGGTTCCCCAACCACTCAGCCATCACCCCCCCTCTTCTTCCCTCCGCCCCTTTCTGCTGGGAGATCTTTCTCCTGGTAGCCAGGCAACCAGCTCAGATCTGCAGAGGGTGTCTAGAATCCTGGCTTCTTTTCTATTTTGTGCCACCCACTCCTCACATCATCTGACTGATCAGATAACCTACAAAAGTCAGCAATGTGGGAGTTTAATAGGGAGCTTCGTTCAACCTACACAACACAACGTTTCCCCCTGCTGTATTAAAAAATGGAACCAAAGAAAGTTCATGGATCTGCTTGTGACCACTTCTAGGCAGCAATTGAAATAACAGTGTTTTGGAAAAATAGAGAGGTTGCTTGGTACATTGCCACTAATATTTTTCTGAGGAAAAACATCAGGCATGAAGACTCTTACTGGGCACGACTATTCTAACATCCCCAAAGAGGGAACATAAAAATATGACATTAAGGGTAGGAAGAAACCTGATTAACCCATCACAATGAATTATTTTGATTTTAACATTAAAGATGAGATTTTCTTTTTGTGAAGAAGGTGGTCAAATTTCTCAATATTCCTTTTACAAAAAGCTACTTCTGTTCCTGTGTTTTAAAATGAGGTAGGCT
>JAQQAC010002067.1:4489339-4528466 GCA_029783875.1 Phataginus tricuspis | reverse complement strand
TGTGTGTGTGTGTGTGTGTGTGTGTGTTAGCGGGTGCAGCCAACTCATTTTCCTGGCCATGTTGCTAGGCAACACAGAAGGAAAAATAGAAGTCGCTACTGTTCTCCAATTTGCAATAAAAAGAGTTAATTTATTCTTTGAAGTGTCTTCTTTTAGCACTTGCCATCTTTCACTTATTTCAGTGTTTCCTGCATAAGAGTACAGCCAACCATTTGAGAAGAACATTAACCACATTTGAAACAGGATCAGTTTGTAGGGACATTCTAGGCCCATTTTAACTGGGAGGGGTTATTTGATGCAGTTGCCTCCACCCCGAGATGAAAGCCCCTCTCGTGAACACAGCTGGGACAGTCTCCATGCACCGACAGGGGACATGGACGGAGGATGTTCACTTATGGCCTAAATTTAAAAGCCTGGAAACTGAACCATCTCTGAATTACCCAATGCTCTGCACACAACATGTGCTTCATAAATGTTTTCAGATGACTATAAATCCTTTGTCTCTCTAAAACAAAGGGAATTGTTTTTTCCCTTGCAAGTACGGTGCTTACATGGGTACTTTGGGAAATGACAAAATGAAGAATCTCTAAGAGAACCACCCCTTATAATCATTTCCCAAGTGCTAGCAATGGTAATTATATACACCATTGGCCACACAGCTGCTGGAAGCTGGATGAAATCTTCTGCCTTGGTGGGGCCCAATCATGGTGAAGCAGAGGATTCAGAGGACAGAAGCAGCACATTCTAGTGTGGTTCTGCCCACAGAAGGAGAGTTGAGCAAAGTGCTTTACATCCCCGGATGGAGGTCCTATCAGGAAGCGAGCAGAAAGACAAGCTCCCATCTGCGGTGGCCAAGCTCAGTCACTCGAATTCCATCTCAACAACTAAGCATGAGCTAAATCCTAAATCTGAGCTTAATTAGCTCAAAGAATGAAGAGAGATTTCTATGCTGGGTGCACTCTTCAAAGCCTACACTTCCAAAGAGGAAATGGACTTTGAGTGAGTGCCCTATCTGTGCCGATCTAACAGCTGCCCCTGTAGACAGGGGTCTGGCCGGGTAACATTCACAAGAAAGGGTCCTTCCCCCTTCCACCACTTCCTCCACCTAAGGATGGACATTTAGGCAATTCAGTGAATTTGACCAATTCTTTTCAGTAGTTCCCTAATGATTGCTATACTTTAAGATGCCAAATTAGATGTGGCCAAGAACAAAACCACAGTGAAAACGTTTAGTGGGAATTGGAATAGAATGACTGGGTTTTCCATCTGGAAAGAGCCTCCTTTTTGCTTTGTTTTGTTTTTTTTTTTCCAACTGAGGTCCATAGAAGGTAACAGACTTGTCTAAGATAACACAGCCATTTAGCAGAGGAGCTAATACCAAGGCTCACACCTCATCAAATAATCTAAACAAACTAACCTGAAGCCAGGAGGATGGGGGGTGGGGGGAGACCATACAACCTGCTCTTTGGTGGACCAGGCTCCAAAGGGTTGGGGGCTGACTGAATGCCCAGCCCCCCACTTTTAGATGCCACGTGTGGACACAACCTTGGCAGGAGGCTTGACAGGAGCTTGCATCTTGGATGCAGTTTAAATTCATGAACTAGGAAGTCTCATTTTAAAACCCGTAACAAAAGAAATCAACTTCAAAACCCCGTGTTTGCATTCAGAAGCCCCCAAGGAGCCCTTGCTTATTAAAATGTCCAGTGAGCACCAGCATACAACCTCCTAAGAGCACATATTCCTCCCCACCTTGCTTGTGGGGTAAGGACCACGGAAGGCTTTCCGTGTCCCCCACTGCCCTTTCTCCACCTCCCCTTCCCACACCTCTCACTCTGGCCTCAGTACTACCGGCAAAGACAGACAGTGCAGGTTGTGAGGGGATCAGAACCATAGCTCTTCTATCCTGAAAGAAGAGCTAATCCTCACCTCCCTCCTGGAGATGCTAACTCTGTCCCTAGTAACTTCTTGACTTTGGTCTCCACACTCAGTCAACTTCTGCATTATTGCACAAGACACGAAAAGATAAGCGAGTAGTGATGCAAAAGAAGGTGCTCACTGCGGCTTTCATTTACAGAAACACGTGTCCCATGTACCCATCCGCTGCTCCCTGGACCCTGAGCTGCTCTGGACCGTGATTCTACACCATAAAGCAACTCCCCGCCACAGCCCACCCCCCAACACAGGCGCTTTTCCTTTTCCTTCTTGAGGAAGCTGATGATCAATGCTGACGCCTGATGCAACGCGTTACAGCTAAGGAAGCTTACAGAGCAGGTCAATAAAGCCTGTGCATTCAGGACGAAAAGAGTGGGGTGTTTACAAGTGAGGCAGAAACTGTTAACTCTTCTCAGATTTAAGATTGGCACCAGTTTATAGAGAAATTAAAAGCCTTGCGTTCCAGCTCAGGGCTGCTAAGAGAAACCCCAGCCACGCTAAGGGACTCATCAGCACTCACCACCTGCCCTCAGCTAGTTATTACTTAGCACAAGCCGGGCTTCTACGAGAGGGCCGTCTGAGCCGCCTGGACCACTCTGAGCTGAAGCTGAGACACACCTTAAACCAGAAGCTGGCAGTCCCTTACCTTCTGCTTCCGCAGGCTTCCCGGGCTGGTGGGTGACGGGCTTGGCGACTTGCCTGAGCGTGGAGTAGAAAGCTGGCTACCCGGGGTTCCATTAACTGAAGTACAAAGAACCACAGGCAGAAAACACAGCTTGGTGAAGAATTCTCAGGACAAACCATCTTCTCAGAGAAACAAACAATTATAAAGGGGCATTAGCTACAATTTCAGACACTTTTTTTTTTAATTCTGTAGCCCTGATAAAAAGCTTCAGGGAGTAACCCACCTCAGAAATGCATTGTTTTGTTAGCTGTATTTAACACTGCAGCAGGTTACACAAAAATCTTTCAAACTGTACTTTTCAAACTTTCCTGACGAGTTTAGTCCTGGTGCCTCCGACCATACCAGCGGCAGTTCTAGGGCGTGTGGCTAAGATCCTGAGACATTTTCAATGGGATTCACCCTTAATTCTTTAGTCCAGCTTCCCAGAACCACCCAGTTGGATTAAAGATTAGCACAGCTCACAAATGATTTTCCCGGCGACTTGAGATAAATCACTGTCTTTCTATAGTTAAGAATTCACTTCTAGAAGTTCCCACATCCACGAGCACCCTGCACACCCGCCTCACCTAACTCTGAAGGACCCTCCTTGAAAAGTAATTGGCACAGATGCTCAGGAATGCCTCACAGTTTGTCTTTACTGCTACTGAAAATAAAAGCTGCTCTCTGATAGATTTTAATCCTTGGAATTCTACCCGACTCTCAAGACTTTTATACAACATTTTCATGACACTGAGCCAAAGTCACGGAATTCAGGTAGACGATTATTTTTCCTCTGAGTAGCATCACCTCTAACTGATAAAGCACTTAAAAGGAGGACTTTAGAGAGACCCAGAAGGCTGCCACTATTTCACCTGTAAAAATGACATTTTTACCCACTCTACATCCACAGTCAATGAAGTAGAACTAGCCATGAGGCACACACATACTTGAGGATGCATAATAAACATTTTCCACGAGGGAGAGCGATAATGCACTCAACTTACCTTCTAGGAGTTCTAACATGGACACAGTCCTAGGGTTTAACCTGCCAATAGCAAGAGGTGAACTCCCTTCCCAGCACTAAGCCAAGCACCCGCAGAGATGGGACGCGTTGGATTAGTTAAGGATGGCTAAGGCTGCTCCCAAAGCAGGCTGAATGAGATGCAGGATTCATCAGCAGATGCCTTTTCTGCGTAAGGCTGACGTCTGCCAGCAGCGGTGGGAGGTGCGGGCTCTGTCTTAGGCTACATCAAAGGTGTCAATTAAGCCTCATGCCAAGTGGGAGCTGCTGCCGCCCCCGCCCTACACTACGAACTCCCGGAAGCGTAAGTGTGTGCAGTACTGTGCCCTGAATCAGTGCCTCTGGGGGGCAGGACACCCAGTGACTCATCTGAAAATCAAAATGACAATGACTCCCCTAAAGCTTGGTAGCTATGGGGTAAGAAGTACACCCTCATGAAATGAAGGGGCGAGGTACAGGATTTATTGATTCTTCACACACCATGTTTGCAGAAAAACTCAGGGCCGTGGAAGTGGGAAGCTCCATGTCTTGTCATCTACTCCAAAGACCTTTAAGAAAAGTCACAACCTGGGCTACACTCATTTGTAGTTTCACGTTTGAAATGTGTTTGAGACTTCTTCTTTAAAAGACCACCACCAACAACTCTATTTTTGGAAGACTGAAGTAAGGAAACTGAGAGAGCTTTCATTTGTTTGCTCTGTGCAGTCCTGTCTGAGTAAGCCTGGTGTTCAGTCCTCTTTGAACCACGCTGCCCAGCCAGCAGCCTCTCCGGGAAGGCATCTGAAACCGGCCAGGACGAACGAACTGTGAGCAGAGGCCAAATCTACATCTAATCAGGTAAGAGATCCCCTATGCCCGGCCTGGAAAACTGGTTTTATAAATGTAATGCTTTCTCTGCCCACTTCCACTCCACTGTGTCTTTCCATCACACCTAAGGGGACCCGCAGATTGGGGGGGAAAAAATGAGGAAATGGGGAAACAAACAGAATACTAACATTATTTTACTTTTGATACTCTAATCATATCAACCCAATGGAAAATAAAGAAAAAAAAAGCGGTCTCCCAGCAAAACAGCCTTGGGAGTACATTGCTTTAAAAAGCAAAACAACAACACATAAGTTTGCATTTAAGTACCCCGTATGCGTGCACCTCTGTTTACTGGAGACTTACATTCTATGGACCAGTCAATGCATTAAACTTGTTATATATGTATTTACGTGCATGCATATGCATAGATAATCTCACTTCACTCTCACAGTAACTCCATGAGGGAGGCAGTATTATTTTACAGGTAAGGGAACTGAGGCATCGAGATGCTAAGCAATGTGACCAGCAAATACAGGGCAGAGCCGCCCTCCCGCCCCGCGGCAGCCTTCTAGACTGCGGGGAAATCAGGTAACTAGACCGGTAAGAGCGATAAAGCGTTTTGAGGAGGGATGTATTGGGTGGTACCTCTGGAATCCTGACAGTCTATGGGGTCACAGTTGTTCTATAACCCTACAGAGAGGGTAATAGGTAACGGGGCCCGAAG
The DNA here is from genome assembly GCA_029783875.1 of Phataginus tricuspis. Taxonomy (NCBI): domain Eukaryota; kingdom Metazoa; phylum Chordata; class Mammalia; order Pholidota; family Manidae; genus Phataginus; species Phataginus tricuspis. Next base: position 4,523,318 of record JAQQAC010002067.1, on the reverse strand, counting down.
CAAAGTAGTAGGAGGAGTTGGCCAGGTGAAGGGGGGGTGGGGCAAGGCACAACCAAGGACGAGGAGTCCAAGGCCAGGGGTCCACCTGTTTCAAGGCTGGGTGTTGGGGAGGGAGCCACTGTGAGAAAACTAAGTTAGCATGGCAGACAAGGGAAGTTAGAGGGAAAGAGTCTCATGAGTGAGGATGGAGGAGCAGGCAGGGGTGGGATAAATGCAGGGCTTTAAAATTCATGTTAAGGAGTTTGATTTTTACCCAAAGGGCCATGACAAGCTATTGAATGATTTTAAGCAGGAGCCAGAAGATCAGGTTTACATTTTTAAAAGCTCTCAAGAGCTTCTGCCCTGTCAAAAGTGGATTCGATAACACTAAGGGCCCAGGGATATCTTGTAGGAGATCGGCTCCGTGGGAGAGAAGGTGGCCCATTTAAGGGTCCTCTGGGCAGAGAGATGGTCTGGCTGGGTCTAGGGTGGTGCAGTGTGGGTGGAGGAAAAGGGCATTCCAGAGAGATTTCAGAGGCAAAAACTATGGGGTGTGGTCACTGATTGGGGGAGAGGATTAAGGCTGAAGTGGGAGCTGGTCTGGAAAGATGCAGTCTGGATATGTTGAACTAAAGCATCTCGTGTGACATCAATTCTGCATTGTAGTTTGGTTTAATTTTTTTCCTGTTTTAGATGAGGAAACCTGAGGCTCACAGAACTTGTTCTCGTGGACGGCTTACTCAAAGAACCGGCCTTCCTGGTACGCAGGACATGTCCAGAATGCCTGCCTCCTGTCTGCAGAGCAGAGGTGGCCAGGTTTCTCTATCACCAGGTACCCCGGCCCACCTCCTTTATTTACAGCCACTGGGCTTAGGGCTGCTACTTGTGACACCACCTCTCTGGAGCAACAAAGCTCAAGTGCCAACCAAGCCATTCATAGTCGAGCATTTTGGGAACACAACTCGCTCGAAAGTCGAGAACAGCCTGTATTCTCAGGGTCAGAGCCCTGTTCACACTCTTCCTCTTGGCCACCCAACAAGCATTAGCAACTTCTTAAAATGGCTCTTGGCATCCAGACAACATCACACACTGTATTGCTGAATTGCTGCTGGAAAAAATAATTTTACTTCGGAAGTAAGTTGACACATACATTGGGTTCGGCTGTTTTTTGTCCTGTAATACCAGAAGCGCCCTAATACCCATAAAAGGGCTTTGTCATTTCTTTAGAAGATCTTGTTAAAGTTCAACTGCCAAATGTTTTTACTCTGCAGAGGACTTTATTAAACAATTCTTTATCTTGAATGGGAAAAATTCCACTTAATATGGTTGTTTTTGAATGGCTAAGCAGATCTAACAACTAATTATATCAATTTGAAGTCACTGATATAATGAGTGAAGGAACCACTGCCTTCCTACCTGTTTTGGGTTCCTTCATGTGTGGAGGTTTGTCTGGGTACATTTGACTTTCATCCTGTATTCCTTGCTCTGCTTGTTACCTCCTGAATGAAAAGAACTCACTCTAGGCTAATTATACACATACACTGAGATGATCAATTATATAACTGGCCATGAAAAAGCCATGGAAGAAATGTGCAGAGCTGACTTCTCTCCTCCCTAGCCCACACCTCTGTTTTTTCAGCTTGACCATTTCCTAAGCATCTCAGGGCCATAGCAGCATGAACTGGTCACAGTATATTAACCCCTGTTGGGTAAAAAGAAGTTTTCATCCAGGATTTCCCACCTGGCCTTGGCCTATTTGCATATCACTGGGCCACGGTAGGGCTGTGGCTGGGGAAAGGGTGGAGAGAAAATGGCCATTCTCTCCTTCCCTTCATTCCTGGAACATAATTGGTCTGGTGCCCACCAAGCACCGGGGACCCATACACAGAGTTCCTCCCAGAAAGTGGGGGAAGAGAAGTGAGTGGCCAGGACAGCAAGCACAGAGTGGAGACTGACTAGCAGAGCAGGTGAGAGACTGAGCTGTGGGCAATAAAACCCTTTCTCCCAACCTGCCCTTCCCCTTGTCCTTCTTCAGATCCACTGAATTTATCAGGAACTTGCCCTGGGTGGGGAACTTCCTTCCCTCCCAGAGCTACACTCCTTATGAAGAATCTAGCCTCGCCTTTTCCTTCATCATTTCAGATAGATGATCCAGCTGTAGTTTACTCATTGGAGTCATTAGTTCACAGTTCTGTAATCAAGCAGTCAGTGCACCAGCCCACACATACTGTGTGTCTGACTGTATTGTCCTTGTCTCCCAAAACTTATCGCTAAATATGAAAGTTGCTAAAAAAAAGTCCTAAAATTTGGAAATACTTGGCTTACTTTTACTAATTCATTGCTCCTTTTAAATGATGTCAGGCATGTGTGTATGTTAATTTAGCAATCCCTCTGTGAACTTTAGGGGTTTCTTTTCTTTACAGATTCATTCTTAAAAGTTTCAGACATCAAATGAAAGCTAAGTGTTTAAATGTCTCACACTGGTCCTGAAATTAGAGCGATCTCCAAGCAAGATCGTTTCATTGCAAAGTGAGTAACTTTTTGGACATGAAAACCCACGTTGTCCTCTTCCTGTCATCTTTTTGCACTTAAGGCGGCTTATTTATTAATGATGCTACCCTTGCAGGGATGAGAGGAGGGGCCATCTCTGCATATGTATGGGCGTCTGTCTGTGTGCTTGCACGGGCGTCTGTCTGTGTGCTTGCACGGTGGTTTGGCATGTTGCCTGGGAGATCTGGCAGCTCGCCTTAGACTTTCCCGCACCCGTGATCATGGAGGAGGCTGTAGGTACTCTTCAGTCTCTCCTCCCAGCCCTTGCTCTTGCTGGACCCATTGCCAAGGAAAGAAAGAGAAAGCAGATGGAGTCAACTGAGGTGGAGGGAAAATAGACAACTATCTAAGCAGGGGGTAGGGGCGCTCTTGGAAAACCATGCTCCTTCTTAATTCTACCTTCACAGGTGCTTGGCTCACAGGTGAGGTAGGACCTGACATTCTCCATCTGTCTACATTCTTTTCCTAAATGAGACGATAGGTCCAGTTCAAAGAGACCGTTTAGTGAGAGTGATGGGAAGCTGAGAGGTCAATAAAAACAGTGGGGATGGAGCAAGGGACGTGACTTTATGATTTTCTTAAATAAATATTTACTCAAAGGCCCTTGAATTTCAAGGTATCTAGGCAACTCGAACAGATCCTGCTAGTATTTCTCAGTCTACTCATCTGGTCCACATGCACCCGGTAGTTACCAGGAACTCGGAAGCACCGTAGAATGTGTAAAGAACCGCTCTCAGAAACCTGACAGCCTAGTAGGGTGATGCTCTCTGTCACCTGCAGACCAGAAGCCCAGTCAGTTATCCCAGGATTGTAGAGGTAGGGAAGACTCTAAAGGGGAAAGCGATCGGCAAATGTTTCACAGAGGTCATCTGGGCCGAACCGGGTGTGTGCCCTTCTGACAGTAGAAGTGGCAGAGGAAGGCTTCTAGGCAAAAAGGAAGCAGGTGGAAAATCCCAAGGGGTGTTTGGTGGCTTAATTACTTTACAGGTTGGAGCACAGGTTTGGAGGAGAAATGGGAAATATGTCTGGGAAGGAACACTGTAGTCACATCAAGATAGCTGTTCCTGTAAGAATAAAGAGCTCAGACATTTTCTGGCCGACAGTAAGTAAAGCCTGACACGGGTGTACAGAGGACAAGGGAGGAGGCCAGCTAGCAAGCAGGTTCTGCCGCCTGTGAGCTGCCTGACAAAGGAGCAGCCAGGAAGTCTTGCGACAGGCTGAATCTAGAAGGGGGGGAGAAAAAGAGCCAAAGATGATTTCAGGGCTAATTCAACAATAAAATGGGATCATCTGGAGTCCTTTGATTTAAAATTATGAAAATGTGTCATCCCGGATCCCAGAACAGGCTGTGGTTATTGGGAGGCACCCTGGATCTGGGTGGGAGGGTCTTGGCAGCCCCTCTGTGGGCGCTTCTCCCCATGCTACCAGGTATTGTGGGAGAGCCTCCCTGGAGCGAGCCGGGAGTCAGTGCTGGGGCAGCCCCATCGTGGCCCCCCGGGGCTGCACGCTCAGGGAAGGCTCCACTACCATCTGGATGGGTCTTTGACAGGCCACCACTGGTGTCCTTGCCACCAAACCCTACGGCCTCCCTTCAGTTCTCATGCCACTTGGCTTCTCAACATTCCTTATTCCTGCCTCTCTCTCCGCCTCGGAATCTTCTGCTCCTTAGACTCGAGGCAGCACCCTCGCTGCTCTCCTGCCCCTTCTGAGGTGCTCTTGAGCACGATGTTCCCGCGGCTCTGCTGGCACCCTCACTTTGCACGTTTCTCATTGGGGTCAGAGAGAGGAACCTTACGATTCCATCATCTGAATCAGCACTCTATGCCAGGGTCTCCCAAATACAAATTGCCGGCTCAGACCTGACTTAACCACAGTTACTCACTCCTCCTTGCCTACTGAGGTTTCCAAAGCAACTCACATTCCGCGTGTCTAGAATGGACTCATTCCGTCCCTCAACAAACCTGCCCCTCACCTCTGAATCCCCCTCTTCCTCTGGCATCATATCCAGTGAAATTTCTGGTTCATCTCCCTTTTGATGTCTCCCCCATTCCCAACATTGCTGTTTACATTTTTCCCTAACGGTTTCTTCCCAGGATCACTGCAGTGGCCTCGTGGAGCCTTCCAGGCCCTCGGTCCCTCCTCTGTAGGCATCCTCTCTACCACTGCACCACTGTTTCTAAACTTCAAATGCAAATCAAATCATGGCTTATGAAAAACCCTCTTTCACCCCCTAATACCAACAACAAAAATATGCCCTGTGCAGTCTTAACACAACCAACTGGAACTAGCACCATCTTCTCCAGCCCTTTCCTTGAAGCTATTGTTCATTTTCATCGGACAAGCAAACGTGCCTTAAATATGCCATATGCCCTTATGCCTTTGTGCCACAAGTCACATCATTTCCTCAGGTCCCAAAGCCCTCCTAGCCCTTCCTATCCTGGCATGATCCTTCAAGTCCCAATTTACAAGTCTTTTTATCTTCGAAGTCCTTTTCTCTTGGAAGCTTTCCCATTAATGAGATTTAGTCCCTTCTTCCTGTGGGCTGTCATGGCACTTCCCACATTATTATAGTCAGTGGTATATACGTTTTCCTCCTAACTTGAAGGTAAGAATATAAGCAACTTGAAGACAAGAACAGTGGTTCGATCATGTTGCATCCTTGGGACCTCATGCATGCCTGGAATGCAGCAGACATTCAGGAAATATTTATTTAATTAACCTGGGGCATTAACAGTGAGGAATTTTTAGAAGTAGTTGATGGCAGGTGCTTCCCCCACATACACAGTGGGTCAAGATAATGGTTCAAAGCTTTGGAGATTATCTTTGGAGATATTCAACTGTGGAGGGTGAATACTGCAGGAAGTTGGTGGGTATAGCAAAAGAGGATAGAAGGAGAAATAAGCTTCATATGCAGCAAAAACTTCTTAGAACACAAGGGGCGAATCATCAGCACTCTTGATTTTCTGGATACATTTCATTTTCAACAATCCCCTTGGAACCCCAAAGCAGAAAGAATCCTCCATAGAACGTATAGGCTGATATCTCTCTCCTAAAGGAAAAGATTGAGCTAAAAATTAATAGCTAGCAATTTGTCTTTGAAAGTGTTTGATATAAATCAAAAAGTCGACAAATTAATGATTAAGCTGATTAAAATTCTCTTTGCTTCCCCAGCTTTGATTCTTGTCTTATCTGCATATGTTGCATAAAATATTTTTATGTAACTGTAAAGAAGTAAAATTTGAATAGTATAAATTTAAAAACTTCAGGATTTCTAGAGGCACATACAAGTACGCTTTATGCCCAGGGAGGATGGAGTGACTTTCAATCACGGTAAAAGGTCATTAATGAAAGCACCCAGCTCTTCCTTCCGTCAAATGTCCGCCCTGGCATCTCTGCACCCAGCATTACTGGTATGTGGTGGGGTTTCACTGCATGCTGAATAAATGAATGGTGGTTGTCAGGAAGGTTTCTACCTTAGACTATGAGCTTTGGAAGGGCAAGAAAGTCCATCAGCTCACGCCTGAATTGATGCTGTAAGGCAGCCACTAGGGGCTCGGTTATGTTTGCCATAGCTTTGACAGAGAAATTCTAAATAGAGGGTATCATTCTATGAGAAAAAGTTGGCCATCCTTCTAAATGGGAAGAAAAACTCTAAAACAAGCAAATAAAAAATTCCTAAAGTTCTTCTAAGGGATACAAAAAGAGATCAAAATTGTAACACCTGTATGTTTTAAGGACAAGGTAGGTAAATGTGATTTTCTTATACTTTGAACATTAAGAAGACAATATAAAATGAAACTAAACTTTATCTGTGCTTAGTGAAACTGAAGTAGTGCATATTGTACTCTTATTTTGGAGATACTGTGTTATAACTTCCCTGGGCAAATAGAGGGATTTATTTAAAAGAGTTTCACTTTCAAATTACACGTTTCCAAAGGCAAACACACACGAATAAAGATTCGACCCATGTTAAACACTCTTAATGATGTCCTTATATAGTCTCATTTCTTTAAGAAGTAACTAAAAGCCATTTTTCGCATTTCTTAGTGACACCACATTCCATGTCTCGGCACGCAATTGTCTGGGGCTCATTATTTTCCTTCTGTGTTATTTAGACATTTGGTTTCTTTCTTTTTCCAGCGCCAACTGCCTTCTTGGGACTCTGTTATGAAGACTAATAATATTTCAACAAATAGGAGAATTACGTTAACTATAAATTACTTAGGGGTCTTGACATGTATGCTTCTGGAGAGTCGAGGCTATTTCTTTCACCTTTTCATTATTAGCATCTAGCAAGTGCCTGACACTAGCAGCCCTGTGCATCCTATTACTCAGTGGGTAAGCAGACACCTTATATTAATAAATCACCTCTAACTTCTTTTAGTCCCAGGAATAGGAATGGATAAGGGGCCAAGGAAAGATTTATATGAGATTCTCATTCGTGTTCTAACACTGACTTACAAAGGGAAGTTTCTGTACCAGACATACATCATGAAGCTGGAGTGAATCATTTCACCTCCTAGAATGCTGGTGCCTGTGATGAATACGTAGGATCTGTTGCAAAGTGTTATGATGTTGTAAACTGCAGTCTTAAACCAGAGACTGTGTCAGCTATTTCCCAGAGATCAAAACTTTAATAAGTAAAAGTGAAGAAACAGGTATCAAGGATTACCGGCCTGCTGGGTCTGGGGCACTGGAAGCCCCAGTGCCAGCCTCAAGCTGCCATTATTAACTGTGACTGTGGGCCAAGCAGTTCACCCAGTCCTGCCTCTGTTTCCCCATTTCTAAAACCAGACTATATTATTACATAACAAATAATAATGTCTTGTCTTGCTTGTTGTTGGGAGATCACTAGAAGAATTTTAAAAAAGATCAAAGAGATAAAAGTCCTAGGTAAACTCTGGTATTTCATTTAAATATAAATGAACAATACTATCATGAATAGAAGCATGGCATGAAAACAGCAAATATTAACTTTATATTTTGTTCCATTCCTGTATAATGTAGGACGATGACTACTGGAAGTAGAAATTAAATAACTGAAGTAGAAATAAATTCAAATTTAAGTCAATATTTTAGGTGGAAAAACAAAGATTTTTTAGGTTAAAGTCAGGTTCATAGTGGTGATTAGATTTGGGGCAATCAGTGCTTTGGTGGTATAAAAGTACAATTATTCACATTCAAGTCTTCATGATTTATGAAAAACACTCAGGCTAGCTTAAGAAAATTGTGATGCAATCAATATCGAGATGATAATTCACATTCCTTGCCACTGGTGAGTCTTAGGCTAGCCCAGTGGACAGGCCTGAGGTGGGGCCTCTCCTGACATCCAGCAGTCACACCTGTCCTGAAAAGAAATGGAAATGTCACTGCACTTCCTAAACTTCTGGCTTAGGTCCCATGGAAATGAAGTGGGCTTGGGGTCACTGGAATAACCCACGCATTTGTGACTGGATCCTGCTGCTCTGCAAAACCTTCTCTCAGTTAGAATCATCCAGAGGAAGACGGTAAGATCTGGTAGACTCAAGAAATAGTCATTGCATAGTACGAGCTGTTATATAATCAGGAAATTGCTGTATGGCATACCTTCTAGATCAAAATGTAGCAAGTTGAAAATTTTATATGCATAAAAGCCTTGCATTGGACAAAACATGATCAGTGCCATTTAATTAATCTTGACCCAGAAGTTAAAGATACCTTGAATGAAGTGTTGATTTTTCAGGAACACTTTGATTTTGAATGGATTTGGAATCCATTTTCTGTAGGGAAATGATACCACCCAGCAGGGCAAACCTATCACCAACTCCAAATGACTGCTTGTCAATCAACCAAGTTTTAACTAGAATTGAAAGGGCTTCAGGGAAACAATAGAAAATACAAGTGCTTATTTGAAGCAATCTATTGATTTTGAGGTAATGTTTTCTTTCCACATTAAACTTCTAAAAGGAATAGCTCCAAATGTTGGCAGTGACAATAAAACTGCATTTACGACATTTGCCTATCTGCTTTTTTGAGTTTCTGACATTTTGACATGTCATTTAGAAATTACATAGTATTTAGAAATTATAATTTTTAGTATTTAGAAATTATAATTCAATGTATTTATAAGATTTACAGTTTATCAACTTAGAGATGCTAAATAGCGACTATGTTACCAGTAAATTCTAAAGTGAAATCATTTCCTGTATTCACCATTATCTTGTTGAGTTAGTTTCATGACTTAAAATGAAAAACAAAACCCCTCCAATTTTAGATTCATTTTGAAGTTAAACCAGCTCTTCACTAGGTTTCTGACTTGAGATAATTCTCTCTCCGTGTTTCCCTCCTGTATTTCCCTATTCAATTTTGACTGCTGCAATCAGACAGAAAGCATGAGGGCACTTCCTTACATCTGTAGTGGAAACCTTAGCTGCAGACATAACAGCTGCAGGTCTCACGATTCTGTTCTCGGACACGTGCACAAGAAGTTGAACTAACCCCTACCTTCCTGGACTTGGTTTCTGCTCAAACCAAGAGCATCTAACTGCCTACAGCTCTTAGAAATAAAACCTGTGAACAATGACGACAGCAAAAACGTTAATAGTGATAATGCATATTGAGTCTGTTGAAATATCTGTGCTGTAAAAGATATACGAATTTGGCTAGCCACCCATTATTAGACGTTTCTCCCCACCCTACCTGGTATTTTAAAATCCGTGGTCTATATTAAGAGGAAGGAGAAAGGAATAAGTAAAAATTTTCAATGTCAGAGTTGTTTTGGGTTGGGAACTAATTCTCTTTTTTAATATTGATGTGTTTTGGTGGTACTGATAATGCTTCTGTTAAGGTGGGGTTTCTTTCACTTTCACATCCTTCCATGATTACACTAAATAGCCATGATTTTAGGGGTAACAGGCTTTCTAGGCCCATGACCTCTTTCTCGCTTACTGCTCCATAGGGGTTCTTCCAACAGTCAGGTTTGCTCAGAGACAATGAGAAATGTTCTCGGTCAAGGCTGAAGATCCGCCCGAGAGCTCCGTTTAAACAGTCAGCTGGTTCATGAACGAGCTACGGGCTCCCTGGGGAGGTTTACATGAGCGGTTCCAGCATGATTCTGTCACTTGTGGAGGTCCAAGGTCCACCACTCTGGGTGCAGGCGGGGGCTCTCTTGCAGGGAGAGACTTTCCCCAAGATCAGTTTCCAGGGAAGGGACAATCCTCAGATAGAAATTCCCTCTTCTTCCAAAGAAGGTGGACACTGAAAGGAGGCCAGAGAGAGAGCTGCTGCCTGCCAGCCTCCTTTGCTTGAAGCCAGCAGCGAGGTGGACAGGTACCATCTCAGTATATGCAGCTGACCAAGCCCTGTCGTTCATCCCAGATGATTCAGAGTCAAGTATTTCCTGTGTTTGTTTCCCTTCTGCTATCTGTAATTCAGTGATTCTCAAACGTGGCTGCTGCGTATCCGAATCACACGGAGGGCTTGTGGAAACCCAGACTGCTGGGCGCCAGCTCCAGGGATTCTGCCTGGTGGGTCTGGGGTGGGGGGCTCCCCTGCCTTTCCAACAAGCGCTCGGGTGACCGGGATACTACCCGGTCCAGGGAACCACACTTTGGGAATCACGTACTTCACCTCTAAATATGGGCCACAGACTATCTGATCCGAATGGCCCAGAAACCCTGCTAAAACACAGGTTTGAGGCCTCAGCGAGAATCAGCGGTGGAAGGGTGGAGGCTGTTGGGCCCTGACACATCCAACTGTTTATATCATTTAATACCCAATTCCCTTCAGGAACGAAGTGGACCTCACATCCGAGACACCACCACCACCACCACCACCACCACCAAAACACCTTCCAACTCATTTGGGTCAGTTTTAACACTGAAGAAGGAAGAGGCAGGGTGAGGTGGTCATCTTGTGAGCTCACATCCTGCCTGGACACCAGCGCTGGTGCCCCCAGGAGGGGCCGCAGGCCCAGAGCCTCGGCTGCTGTCCCTGCTCCAGGCCCTCAGTCTCACTGCTCTGGGCTCCACAGCCGTGCTGGGGAATGGAGTAAAAAGCGTGTTAAACGCAGTTCAGCAAGTGCACCCTGGAAGCGCTGCGTAAGCCAAGCCCCTAGCCTGCAACATCCATTTGTGGGGCAGAAATGACGCAGGTGGTGGTGCACTTCTACCCGGGGGCGCACCGTGTTTCCTGAGTCTTCGCTGTCTGTTTTCCCGAGCTTGGTGCATTTGCTTACAGCCAACACGCTAGACTGGCAAATCTGCCCCACCACTCCCAACATGTTCTAAAATTATAAGCCGGAACCGGCATAATCTTAGAAGCCTCACGCTCTGGGCTTCACACCTCCTCTGCTCGTCGTGCGTCAGACACAAGGCAGTTCCGTGGGCCTCCCTGGGCTGCGTTACCTGAGCTGGTCGAGGCAGGGGATTTGCTGCGCCTTGAGGGTGCTGGACTCTTGGTGGTGCTCCTGCGGGACGACGACGCTATTTTGGTGTAAGAAGTGGACTTCACCACTCGGCATTCTGGGGAAAGAGCAGCAAACACGCATCATTATAGGGTCGTGGCACCTAGCAGCCCAAACACAGTAAACCTGGAGATAGAAACACATGGCCGTCCCCACTCACACCCGATTCCTTCCAGCCCAGTTCTCTTCTGTAACAAAGGGACCAAGAGAACATGAGAAGGGCCACCAGAATAAATAACCCTGCAAGCCTTCTAATTGCCTTTCTTCGCGATAATATTCTGGATGGATTGGGAATAATAGCCTGGCAGAGAGGTGCTTTTTTGAGTTATTTCCCCACCCCTTGAGTTATTTTGTATATGTGTTTCTTTTGGAATTAATTGTTCTTTCTTCCAAGAAAAGTGTTAGACGAAAGGCTGGTCTCGTCAGCCGAGAGATGATGACGCAAGAGTCCACCCTCAGTCCACCTAAGTTTGTTGTCCTCGGGCACCCTTGTGGTGACAGCGGTGCCTCTTTACCACGTGTGGAAATGACAGCATTTGCTCAAATGCGGAAAAGTCAGCAGAGTTAACCCTGCGTGGCTGCCAGGGCGCCTTGAGCAGCGCCACCTCCTGATCAGGTCTGTTGAGATGATTCTTGGTCTGAGAATGAGAAACAACTGCTTTCTTTAGATTTAAATCCTTGGTGTTTGTGCTCATTAAATTCAACGCTAAATATCTTAAACAGCAAGGAGCTTTTCTATTTCTCCCTTGGTGAGCTGCACTGAGCAATTGTGATGTACAAGTCCACACATCTTGTGCTTAAGAAACCCTTTTTAATAATTAAAAAATATTTTATGCCTGTAATCATCAATGTACACTGCAGATAGAAAAATATAAAGAATATTTTTTAAAACACCCATCAAATGTTACTTTTTTGGGTGGCTGGCTGATAATATAAACTTCTAGAATTTTTTTCTACCCATTTATATATTTAAACAACATCGGATTCGTCTGTATATACTGAGCTGTTATCAGCCCTTTTCATAGCACAAATACTGTGAGCATTTTCACTCTGTCATTTCATGGCTATAGAACATTCTACTGCATGAATGTTTAACCATAATTTGTTTAACCAAATTCCTACCATTAGATATGTAACTTATATTCACTATTTCACTATTATAATTACTCAATGACACCCTTGTAAATTAGTATGCAGTTATCTGATTATTTCTTTAGGACACATTTAGTCCCTGGCACTTGAACCTTAGTTTCTAATAAGTGGAAGCCCTGGGGCATATTGCAGGTGCTTAAAAATATCTGCTGAATGAAGTGGGATTGTGGGTCTAAAAAGAAACGCTTTTGATCTTTTGACAGATTGTACTCGAGCCAGGCTGACCCAAATTGTACTTTTATCAGAGTATGAGACTGGTCACTTGCCTGACTCCTCACTGAGGTCAGGTATTGTCTTTCAAAAAATCTTTGCTAATTTTAAAAGAAAGATTGGACTTCATTGCTTTAAATCTAAATTGGTGATTACCAATAAAGTGTGTTTTTTTCCACCTATGCTTATTAGCCATTTGCATTTCTTCTTTTGCAATTATACACTCATGTCTTGTGGCCACTTGTAACTAGGGGATTCTTTTCTTTTTCTTATTGGTTTGTAAGGATGCATTCTATATTAAAGTTTATCCCTTTGTCATGTTATAAATATTTATCTTTGTACGTATTCATTGAAATATGACAGCCTTTAAAGATGGCATTCTTTTAAAGTACAGTAGTTTAAAATTGAAATCTAATCTATTAAATTTTCCATTCTGCACTTTTTTGTAAACCATTTTGTGCTTTAGTAACCAAGAAATCGTAGTAATTCCAGATCTAACTCTGATGCCTGACTTTAACTTGGAAATTTTTCTTTGTTACCCATGCCCTTTCTGATTTTCTAAGCTCAAAACATGTTTCTTCCCCTTATACATTCCAAATGGCATTACATAAACATCTTTTCCTATTTTTTCCAAACCAACAAAGTAGTTCATGTTGTTTGGTATGGAAGGAATGTGTTTATGAAATATAAATGTTACAAGAATACCCATAAGAGGTAGTGGAGAATTATCTCCTGGATTGTTTTAGAGTTGAACTATTGGGGGTAAAAACAAGAGGAAAGATTAAAAAAAAAAAAGAAGATGACAGAAAGTTGGTCTTTAGATAGCAGTATTTGTGGCTTTGTAGCCAAAGGCTGAGGGAAAGTGAATCAGGGTCTCACTGAGCCTTCCTGGGTTTCTCCAACAAGTGCTTGGGCCGCTTTTGTCTGTTGGCCTGCCTGGGTGGCCCTGCAAGAGATTTCCATTCCTTAAAAAATGAAAAACAAAAACAAAAACAAAAACTACGCATATGGACATACCAGCAAAAATGAAAAGACAAAAGTAAGCAAGAAACATCATGTAATAACATCAGAAGATATGATCAAGAACAAGAAGGACCATTCCCTCCCAAAGGGGTGTCTATGGAGGTTTTAATTCACAAAACAAACCTGGAATATGTGAAAAGGGCATCCAATTAGCTCAAGACTCTACTACACAACTGACAACTGACAGCACGTCCTGGACTTTGTCATGGCCTTTGGGTACTGGCCTGGCCTTTCAGAAGGATATTAGCGACCAGATCGGATTGCTGGAATGTTGCTGGTCCACTGGCATGTCCCCAGTTAAATTTCTGCTGTGTCCACTATGTGCCCAGCCCAGAGCAATGTGGGCATGACGGAGGGTGCACAAAGCCTTGGGATTTGGCCCAGGAATCACCTGGGAATGCAGTTTGGAGTGTCCTTTAACCAGCAAGGGCTCCTTTTTGCTAATTTCTATTTCACGGACCTTATGTTTGAAAAATATGGGTTTATGAAACAAATCGCTTTAAGTAATAATATATTTCTCATTTTTAAACCACAATCAGGACAATAATGAGGGCTGGATGACTAGGACTTTGGTATCCCAGGTCATAAACATGCTAAGGCCACATAAATTTAGAATTATAATTTTAAAAGCTCAGTATCTAGTTAGCAGGAATGAACAGTTAAAATAGAAAGCTACCAGATGGTGCCCATCGGCAATCACACCCATCTGTGAGCCGTAACATGAATTAAAAAGTTGATTTTAGGGTCTGTTGCAGGCCATTTGCCCCAGGTGTCAGAATTGCTAGTTGTGGTTCCAACGACCAACCAGGGCTCTGGGTCGGAATAACAGAGCTAGTCTTTCCACGCTAACTGACATTTTCCCAGCTACCAGAAAGAAAGTACTTGGGCAGTTCAGTCTCGTCAGAGCAAATGTAGGCGTTTTAATTTCAAAGTATTGCAAGAAACCCTGCAGGCTCATGTCATCTAAGGGCTGTAGCTCCTTGGGCTTCTCTAGAGTTTATTTCTCATCATATTATTCCTCTACTGGAGGGCAAATGGAAGTTCCACGGCCAGGAGCCTCACCTGATACCCACGTGCATGAGGCAGTACGTAGCTCACTGCGCGGGCGTGGGCTGGCGGACCTGTGGGCAACAAGCCATTACTGCCTGTATTGCTGTAGGGAGAGTTCTGCCCGGTGCTCGGGGCAGAGGGGAGCAGGGGGCAGGGGAGGGGAGCAAAGCCTGAGCCTGGGGCAGAGGTGGAGGTGGCCGGGAGTCCAGCGCCCCACCTACCGCCCTGAGAATGAAGCGGGTGTGAGCCCCTCTTACTCCCCAACATTCTCTTATCCTTATTTGGTCTCATAGGCTCCAGAGCGAACTTGCTGGGGCTGAAACCCTCAAGGAAGACATCTACCAAAAGTATCCCCTTATTAATCTGCTCCCCACCCACTAGGCCCTTGGGTACTAACTAGTCCTGGCATATTAAAACGCAAGTAAAGTTGTTTGATAAATATTGGCCCGAATTGTTATTGATATCCCATTACCACTTACATTAACTCTTACCAGTCACTGGACTAACCCGACCTCTCATTTTACAGAGAAGGAAACTGAGTCTCAGAGAGGATGAATGACTTGCGTCGGAGACCCAGTTTCTTGGATGGTGGGTTCCTCACCACCCCGGGATCCGATGTTGTGGCCTAAGCAAGATGTTCCATTGTGAATAAAAGCTGGAAGATTTCTGTCCGTGCCCATGGTCAGGGGCAGACAGACAGTGGGTGATGGAGGATAGAGGGAAGGGTGGCAAAATACCAACACTACATTAAAATTTAAGATATCAAAGTGGCAATTGCATCAAGATGCTTATTGCATCAGAAACAAAGACACACCGGACTCCCTTTCAGAAATGGAGTTAGAATGAAGTAATAGCTTGGGGCATCGTAGAGACTGAAAGGTAATCACAAGTATTTCAAATCTCACACCACCTGCCCTCAGGATAAGAGCAAAGCTCATGAGGCTCGCAGGGGGTTAGAACACTTCTGGAAGGCAAGGGCTGAACGGCAGAAAACAGAAACAAAACAGGGACGGTAACTGCTGTTTTCCTAGGGTCCAAACAAAACCAACTGAGGAACCTTGCAGCGTCAAGCCATAAATTAGGGAAAAAAATATGAAAGACTTCAGCCATCTTTCCCATTAGAGATTAGATTTAAGTATTTTAATTAATTTAAGTGGGAATGGTATTTTATAATGCTGGAAAATGCGGTGAAGAAGGAGAAAGCTTTAGTGCTTTGGGAAGGATGTCAGCCTCAAACCACAGCGGACTCCGGTGAGGATGCAAACACCACCCTCCGCTCCCCCCTCTTGCCAGGTCATTGCCTCTGGGAGCAGCCCCTTCAGTCTCATCTTTCCACTACCCTTGTGTTAAGAGGCCTGCATTCCCTTGGCTGTGGAGATACCAGACGATACACTCTTAAGGAAGACGACACAGAAGGACCGGAGGGCAGCCCCTTGAAGGATACCCCGACATAGTAATTTCTCTTGCTACTAAAGAGGGCAGCCAACCCAAAGGATAGAAAACCAGGTGAGACACACCCACTGGGTCCCTGGTGACTGGAGCTCCCATAGCAAACCAATGTCTGATTAAGTGTCTGCCTTACAAAGGCCCCATATCCACAGTTCTGTGAGGGGCAAGGATTCTCTACACTGATGGTAGTTTTACAGACGCTCTTGGGACTTGGTAAGAGAAAACATCAGCCTGGACCCCGGCTCAAGAAATGGGCCTTCTGTGCTGGAGAGCTAGAGGGACAATGCTGACGCAGATGTGCAAGGAGACTGGAGAAGGAATATGTATATATGTACATTAATATGTGCACATACATACTCATATATATGTGTGTATATATATATATCCTTTGGCCACATTCCCACTTGCATGAGAACCTCCCCTTAGACAGATTCCTCCCCCACTCAGAAGCAGTTGGTAGGTAGGCTGGAGTGCTGTGGAAGGTGCTAAAGAACAGGAATGAGTGGAGAATTCCACCTCAGGCACCAACAGCTCACCTGAGCTCACACAGCAGGGACATGCTTGTACCACTTGTACCATTTGAAGAATCTTGAAGGGCAAAGGTGAAGCCCCCAGAATCTAGACTGCCTTAGTGACATGCTGCATGCAGGCTAGGGGCCATTGTTTAAACCATGAATGTTTTTACTCTTCTAATCTCTTCTTAAAACCAGCCAGAATAAAAACACTCTCGGGCAGAAGCCTCTCACTGATCTCTCTCTAGTCTATATTCAGTTGTTCTGAACTGCCAAGGAGATAGGCAAGTTCCATCCCGAGCAGTAGATGCTCTGTGCTTTCATCCCTATCCTGATTTCAAGGCAAGCTTCCTTTTTAATTTGGCAAAGGTGCAAACCCTTCTAATGGAACACTGTTCTTCCTGGTGGCTACACACAAAAGAGAGTCAGGAAACACATTCAGTCCTAGAGACTTTTTATAACGATGGCACCAGCTCAGTGACCAAGAGACAATATTGCAATTCTGTTTTTCTAACTCTCCAAGTTGCTCTTACATGATCATAGGCTCTGAGTTGGAAGGAACCCTCTGAGAATACCAAGGTTATCAACAGTTACCAAATCAACTCTTTTTTCAATTCATGAATAGCCTCCCCTTCTGTCCCCATAAGTGGTTGTCCAGCTTTCTTTGGGCATCTCTGGTGCCTGGCAGATCCACCACCTTCTGTCTCACGGTTCTGACGTTTTCACCATCCTGCTTAGTCTCCAGCTTGTCAGCGTGGGTGAGCTGAACGGATCATTCCTGGCATGACTGACAATAAAGTTTACTTCCTCTAGAAACATAATGATTTTTGCACTTCACGGCAGCATCATAGGAAAATCCACATATAGGCTCCTTGTGTGAAGGGTCAAGTCTGCATCTTCCAAGTCACATGCTCCAACTGGACTGTAGCCTGTCCTCTCGTTTCTATGGCACCTGGATTCTGACTCACCCCTGACGTTACAGTGGAACTCCCATCTCTACTGGCTATGGGGTTTGGAACCAGTGTTACTTCCCTAAGCTCCATAGGCAACATGGCTGGAATAAAAGCAGTCAAGATGAAAACACTCTAAAACATAGTTAAAAAAAAATAAAGTATAAGGCAGATGAACTGGAAGCAAAAGCATTCGTTGGAGTGGCTCAGCTGGAGGGTAAAGTCCTAGAAATTAAGACTTAAAGTACCTTATAAAAATATAGCCCGTGTGTCTAAGCCAGCACCTGGGCTGGCCCACCACAACGTTCCTAACTAACACCCACCTAAGCTCTCCAGATGGCGTGCACGTGTTCCTGCACAGCGTGGCTGCTTGCCGCAAAACTAACGCGAACCAGCTCTGGAGGAGCTCGCTGGCTGAGTTGAAAGCTTTACGTAACGTGCAGAAGGCTTTATGGTGCTGGGATTTTCTGTACTAACACCTCAGGAGTCACCACTCAGATCTACTGTTTGGAAAGCATGAGTGATTTTCTTCTTCAAATACTACCTTTTTCCTAATAGTCAAATAAAAATGAGTTTTCCCTACATAACAGCTGAGAGCTACATGGGGGGCTGGGGATGGGGGTGTGGACCGCTCTAGGAGATCGCCTGGGAACCCAGGTTCCCGCTTTCTTATTTCTGTCAGCCCTGAGTGTTCTCATCCACACGGTCCCAGCCGGCTTGTTGTTCAGGTTCTGAATTCCAGCCCTGGGGGAAAGGAGAAAAAGAGGGTAGCCTCCAGGCACAGGGAAGAAAAGCTGCTCTGTGCCTGTTCCACCAGATCCTCCTTTCCTGAAACTGATGTCATTCTTGGGCCCTCAGGTCAACTGCACTGTTCTGTGTCAGCTGCTAGCTGCAACCCTGGTCTCTATGAACTAGAGGCCAGTAGCACCTCCCTCGTGGTGACAGTATGAAGGGGATAAAGGGGGACAAACTGCCAACTGTAAAATAAGTCACAGGGATGAAAAGTACAGCATAGGAAATAAGAGTCAATAATATTATAATAACTTTGTATGGTGGCAGATGGGAACCGCGGTGAGCATTTCATAACATCCATGATTGTTGAGTCACTCTGTGGTACACCTGAAACTAACATAATATTGTATGTGAACTATTTTTCAATTAAAAAAAAATGTTAATGTCTCCACATATTGCCAAACGTCCCCCGCCAGGCAGCCCTGCCTCAAAACCACACAACCATGTGTCTTTAGCTGATATGACGTCAAGATCTTATCTTTCTCAGTCTGAAACATCCCTGTAGATTGTTTTCTCTGTAAAAGCCCAACCTCTTCAGCATTCAAACATGTCCCCGAGGGCGGTCATTTTTGTGTGATTGTCTGAGCTGGTCGCTCAGGGTCTGCTGCCTCTCCATCGGCTGACCCAGCCTCGCCAGCAAGCTTCATCTTTCTGAAAGCAAAGCAGTTACTATAACTGAGAAGCTCTCATTGGCTGGCTCTGAGGTGCTTCTCATCAGAAACCTGTGTGCCTTCCTGGGGGTCTGAACAAATCACAGATGCCAGCCTGTCACTGTTGAATGGTGTGCGCATGTCCCCTTCCTCTGGGCCAAGGGTGATGCCTTCTCAGTCTTCACAGAGTTCCGACCACACTGAGAGACTGAACATACAAACGGACAATGGCCAGGCCACAGAGAAAAGCAGAATTCTGACCTGTAGCCTGCAGCAAGCTGCCCAGCACCCCAACCCCTTTCCTATGATAACCGCCTAGGAAACCAGCCCACTCTGTAGACTTGCAGGAAGTCAGACGTCTCTCTCCAGAACAACCCAGCAAGCTAACCAATAACCAGCCTCATGTGTCCAAGACTTGGTTAATAATTTTTGTCCCTACTTCCAACTTAGGACCAACCAGAGAAAACCAGATCGGCTCCCCTAGCCACTCACAGCTTCCTGCCGCCAACAACGAGAACACACCTGTAGTCTTACCCTTTCCCGGTTTAACGCTGTCCCATCTTGCCACCAGTCTGTGAGTCTCTGCCCCAAACCATGGTGGCCGACTCCTTTCTTCAGCAGGCTCGCAATAAACAGCCCTAGAGCGTTCTCATTTGGTTAGTCTTCGTTCATTCCACAACACACACAGCTCTCCCTCTGAGCTCAACATAAAGCGAAGCGGCTCGCTGGAGTCCAGCGTCACTGAGGCAGGCCTGAGGGCAGAGAACACCCGCAAGGGAGAGCAGGCTGACTGGGGAAGAGCAGGTCAACGTCTCTGACCTCATGCTCTGCGCCTACTCTCCCTGAGGGTGAGCCCACGTGGGCAATGGTGCGCACCGTCTGAATTTCTATTTCTCCTTCTCTCTTTTTTTCCAAAGTGCTTCTATTAACTTCTTGTGGCTGCCACCAATAACCACAAACTTGATCACTTAAAATGACTGACATTTATTTGCTCACAGTTCTAGAGGCCAGACATCTGAACCAACGTGCTGTGGGGCCGCAGCCCCAGGACGGCTCTCGGGAAGAATTCGTTTCTTGCCTCTCGCAGCTTCTGGGGGCTCCAGGCTTCCCTGGCTTGTGGCCACATCACTGAGATCCACGCCTCCACCTACACACGGACATTTCTGTGTGTCTATTTTGTCTCGTTCCGCCTCTTTCTTACGTGGCCATTTGTGATGGCATTTCGGGCCCACCTGGATAATCCAGGGTACTTTCCTCATCTCAGGACCCTTAACCTAATGATGGCTACAAAGACACCTTTTCCAGGTAGGGTAACATTCACAAGGTGGTGTCTTTGGGCAACTATCATTCAGTCAACGTTAGCGTGTGTGACGCCACTTTAGGACAAGCCTCTCTCAAGACTTTTTGTCAGGAAATCTGTTGTTACTTTCCAACTTAAAACTCTTCCGTGGCCCCATAATTCTCTTGGAGAATGTCCTTAGCATAGCCTTTAAGGCCATGTTGACCTCAGCAGCTGTCTGGACCTCCCTTTGGAAACAGTATCTTAGTTTCTTACGTGCATTAAGTATCTTCATGCCTCTGACCATCAGAACATTACATTTCCTGCATGAGGGACAATTCCACCCTACAGCCACCTCGCCTGGTTCTTCTGCTCCTACTTCCCCACTGAACTTCAATGTATTCACTTGGAAAACATTCACCCAGTCCCGCTGTTTTGGAGCCAGAACACAACAGTAAGTCAGAACACAGGGTGTGCCTGGTCTCAAGGGTTTATACTCTAGAACGGGAAATGGGCCTTAAAAAACAAAAACAAGAACAAGAGCTGAATTTATAATTATTTTGCCAAGAATTAAAAGAATGATGGGACAGTGAGTGGTTGAGCGAGTTGTTCCTCTACGTGGCGGTCAGAGAAGGTCTCTGGGAGTAGAGGACATTGCAGGTGAGCTCTGAACACAGGAAGGAGACGGCCACGGGTGGATCCAAGAGAGGGAGACAGGGGGCAGACCACAGCCGACTGGGAAGACCGAGCGAGGAGTCTGGATTCTGCAATCAGCAATATGGGGTATTACAGGAGGGGTTTCAGCAAAGGCATTGATGTGATCTGATCTGTGGGCCTAAAGGATCATTTTGGTTGCTGTGCAGAGGAAAAATTTCAGAGGAACTAATCTAGAGGAGAAAGGCTGGTGGCTTGGACCAGGGTGGATATTATGGAAACGGGCAGAAGAGAACGATATGGGATACGATGTGAAGATAGAGCCTAGGAAGGTTAAGAATGGATGGGAGGGGGGTGGGGTGGACAGGCAACCCCAGCTCTCACGATCTTGGTCAGATGCACTGCTGAGTCCTGCTCCAGGCTCCGCACCAGGCACTGGCTTCGTGCCAAAGGGCAGGACAGATGAGTGTGTGCCAAGGCCTGTGGTGCTCTCCCCGGACAAAAGACAGATTTCCCAGCTCTTACGGATCCTTGTCTTTCCCTTGACCTGCTGAATTAGCATCACTGGAGGTGGGAACTGGGCATTAAAAAAAAATCCCCAGGTGATTCCAATGGCATGTGTCCACAGAACAGGAAGTCTTTGCCGTGCTACGGTGTACACACGAGAAAGCCACAGAAGGAAATCAAGAGGCTCAGAGCTTGAGGCCACCGTGCAGTGTGGCATCTGGGAGGAAGGACTGAACTGACTGCATGAGCAGAGAATTAGCAAGACAAGTCAGTCTTGAAAGAGCAACAAGTATCTGCCCTACTTAGACTTGGTCCCAACTCAAAATTTTCAAAAACAACAACCTGTCATCCTGTGACTTCACTGAAAGCAGACTTTGCAGGAACATTCGGACTTCACATTTATCAACTACCCCTGACCACCTGGTGTGCAGGAGCTACAAAATGGAAAGGATCTGGCAGTTAAGAAATAATAAATAGATAAATTACTCAAGAATGCTAGAAAATGGGTATAAACTCCTCCTCGAGAAAACAAAAGAAGTAAAAAAAAAAAAAAGAGTATAGAAGTGTGAACGGAAATAAAATGTAATAGCTCTCTCCTTGGGTGAGGTCCCTTTATGCCTGACTTGATCTCAGTCATACAGAAACCAGGAAAAGTGCACATGTTTGGCTCAGTGAGTCCACCACCATCTGACTGGTTCAGGGTCAGGAGGCCTGGAAGGGAGCCCACTGGGACAGGTGAAGGTGTGGGGTTTCTGGGCAGCACACAGTGATGGCAGTGTGAATGCCAGGCGCGTCACTCACAGAGGGTAAGGTTTTGTTCTGAATTGTCCTATGACCCCAAAATGAGATTAAGACTATATGGCTTAGTTGACAACGGGGTCTACTCTCAACCCACTTAAAGAGCCACAGACTCTGTGCTAACAGTTTGGTCCCTTCCGCTTGGGGATGTTCTCTAGCATCCGTGCTGACGTGGTGCACGGACCAGCAACCCCAGCACCCCACTGAAGCTTGCAGAATCACAGGCCCCACTCCAGACCTACTGAATCAGAATGTGCATTTTATCAACCCTTCCTAGTGATGGCCGTCCATACTAAAGATTTGTATTCACACCTGTATTCTTGAGAAGAACGGCTCTAGAACCATGGCAGACACCTTAGATCAAGGTTCCGACCTAAAGGAGCATGTGGAAAAGCAAGGGGTTCATGGGCTCCATCCCCAGAGATTCCAGTCCCACACACCAGGCATCTGGGCCTGAAACAAGCACCTTAGCTGATTATGATCCAGACACTCAAGGAGCAGTGCAAGAATCAGAGCTCCAGATGGCAGTAAGTAGGAAGAAGCAACTCTAGAGAGAATGAAATCACAGACATAGCTCACACTTTATTTGGAGGGCAATATTTCATGGTAGTGTTTCTAGACTTTCTTGATGGTAAGAATCACTTGGGGGTTATGATTAAACTTTCAACTTCTAAAACCCCTTCCCCAGACATTCTGATGCAGTGGGTCTGGGATGGGGATCTGGGGATGTATATTTTTAATCAGTTCCCCGGGTGGTTCTTGTAACAGGAGATGTTTAGGGGAAGCACACAGCTCAAGGGGATCCCCGTGGTCCAGTCATGAAGGGCACCGTGCAAGGTGGACCTGTCCTGGTCAGCTCATCCCCTGGTCAATTCATGCAGAAGGACTGGATTCTTGTTAGGGAAAAGGGCTCATTTACAAAAGAGATTCCAGAAAGTCATCATACTCTCATCTAGATGGTCTGTGAAGTAGACATCAAGTCTGACTGGAACAGAGACTGTCCACCAGGCAAGGGTACCTGCATTTGATGAGAAGTCAGCAGGGCTGCCTCCTGAGAAAGGTCGCCCAGACCTGAGTCCTCAAAGGTCAAAGAGATTGGGGTGGTGGTGGGCGGTCACTGCTTTCTTGTTTGGAGGGACAGACAAGACTTGGGGGCAGAATTCTCCAACCAAAATAATCTCCGAGCCTGGACTGTCATCTCAAGGAGGAAAAAAATTAAAATTCAAAAGTGAAAGGAAGGAAAAGATAACAACAGCCCTGACTATAAACCAGGAATAAACATTCAGACTTTGGTGCCGAAGTAGCAGAATGTCATGCCAAACGACAAGCTGAATTCCCGTGGTCACAAAGGGACCCAGTGACTCTAGGTGCCTAGATACTAGATCACCCGAGAAGAAGGATGCAAATCTGAACAAGGTCTCATTGAGACAGAATTTGATTAGAGGTTTTTGCCTTCAAGGAAGAGAGACAATCAATGAAACTCAGCTACGTCTTGGAAGAAACAGGTAACACAAATGTGTGCATTTCGCTGAGCACAAAAAAACAGGAACTGAATGGGGTATATGCTCCCTCAACCCTTCAAATTCACATTTTTTAATATATAATTCAGGCTGCTGGTTTTTAACCCCACAATCTCAAAATTATTAAAAAAAAAAATAGCAGAGCCTCGGAATGCAGAAGTAATGAGAAAGTGATGATTCTAGAGTCTGAGGAAATAAAGCTTTGGAAATATTTTGTGATTGTTTTACCATCATGGATACTTATTATAGAGATGGCACAAAGATGTTCTGTACCTAAAATAATAGTACCACCTACAGGGAATTAAAATTGTAGCAGAAGTTCCCTTAGACATAAGTCTGCTGGACAACAAAGGTTCAAGAGGCTCTGAAGAAAGTTTTTATTTCCTTCCAAGGATTTACCTGAAAGTCTGGGAGCCAGTCACATTTCCCCACAACAGTTTACATATTGTTGTAAATATCAGCAGGCTTTGCAGTTAATGACTTCTTGGGATATCACGGAAGTACCTCCCCTGACGAAATAAAAGATCTTAGGAATAAGTCCTCCGCTAGTGGCACACAAGCAATGCAGCTTTTCTGAGCAGGGCCGCCAGGGCAGGGCCCTGGAGAAATTACATTAAGTGCTGCCTGTAAGTCAGTTTTCTATGAATCAGTCATGCATACAGGCTCCTGGAGTACTCTCTGAAGACCGCAGTCAGAGAGAACCCAGCAGATCCAGCAAAAAAGGAAGTGAATTCTTTCCTTTTCTACATAACTGTATGTGAAGCAGATGACATACACCTCAGGACAGCTTTTATAGTCATAACTTTTCTGAGCATTCCACGGTTCCAGGGAAAACAGCAAGTCATAGTATTTCATTGAAAGAGGAAACAGGATAAAAAAAATTGTAAACCCAAAGTTTCACAGGTTTAATGTAAGTAAGAGATACATTCCAGGGTCACTCTTTTCTCCGTCTGCCTGCATTCCTCACCGAGAAGTCAACCATGTTCCCAGCCGATGGTGACTTCCCTAACATTACCTCGCAATAAAACTAGAAAGAAATGTTTCTGAGTTGCTTATGTTTTTGACAAAGTGAGAGGCTGTGTCAGTAGGTAAATTCTGCTATTCCTACAGTTGCCAATCACTTAGGTGGTGAATTTGTCAACACAGCTGATGTTACTACATATTAAGGGCTTGGGGGAAATTACAAGTTGTCCGAGCGCCACAGGTCACCTGTACGAATGGCTGAACTAATGTGCAACGGGCACTCCTCGTGGGTACCCTCACCGATGCCGCACCTGCACCTCTGAGCAGCTCAGATGGGTCTTTGTGTTCGGGACAGAACAGTTAAAACAGGACACGTTGTTTTTGTGACCCACTGCGCTGTACACTGGATTTCTGGCTGCATGACCTGGGTTCCTCATGGATCACAAAGGATGCTGTATTCACCTCTCAGCCCTCTCCTTTCACCTTGTTTCGAGTAAGTCAGTTTCCTGGAAGAAGAGACTGTGTCGGGGTAAGAATATAAGGAAATGGAAATTTGGGGAGAACAGCCATTTTTAAATGAATAGCATTTTTAAAGCAAAATTCCCAGTTTCGTACTAGTTGAAAATGGTGAGGAAGGCCATTATCTAGGAACTGATCTCATGAGCATATTTTAATCACTTTTAATTAAAATCACTTTTAATCACTGATTTTTTTTTTTTTTTTTTTGCCAAGGGCATTTCTATCAGTATAAATTGAAGCCTTCTCAGGAAAGCATGCCCACATTTATTTAGGGAATAAAAGTTATGAGTGACAATGTTTCCCTGGATCAAACACATTTGTAAACAATTTCTTCCTTCTAAAGCCTTTCACATTCATGCAATGTGAGGGAGACATTTGAAGAGTGGGCTAATTCTTGTGGGTAATTCTCCATGTCTTACTCTGAAAACAAGATTTTCTCTCCTCACTTTTGCCAAAAAATGTAATTATTTATCATCCTCCTTCTCATGTTTCCTTGTTACTTGACTTTTCTTTTCATGAGAGGTATCCGTCACATGAGCTGCCTAATAAAATCCCTGGTTGTATGCTTCAATTTTAAAGCACTCTCTTCAAGAGCCATTTATCTATTTGCTTCCTATTCCAAATGACAGACATTAAATTACATCTCTGTGTAGATGCCATCAATCTTCTATTCCAAAGTGAAGAAAAGAAGAAAAAGGGTAGAAACATTTAAAGCCTCTTTTGTTTTCTTTTTTTATTAGGAAAAAGCTGACTATAGGTTGAAAACTTGATTTATTTCCCTTAAACCTATATGAAGATCACCTTTAAAACAAGGGGTCAAATGTGGCTTGAAATGAATTCTCTGTGCAGTACTTATGTTAAGTCCCTGGGTTAGAGTATTGCAAGGCTAATAAATATTGTAGTCATGGGAAGACAGCCATCTAATGTGACAGTATATAGGATTTTGTAGGGATTGTGGTCTTTCAGTGCAAAGGGTCTGATTAAAGGGAGACATTATAGTTGACGTGTGGGGAAGCTGCCTTTGGTCCTCAGTCATCGAGCAAATGAGACATTTCTCCAGTACACCAGGTAGTTATCTCTGGCAAAGTAATTCACTAAATGACTTCAGGAGATAACTTGGTTTTTTTGGCTAGACTTATCACCTTCAAATATTTACCCAATAAACTGCAGTGTGGAGCCCAGGTAAACTAGTATTTTAATGGTAAATTTGGCCCTTAATTTCCAAAACAAAGAGGAAAAGTATCAAGACATGTTCAAAGACATTCCATTTCTCATAGACAGGATTTCTTTCCTCTCTGAAAATATTAGCAGAAATGTATTTAAGTAATCTTTAAAAAAATCTGTTCTCATGAGAAAAACAGAAAAGTAATCTTGTTCTCAGATGTCCTGGCACATGATGTACCTGATTTAAATTAAGGAAACAGCTTATCATTTACACTGCGAGAGAAGATATTGAACGTGATGGTCTCTTAGCAGCCACAGGGTTCTAACAAGGTTTACTGGGCCCTACTTTGTGGATAAAGCATGTCCATACATGCAAAATATAAACATTTAATGTATGATATTCCACTTTTTCCTTGAAAATAATCTATCAAAAACATTTAAATGCATTTATTATCTCTATAAAGATGACATATACCCATTGTAAAAAGTCAAACAGTGGAAAAAGTTAAAAGAAAGCAATAAAGTTCTCCAAATTAGGAGTTAGGAGCTATGCCACGCTGTCCCATTCTAGAATTTTCTGTGTCCTTGCTGGGTGACCACATTTAAAATTTTATGAACTAGACTTCTTCCTGTTTCTTTGCTTGGATGCAGCTGAATCTACAGTTTTTTTCATTTTCCTTTCAATTACTTAAATTACTTTTTGTTCATTTTGTTAGATATACAGCAGAAGACATTCTTTGATTCTGATTCATTCCCTCATCTTTTTTTTTAAAGATCTGTTGATATATGTTATTTTAAAAGAAGGAAATTGGCTTTTGATTCTCTGAGTCACCAACCAGTTCTCACCTGTAACATTTTTTATTTTTTTTAACCCTCTTCCCACCTTGATTACTGCATTCTTTCAAATCTTTTCTTTCAATTTATGAAAGGAAGTGAAGAGAAAATGCACTAATAGGCTATCATAGCCATATAACTAACAATGACACATTTATTTAAAATGTAGAAGAATATTTAATGATTTACAATGTTTATGAGTGAAAAAGGAAGATTATGAAACAAGAGTAGTGTGTGCACATGCAGGCAAACAGATAAATGTTTTCAAAGGATATTTCTGACAGGTTTTAACAGTATTTTTCCCCCAGATCAAGGGATTGCATTTAATTTTTTCTTTGTATTTTTCTGCATTTCCAGCTTCCTGTAATATACAACTGTTGCTTTTTAGATATAAAAATGTTCTTAAGTTTATAAAGTGTAAATTTTTTAGAATGAGTCCAAAACAATAAAGAAGAGTATAAAGTAAAAAATGTCTCCCCCCATCTTCCTCTGACTTTCAGGTCATCAATGCAAAAGTAATCACTGAAACAATTTCTTGGGAGTCTATTATCAAATGTCAGAGCCTATATATTGTATTATATACAGCATAATATGTTATAATATTATAATATAACATTATTATATATAATATAAATACTATATAATATTATATATAATATTACCATGATATTATTGTAATGTATTATAAAATGTCAGTGTCTCTTTTGTATTAAAATGGATTATGATACATAAGTTGATACTTTGAATTGTTTCCCACTTCACAATACATATTGGACAACGTGCACATTGGCCCATTTAGGTTGAATTAATCATTATTAGTGACATTGTTAGAATCCATTAAATGGATGTATCATAATTTATGCAGCCAGATAGCTTTTACTGTTAATGGCTTTTACTTTTTCTCTCTGTCTGGTATGTTACCTAAAAAACTTCTTAGGTTTTTTTATTATTACAAATAAATTGCAATACACTTTATACACAGACATTTGTTCACTTGTGCACCAAAGTTCTAGAGATCCAGTTGCTGGATCAATGAGCAAAGACAGATGTGCCTTTTAAGTGTTTACAAGTTGATGCCACTTGGCACTGTCCACATTCTCATCAACTTTATATGACAGCGGGGTTCTTCCCGCTTTTACAACACAGTCTTTCTCTGTTGAGTAAAAATGGGATTTCACTGTTGAGCTAATTGATGTTTTGTTACTTCTTAGTGAACTGAAATGTTTTTCCCACATATTTATGTCATTTGGACTTTCCTGTGAACTGCCTGTTCATATCCTTCAACCATTTCTTCTGTTGTTTGTCCTTTTCTTTATTTGTTGGTAAATATTTTTGTTTTTATGAAATTTAGCCTTTTATAGGACACATTTTGCAAACACAGTATTTTTTTTTTTGTCTCCTGATTTTAAATCTGTATAGCATTTTGCCATCCAGAATTGTTTTTCATTCTGATTGGCCAAACTTTTCTTTTCTAAGTTCTGAGGATTAATTATTGCTAAGAAACCCATCCATTAAACAAAAGGTCAAGAAGTGTTTTCAAGGGATGTTCTCTTTGGGAGAATGACATTAGAAGTTCTGAAAATGACCAATAATGCACACGTCTTATGTAGACTGTACAGTGGAGTTGTGTCTCCAGGAAATTGCATAAAATGTTGAATTTTATAAAAAACTTTTTAAAAATCTTAGAAATGTTTACAAAAAGCCAAACTGGATTATCTCTCTATATATCTTAACACTTTCAACTTTTCAAGGTATCATTTCTGGTAGGAGCTATATAACAAGTCATAGCTGCTTTATCCCCAATTATAACATTACTTTCATAAAACAAAATGACTACACTGTAAATGCAGGTTTATAAATATAGGGTTTTTATGTTTGAATAAAAATGAACTGTGGGGGGATGGTCATGGCATATGTGACGGTTATGGGGTATGTGATGGGGACTTGATAATAGGGGGACAGTAGTAACCACAATATTGCTCATGTGAAACCTAAGCATAAGATTGTATACCAATGATACCTTGAAAAAAAAAAGAACTGTGGGAATGCTAATGGGGGGTCTGGTGGAAATGTTCTAAACTTGGTTGTGGTGACGGCTGCACAATTCTGTGACTATACCAAAACCCAGGGACTGGTATACTCTAAGTGGGTGAACTGTAGAGTATGTGAATCATCTCACTAAAGCTTCTATAAAAAAATTGATGGTGGTGTGTTTTGAGTACAGTGTGCAAAATAAATTATGGTGGTTTGTGGCATCCTGTCCATAGCATCTTGTGCACCTGCTAGACAACAGGTTTTCAGTGGGGGGACCCCCTTCCCTCTGCTTATTTTCATTTGTCCTCTTTCCCTTTTCAAATTCTCTTGACTGGGGACAGGGGTGGGGCAGAGGGAGGGGCATTTTCCAACCTTCTCTTGTATGTTTTTGATTCTTCTAATCCCCGGGGTTGTATCATTTTACTTATAGAGCAGCGTGTAGATGCTGTATAGCTTAACACGCTGCAGTGTGGATTTTAGAAACACCTGCCCTGATTATTCAGTGGTGAACTTTTTTGCTTTTTACATTTTTATTCTTTAAGATCTTTCATTAACATGTAATACAAAGAATAAAGCTAGAGGCATTATTACACAATTTCCAAGAGCTTTTCATGACTGTTACCTTCATCACTGTATTCTTAATCCCCAGAGTATGATTCAAAATCAAAGTAAACCACCTTTCTCTCATTACAAAAATCTAAAATGAGTCACTGATGAGCGAAAATCTCTAAACCTGATAATTCAGTGGAATCATCCTTAACACACAGAATAGGGGAAACACTGTCATATTTTCTTGATCCCAACTCATTAATTTATTTGTGAGGGCCTCCAGTGCTTTACACTTAGAAAAATGTTAGACATCATTAGTATCTGATAGAAAGGTGATCAGACAGGTAAAACAGATTTTACCAACTACTCTGGAGGACCCCACAAAAGGTCCATAATACAGTTTGTGTCCCAAGGAGTTCATTACCCATAAAGGGCTTTAGGCCACCCTCCTGCGGAAAAGGGACAGTCAACTATCTCACTAACATGGGCAGTTTCTGCTTCGACCACATCTCATTCCCTTGTCCCACCCGTGGACATTGTCCTGTTAAACACCTCAGTCTCTTCATCTGTTCGATTGGAGATTTTTAGCATAAGATAAATAAATAATTTTGAATGATTTAAGGACATTTTTCCTGGCTGGTAATCTGAAGAGAGAGCCCCTGCTGTCTCAGAGGAAGAAGAAGGCATAAATGAAATATGATAAAACATGATCGGGCATGGACTCGGCTACGTCTGTAACACGAATCCTTTGCAGCAGTGTAAAAGTGGACCTTGGTTTTCAGACGGAAAGCTGTGCGGGACACAGGGGAGGAGTCCAACGGTATTTGTTTCATGATTGCTGAATGAATCAATGAGACTCTGAACAAGGACATCTACTCTATCTTGGTAGTGTCTTTCAAAAAGGCCTGAACTACAGCGGAGAACAGGGATTCCAGAGGCAAAGGGAAAGGAAGTGAGGGGGGGCAGGCAGGTTTTCCAGAAGGTTCTGAAATATTCCTGCTGTTTGCTCAGCAACCACCAGGGAAAACTTACTCATTATTTCCCGCACTGGGTAATTATTGCTCGAGTGTCCTTGTGCCAGACCCTGAAGATATTCGAAGAAGAATAAAACCCACACGTGAACACCTCAGAAAAGTCACTGCGAATTACCACTCATGGCACACCGTTTGTGTGTCAGGCACTGAACTAATTCCTTTTATTGCTCTCTTTTATTGCATGCTACGTCCTGTGTGCAAGGGTCACCTGATGATATAGAGGAAGAAATGCAGGCTTAGACTGGCAAGGGACACAGTCCCCCGGCGTCTGAGCTGGAACGTGAACTTTGGTGCAGTCTGATGAGACAGCCGCAGAACTGTCACCCTACAGAGAGGGGAGCATGGGGAGAAGAAGGCTAGTGTTCGTGGGGCACCTGCCCCGCTCTACATTCTAATTTGAGCTGCACCTGGAAGTACGGGTGAGCATTTCCTCAAAAGAAAGAAGAGGCAGGGTGGACACAGAGAGGCAAAGTTCACAGACAAGCAGTGGGACGCCCCAAGTAACCACAGGGAAGAGTTCAGGGGACGCGGGGGCTTGGGAATGGGCTGTGTAAAGCCCGGTGGCCATGCTACTCTAGCTCTTTATTCTTATTCCTCCTCTGCGAGTCTTCCTGCCTCCCAAGCCTGCCGCTGATATGGGGCAGGAGTTGCTGGGAGGACCCGGAGAAGATGGCCAAGAGCTCAGATTTCAGCTCCAACCTCTCCCAGACAATGACCCTCGATTTTCAAATATTTAGATGCTGCAGTGATGGCGAACAGAAAGAGGGCCTCCCAACAGGAGCGCGACTACAGACTCAATGGTATTCACATGATTTTACATGCAGATTTTTCTGTTAGGAATGAAAAAAAAATTCAGATGAAAATTCTGTGAATGGCGTTTTAAATAGGTTTTGGTCATTCAGAATAGCCCTTAATATGACTTTGTAAATACAACAATGGAAGATCTATCATGTCAGATGTTTTGTGTTTTGGGGGAAACACCAGTTTTAGATCAATACCCTTTACCACACGGGTGTATTTTTCCGAGCTGTATCTATTTTAAAGGGCAACAGATCGTCTATATAATCAATACACACATTACCCTTAACCCACTTTTCTAGAGTAGATTGTCTTTAAAGGATATCAGAGATAGTTAATCATGTCTTCACATTTATAGCACGAAGGTAGCTAATTCTAGGAATTATTTTATGTCAAGATCTTAGACAAGAACAAATGTAAAGCATCTGTTTTATGAGAAAATGTAACCATTTCACAGTGATGTTTATAACTCAGTGTCCATATAGTACAGCAAAAAAATCTAGGATTGACTACATTGAATAAACTTGAGGATAATATCACTTGTAGCATAATGAATACGTTTTTCAGTGCAAGTAGCATAAATCCATTTTAATGAAAAAATGAATTATTACATCTACTACCACCAACACAATTTTTTTTAAAAATCCTACAAATGCCATGTGGCTTAATTTAGAAAGCACCATCAAGATTGTAGATGACTCTCTGTGAGTGCTTAATCATGAATTTTTTTCTAATTCAGACCAACCAAAACCTCCTTTAACAAAAATTGCCTTTTCTCCTCCATAACTTAATTAACCACCTTCCATTACTTCCAAACATTCTCAGAAGAATACAAGTACAGTGTGTTACTTTGACATCATCTTTCAGAAAAAGTTCAGAGGTGAGATGTCTCCCCAAAGGGCAAGGGCTATTTTAAGTATTTATTTTGAAACAGGGTAGAAAAATTGATGAAATTTGCTTCTAGAACACAAGTTTCTTAGAGACTTTGGTTAGACCTTATGTCATAAAAATAAAGAGAAGTATAAGTAAGTGAAAATTTTAAATATACTATTAGAACTTGTGAAGATGACCTATTTTCTTTGAAAGTATATAGAAAGGAGCAATGTTTTTCTTGTGGACAATCTGGTAAAGCCCCCCCCTGCCAAGAAATTGCTTTCTGTCTCTTCTTTGTTCAGCACCAGCATGCCAAGATAAAGAAAGTATAGTTTTTAGCTTAGGTAAACCTTCTGGCTAGAAGAAAAGACAAATCTATACACAGATCATTTCAGCATAAAGTGATATGTATGCTGGGATAGAAGACAGAGGTGTGTGTCGGGGCTTGGAAACTCAGAAAAGGGAGACATTCCATGTGGGTGCAGGAATAGGTTATAACCTTGAGGTAAAATTGGAAGAACTGCAGAGATTAAACTAGGTGCAGGGACAGGAAGGTGCCCCAGGCTCCAGACAGCATCAGAGTAGCCTCGGGCAGCACAGAGGGTATGGAGTGGACGACCAAAGCCATTCATTCCATTTGGAGGCATTCAATTTGGAGAGCAGGATGAAGAAATGAAGTCTGGAGAGGCAGGGAGGGCCCAATGATGTAGGATCTTTGGGACCATTATAAGGAGCACAGACTTTATCCTCAGGGCTCAGGGGAAGGGTGATGAGGGGGCTCCTTCATCGACTGAAAAACGGCATTTTGAAGAATGAGGGGGACTTGATCAGATTTGCATTTTAGAGAGCTCGAGACACACCACGAAGGGCAGATCTGAGGAGCGCCAGGCTTGGCGCAAGAAGCCAGGGGACTGCGCCTGGTGCCACGAGACATGAGGAGCGTGCTGACCCAGCCACTGTCGAATGAATGGAGGGCAGGGACCAAATGTGAGTAAAACTAGCTAGACTGGATGGCGGGTGAGAAAAAGTAACTATGACTTTTCAGGAGCTCGATGAATATCGCAGGCAGGAGTGAACCAGGGTGTAGAATGAATACTGTTGCCGTATTGCCGGGACTATGGCCATGAGAGTCACAATAATGCATATTCTGGGAGAACGTTTTCTTGTCAAAGTACATTGAATTATAGGGGCAAATGAGAAACAGACACATTTTTTTAAGTAGCAGAGAGGGGAATCTTGTTGGCAGTGATGGTGGGTGAGGGGCTACGTCCTACCCTCCCATGTGCGTGAAACATACAATTCCAAATCACCTACTTAAACATAAAACAAAACTGAGAACAACAGTGAACTTGGTTAAGGAAATACTATCACCTGATTAAGGAGAGTGTAACGGATACAATTATCTTTGATATTCAAGTACTTAGAAGATTGGCTTACCATTAGCTTAAACACTTTAATTTTTCTTCTTAATTGTGTGTTTACAATAATTAAGTTTCATTCAGAAGGAAGAGGCCACCTCTATCAAAAACAGGCAAAATTATTCATATCTTAGAGGTCTTCAAACATATATGAAACTATTAAATTACCTGGATTTAAAATACATGATCTGAAACAGTACAAGGCACCAAAGTGAGGCAGATGTGTCTTATCAGGTAATCCTTTTCATTGAATCTGGTTTTCTCTGATTCCCTTC
>JAQQAC010002067.1:4462688-4489329 GCA_029783875.1 Phataginus tricuspis | reverse complement strand
ACATATTTCTCATCACCCCCAGTCCTTGAGAAGACATTGAATCAGGTCTGTGAGTGTATGTGCAAATGGAAATGTCTAAAAAATTGCTCTTACTCACGCATGAAGGAAACATTAGCAGCAAACATTTCCTATACTACAACGATTTCATCTATAAATAATGAGAATCAAAATTGGAGGTAGTTTCACTACTTCAGTCTATCTGCAGTGATAGCGGAGGAAGCAATTTAACACAGCCTGGTTAGTTTAAAAGGAATTGTGCATCGCGACTGTAAAGTATGTCCAAGTGTGAATGAGTAAAATAAGCAGGAGGCATTTCTTGGTTGCTAGGACCGCTCGTGCCATTTTGTTTGGGTGCCGCAGTCTGGTTACAGCCTTGACGTCCTGTACTTTAGAACACGATGTTTCACGTCCTTAAGTTGAGGCAGCACATGATGCTGCTTTTAGGGAGACCTTGGGTTCCAGGTGAGGCCCCGCTCCTTTTGCCCAAAAAAGAATGACCATTTCAACCGTATTGTCAAAATGATGACGAAAGGGGAGATACCAGTGTCGTTTCCCCATCATCTCCTTATACCCAACGTTCTCCAAACGGAGGTTAATGACGCAAGAGAGGGAGAGCTTGAGTACGCCAGCCTTCCATGTTAGTATGTGCGAATGAGAAAAAAGTGTGTGTGCATATGAGACAGAAGAGACTATTAAAATGTGCAGAAAGTGTACACAGTTTATACACGTGCGTGTGTCAACACGGACACTGGAGAACTAAGCAAGCAGGAAACAAAAAAGCTCATAAAATTGTGGTTTGGCTGTGCAGAACGAATACTAATTACCGTCATTTCTCCGAACTGCTTACCACATGCCTAATTACCAGGCAGCACAGAGATGAATATGTAAATCATTAAATATGTGTCGGATTAACTTGTGCACATTTTAACTACAACACTGAACTCTGTTAATGTATAGTCAGCCTGCATAATTCACCACCCCTTCAGTATGGTCAGTGGCCCATAACTTAAAATCTGGGAAGCTTATAAGAAATGACAAGGTGAAGAAGGAATCAGAGATGAATATTTAAAGTAATAATAATTTAGAAAAAATGGCATATAAGAATAAGGATATAAAGGAGGCTGCTGGTAAAAGATAGATTCACTGTTGTATACCGCAGGGTGTTTCCACACGCAATTTACCTTACATGTATTGAAAGTCAGGGAGAAATGTACACAGTGGAATAAACATCCAGCAAATTTTACTATCAAATTTCTAAAGAACATTTGACCGATTTTTTTTAAATATCAATTTAAAAAACAATCAAAAATACCCTCAGCTTTCTCTAAAACCATTATCTAGTTTTACAAAGTACTTCTTCCTTCATTACTTAGAATGCAATGCTGTGGAAAATACATCACAAGAATGAAAACAAAACAGTGTTAATATAAATAAGAAAGAAGAAAGCGCTGAGGACTACCGTTGGAAATATCTATTTGGGTATGACACTATCTGGCTAAAGAAGTGTGGTTATAGAGGAAAGCATAAGCATATTCTTTTAGCTTTAAGAGATTTTAGGGTCAACTGATAAATATTTTACAGAAATTATTCACCAAGTTTTCTGTCTGAGCTTACCCAAATTTATAGCAGGGTTTTAGATCCTGGCCCCTATTGATGTTTGGGGGGAAGGGGATTCTTTGTGGTGGGGGGCTGCCTTGTGCAGTGGGATGCTTAGCAGCTTCCCTGGCCCCTACCCACTACATGCCAGTCTCCACGCATTGCCAAATGTCCCCTAGGGGCAAAGCTGCCCCCGGCTGAGAACTATTGCTTTGAAGAATATGGAGAGAAGTACAGAAATAAAAAACTTCTGTCAGTGCAGGCATAACTTAAAGGCACTAGTCCAGTTCACTCTTTGAAACAAGAGCAGGGAACTTTATTTTTGATGAAAATCATCAAGCCACAGGAAAAAAGATAAACTCAGCTAAAGGAAAATCTCAGAGTGGTGTGGGCTTTTTTAAAGGTAAGGGTGTTGAGAGAGTGAGAAAGAAACAAGAAATCAGGAAATGTTCTCTCTGGCTTGTAAAATTAAGAACAGAGGACATAAAATGAATTCAGTAAACAGAGATTATGAAAGTCTACATCAGTTCCAGATTATGGTTTAAACAGGGAGATGAAAACTGAAAGATAAAACAGAAGAGACTAAAATAGGAAAAGATAGTTTAGAGAAGATGGCAGAGGTGGGGTGGTAGTGGGGTTGGA
The DNA here is from genome assembly GCA_029783875.1 of Phataginus tricuspis. NCBI lineage: Eukaryota > Metazoa > Chordata > Mammalia > Pholidota > Manidae > Phataginus > Phataginus tricuspis. Next base: position 4,487,091 of record JAQQAC010002067.1, on the reverse strand, counting down.
GACGCAGCAGACCTTCAGGGGAAAGGCGGCCGGTTAAACGTGGAGCTTCTCTCGTCCCCACGGGTCCCACACCTTCTCCCAGGCCTCTGCTCTTGGACCCTGAGCCCAGCCCCTCATCCTGGGCTGCCACGATCCTCCGGCTCCATGAGCTACTCACTGCGCCCATGAAGAAGGCCGGGTGGATCAGAAGCTGGAAAACAAGGTCAAATCGCGGCTGGGGAGGGAATCACTGCCGCCACAGAAGGCTCGGGAGTTGGGCAATAGCCTCATCAATGTCTTCTCTATCTGCAGAGCATTTATGTTTGGGGGGCATTTGCGTGGAGAACAGTGAGGAAGCCGACTACTCAAAAGGAAGGTAAGAAAACCTAAGTTAGAATGTTGGCAGAAAAACTGACCATAAAAAAACCATTTATGTTTCATATGATACTTCGAAGGATAGCATCTGTTATTTGCTCCTTATAACAATCAACAACAAATTTAGATATGCCTTATGCATAGGAAGTACTTAATACGCAGGAGTTCAGTTGAATTCAACACATGAAGTCAACCTATAATCCCTATCTCATGCCCAGTGAAGATGAATGACTTGCTGGTGATCGAATGCTTCGTACGTGATGGAGCTCAGGTCTCTTTAATTCTGAAATCCCAGGCTTTCTTCACTAAACTACTTGTAACAAATTTCCAGCACATGTGGTGTCTATTTCTTTACCACTGCAGATGCTGAGAATGGGTTTCCCATCGAGCATTTGGATATGGCCTCAGAATCCTTCTGGAGACAGGACTCCAGACCGCTACCCTGAATCCACCTTTTTGCATCCTGGAGGATACCGTGCTACCTGTCCAGAAAGGAGGAAGATACGGTAGAGATGCTCTGGGGGCGGAACCATGACAGCTCAAGAGCTGTGGGAGTAGATGCATGGGAGTAAAGGGTATGCATCAAGGAGGACTAGAGTTAAGCCTGGTGAGTAGGGAGACAATGGCGGTATTAGCCTAAGGAGGGGACTGGGGCAGCAGGGCTGTAATACTGTGCATGTGATTTCAGGCGTGTTCAATTCCTAAGGAGGGAAGGGACTGTCACAGCCACAGCGGCAGGAGGCTGCTCAGAGGGGTAAAGGCAAGACGCCCAATCACGTCTCGTGGCCTAAGCCACACACACAATGGGAACCACGGATCCAGAAAGCATATGCCCAGAAGATACTGGCCGAACATGTTTGGGAGAGATGAAATACGGCCAGTCCCAAGTCTTGATTGGAATGTGAATCATTGGCTGTGAATCATTCCGTAAGGCAAGAAAATTCTCCTATAATTCAAATAATCTCCAAATAATAAAAATTTGAATTCCTACATGCCAGGTTCCATTTACACATTTGGGGGTGGGGGGTGAAAAGAAAAGGGCTCTTCAGCAACTTGTACTCATCGATGAGAATTATGAAGAATTTCTGTAAAACTTCACAAAATGCATTAAGTATTAAACCTTTAAGGCTTAATCACAACAAGATGTTTTTACTTCAGGGAAAACTTGGATGAGTGGCTTCTACCAGTTGTCCTTCAGCGTAAGATTAAACATGCAAGGCCTTCTATGAGCCTCACGATGCTCCCTAAACTTCATTATGTCAGGCACACTTAGCAAATTACACAGAACCCCATGGAAAATGCCTGCTTAATACTAGGAGGCAGGAATGCTGCTTACGGAAACCTTGATAGACGACTTGTTGAACAATTTTCTAACCTCAAAACAGACATGTTTTCTATTATTTAGCACTTAATATGTTTTGTCTTGGCCTTTTTTTAAAATCTTCAGCTTACATCTTCCCCTTTCATGGCCGTCTGCTTTATGAATGTCCTGGTCAAGTTATAAAGTCAAGTTATAATGATCCTATTTGGCATTTCATGGCTAATGTCAGCCAAAGAGTCTTTAATATATTCTAAGAAACCAGATATTGTAGTTAATGCTCTCAGAACTAACTTCAATCTAAAAAAATGTTAAAGCTACACATGTGTAAATGTTCTAGAATGGAAACTCTTTACCCCCCCACACAAAGCCAAGCTTTAATATATGGCCTAAGAAAATACCAAAAACTCAAATATGCTCTTGAAACAAACTACTAAAAACCAGACAATTTCTATTCAAAAGCATAAAACCAGTAGTGATCTATTTGCCAAAAAAAAAAAAAAAAATGACAAAACACCCCTCAAATTCACAGAAGAACCTTCCAGTATCAATTTTTTCTCTTCACTTTAGTGAACTGTACCTATGAGAGAATATTTTGATCTTGAAAATGCTCACATGGCTAGTTTCACTTCCAGGGAAGCAAAGATCAAACAGGGTCTTATATATGTATGGTTAGGTATAAATCCATGGAAAAGACCTCACAATACACATACTTCTGAAAAGTTTAAAGCTGTGTGTACATGTGCTGAGGGTACAAAGAGCACCCCAAAGCTATGGATAGTCTAAAACAAATACTATTAAAACAGCATTTCAAGCGGCTCAAAATATCCTGACATTTTCCAGCAGTAGGGAAATTTCAGTAAGCAGTATTTCTTACAGGGAACTCTAGAGAAGCCGCTACTGAGCACTGCCCTGGCTCTAATAAGGAAACACGAGGGCGGGGTGCTGGCTGGGCAAGGGCTTATGTTTAAGCTCCTCTTCTACCTCTTTCCCTCTGCTTTTTCAGAAAGAGAGGCTGGGCAAAGAAGGGGAGACACTGGGAGAGCTAAGAAGGCCGATCTGGATTAGCAGACACTGTGAAGACCCAGCCACGTGGGGGCACGCTGGCTGGGTGACTTTCCAGACTGGTCTGGACATCTCTGCGGGGCACGGACAGCCTCCATTGGGCAGAAAGACAGTGGCAGAACTGGCAGAACTGCAGTGGGCGGAGTTTGCTGTTTTGCCCTTCATTTTTCTTTTTGAAATCTACTCACCTTTTCTAAAATACCTTACCCACCCCCACCCCCGCAAGTCATCTGTCATTTCCTTCGCGGCACTTGTCACAATTAGAAATTATCTCATCCACTTGTTGTTTCCTTCCCCAGCAGACGGTGCGCTCCCGGAGGGCAGGGACCTGGCCGGGTTGTTCCCCTCGCAAACCCAGAACCCAGGCTGAAGCTTAGCCCGCAGCAGGACGCAGGGAGAGGTTGTTGAGGGATAAACAAACTCCTTGCCCAGGTACAGCCCCCTTGCGTTACCTCAGGCTACCCTCCAACTTTCCTGGGGTGGACACTGTCGGCCACATCAATGCCTGGGTTGTTTGGTGAGGGTCGGGACCCCCCAGCCAGCAGGTCCTGACTGGCCAGAGCCGACCACAGCCTTCTCCTGGCGTAGGGTAGAGGTAGACACAGGCTATAATTTGGTGCCATCAGAGAGAAGCCCATGAATTTTGCTCATTGGCTGGGGAAAGAGAAGGTTCCCCAGTCCCCTTTCCTCTTCAGAAGCTGGGAGCAGGGAGCTCCGGGACTCTTGGCGACCACCTCACTCCCCTGAGATCAAAGCTGGCACACACGGGACGATGAAGTGAAGAGCCTTTCAAAGAAATCGAGCCACAGCCCTGAGACCTCATAAAGCTCTGGTTCGACTCCACCCTGAAGGCAACTTATGCACTTGACACTTACGTGGGCTCATTCATTCTTTTGCTTTCAAGCCTGCCAAAGGTGGGATGTCCTCACTGACCTATCCCAGCTGGCAGTCCCATTTCCCATCACAAATCCCAGCAAGGTGTCATTTGATGAACTGAATAAAGCAGAGTATAAATGAGGTTTAACTCTCCTAGGGACTATTTTGACTTAAAAATTGTAACAAACGGATACAAATGTGTTTCACTGTTCTTTCTCTAAGCCACCATCATTGCTAGCTTCGACACCACTCCCCCCTAGCCCCCACCCCGGAGTTAGCTAATGATCCAGACAGGGGAACCGATTCAACATGGTAACCACACAGCATAAATTCCTCCCTTCATCTTTATCAGCAGGATTCATGAAAAACAAAGTCACTGGTATAATTTAGGAAGATGTTTTCTAATTTTCGTTTCATGGTTGGTCAAGTATCCCACCTTGAATACCAAGAACGGCAGAATTACAAAAAAGGCTTGGGCTGTTGATGGCACAGATACAAAACCGAATGAAAACAGTGTATAAGCAACATATCTAAAGTGTAAAGCGGTATCTGAGCAGGGAATGATTGCTTCGGACCTGAAGGTCTGGAAAGGTTTCGCGGGTGTTGCGTTTGTGGTGGATTTGAAGGAAGGGACCGAGCAATAGGCAGATGAAGGGGAAAAATGAAATTCCTATTATACCTGGTAAAGTGGGGGTGGCTCGGCTGGATATGAATGCAGGGAATCCACCAGCCGGGGGAGGAAACTATCGATAAAGTCTAGAAATGTGGGTTGGGAGCAGACTGTGCAGGACTCTCAAGTCCTGTCTCAATTCCTATTTCTGGGAACCCACTGAAGATTTTTTAGCAACACAGGGACTTACCCAGGGCTAGTCTGTAGGAAAGGTTGATTTGCCAGTGGCTGAACAAATGGGAAGGGGAGAAGTCACAGCCTAAACTGGGGTGGGTGGGAGGGTTTATGGACACTAACAAGGCTTTGCCCCATCCCTACCCCAGCCTCCGCTAGACCAGGGCTCAGAGAAGACTGGGACTCAGGCTCAGTTATAGGCTAAACAGTCTTTTGTGAGGTAGCCTAGGACCCTCACCATCACCTTTCATGTCAGGTCTACAGAAAACAATGTCCTTATAAATTTTTCTAAAGAACAGTCTAAAAACCACATTTTAGAGACTACCTCTTTACAAGTAGGGACTATCTGAATTAACTATTGGTATTATCATATAAATTATCTTTTAAAAAAATAACATTTCTAAGAACATTACATTTTTGTCTCTACATGCTAGGACTGCTTTGAGATGGGGGTCTAGACAGACTCACACCCTTAAAAATGAGCTTTTGAGCTTAGGATCTTAAAAAAGGACGGTGCTGACAGGACACAACTATGGAAGGAATAATGGTTGGGTAAGTTTTGTTTCTCCTTTCCTGACGAGGTTTGAATTAGTAGGAGGTGGATAATCCAGAAGAGATAAATTATGGAAGAAAATAAAATGTTTCATAGGTATTAGTATAAAAGATCTAAGACATTTCAAATATGGCCTAGAAATAAGGAAATCGTAGCCAGTACAATCTATCATTTCTCAATAGAAGATGAGAAATTATTATCCAAATGGGACAGGTCATTTTGTTATTCAAATCAAGCGGGAGGAAATGTCGGGTTAAAGACAAACAAAAGGAACATAGATGATGCTCATTCTAAACTAGGTAAGACAATAGAGGCTCCTAGATTCATCCTTTCTTGCAGGGGCAGGATGTAAGTCATCAACTCCTATTGTTAGTTTAGCAAAAAGAGGGGTTTTTTTTTTCTTAAAATTTTGTGCTAACAGAGAGTATTCAGACTCACAGATTTTTTTTCAGCAAGAAACCATAAAGCTTTTGCAATTAAAGGGACATATCTCCACAAAGCATTAGGAAGCAGCAGCCTGGTTCCAGAAGTTTGTCTATCACAGTAGAGAGACTGGGGCTCCTGACTTGTCATGAGCATTCTTAAAAAGAGCGTCCACATTGTGTCATCACTATAGAACACACATTTTCAGCATCACCCAGGAGCAGCTATTTTATGCTGCAGGAAAAGAACTGAGACGGAAGGGTGGACCATCGGGCTGCTGGATCTCCTGGGTGGGACCCTCTGCCCCTCTCTTCCCAGACGTGCTCATGGAGGGGTTCTTGACCTTATACTAATGAATATTAGAGCTCCTATTTAAACACCTGCAACTTCTTACTCTCAAAGTGAAGATAATATATATATCTATGTGAAAGCCACCCCCCCACCTCCCACACACATTAAAAGTGTGGGCCCCAGAGTCAGACAGGCCTCCTGGGAATCCTGGCTCACCAATGTGTGACTTCAAACAAATTATTTGCTGTTTTCCTCCTCTACAAAGCAGGTTAAGACCAACTTCTATCATTTGGGGTGGGATTTAAGAGGTGAGTATGTAATGTGCAATGCCCGGGACACTGTTTCTTCACAAAGGAAAAGGATGCCAAAGCTTTTATAGGAAGGTATCTGGCAGGGATTTTGAAATCAAGGGTCAAGAGGGAAGCAAGTCTTAACAGATGCAGAGGGCAAGCAAGCAATCTGGGTGAGAACTGATCCATGCCTTAACTTCTAGGAAGGATGAAATGACATGAACCACCCCAGACTTTATTACTTATAAGAAAGCAAAATCTCCTCCAGGAGATAATTTGCCTCTCCCACCAGTAAGAAGCTTGCTTCTACCTCTGTCCTGGGAAAAGCTTCCGGCAACCAGCATGGGCCTCCCTCTGCTCTCACTGCCGCCCTTCCCCACCCTCAACAGAGCCTGGTTTACCAGGATGACAAAACAGGACAGACCATCCCCCACTCCTTACCTGTCTGGAACCTATTTTCAGATGGAAATGACATGCTATGGAAACAAGCAATAATGAGCTGAAATGCACTCACTGATAGCCAACAGAGCGATAAAATAGTACTCTGCAGAGAATTGAGGAGATACTGCTACATCTTCTTAAATCAATCTGTGATCTGTCTCTTTACAGGAGATGAAAGTGTACAAGACACAAGAAATTGATAAAAACAGTCAGCCTGAGTATATACGATTATTTTATCCCCACAAACAGTCAGCCTGAGTATATACTATCATTTTATCCCATCAGCACCATTTGAAAAGGCACCATCAACTTTGTGCCTCATGGAAATGACACTGGATCTCCAAAATAATTTGAGTATTTCTTTCCCTTGTTGCCTTCTCCCTTCCATACTGGAAATAGGAAAGGTTGACAACTCTTCCTTACAACACAGAGTTCCTTAAAACAGGTCATCGCTTGAAGGACTAAGTCCCTTTCCAACCCTACAAGTCTCTCTTGGGCAGATCTACAGAAAAAATCAGCACCGTGCTGACTTTCTGGGAGGCGGCACCCTCCTGGCACAGAGAGAGCAGTAAGGGCTGTAATGTGGCAAGGAGCAGACCTCTGGGAAAGAGACACGAAACTGAGCTGATCCCCTAGAACATCATCAAAGCCAGGTCCCAAGATATTTGCCCAGACACGTAGATGGAAGGAGAGAAGGCAGACGGAAATGAGACAGAAGGAGAAGAGACAGCTGTATATCCTTTCATTAGAGCCCATATAGAACGTAGTTTCCTTAGGCTGCAGTATTCATGTTAAATTAGTTCCTCTTGACTCCACATGCTAATGAACACTCTCCTGAAACTGTGTCCAACCTCGAATTCTCACTTGGCACTTCTATTATACCTTCGCTGTGCAAAGAATTAAATTTTTTTTCTTTCTGAACATCTCAAATTATTTTTAGTGGAGATGCACAGAAAAAGGTTATATGCATATCCTCTTCGCTATCATAGTTTTAATCTGTCCACTAAATTGCTTTTTTTTTGTATTTCAAAACTCTGGTGACCCAGAGACTCGCTTCACAATGTGAAGCAGAAAGAAGATAGAGATCATTCTTGTTATAGACCGTCGCTAAGTGGTTCCCCAGTAAAACCTGTGATCCTGGGTGTGTGAGAATTTCAGAAATGTTGCAGAAGGCTCATGTTCCTAGGAAAATAAAGTACAGAAAGACTTATGTCGCACAATATAAGACTATATTGGCTAAAACTTTGTAGCTTAGAACTAAACTTTAAGTGGGCAGGTAACAAGTAGTTCACACAGCTGATGGTGAGAATGACTAAAGAAAATGATGAATTTTCCTTCGATTCTAGCCTGGATTATTTTTCTTCCAACTTGGTGATGTCAGTATAGGAAAAAGGAAGAGATCTTTAGGGAGTAGAAGATATATCAGCAAAATTATTTGTTAATGAAAGTATTAATGTAATATTTCAGAGGCTATTAAATTCTGAGTTGGTTATGAGTTCTCTCTTTCTCTCTCAAACACACACACACACACACACACACACAGGAATTCCTTGAAGGCAAGGATCATAGCTTATTCATCATTATATCTCAGTATCTAGTCTAATGACTGGCAAGTAGTAAAAAAATCTCACAATTCAATGAAATATAAATAGGAAGGAGCTATTTGAAAGAGGGGAAGAAGATACCAAGAGAAAGACAATGATCTTAGGAATTGTTTTATGAGGCATAAGCAGCAAATCGATATTGGAAAGAAACATTTATTGCCACATTATGCTTTGGAATCTTTACTAATTACACCCTAAGTTTCCCATGAGGAAGTTAAGTGCTCTGTTCACAGTGAGAGAGTCTAACATAAAAATAAGTTAAGCCTAAGTGTAAGAGCATGATAATAAGCATTTAAAGCAAGTAATTCATTAATTCTTAGAACACATCACTATTTTTCAGATTGAAGAAATGGAAAGATCTTTTCTTTCTGAAGTCACAGAAATTCAATAGTTCTAGGTCAACAATAAAAACCATGCTGAAGGATGTAAGTTGTTTACTAAGTGCGTAACATGGAGGTTCCTTTAAACCACAGCATCCCTAATTTTATCAACCACAAAGGCCACACATCCCCAATTAGAATTGCCTACTTTTGACTCCTGGGACAAGCCATTCAAACTAAATACTGGAAGTTTGATTAAAAAAAAAAAAAAAGAAAAGGCTAAAGAGCTATTTAGAGGAAAGTAGCTTATGCATTCACGGGCTGTTCAGTTTCTGCTTTAATTACATTTTGATCATCACTACCATACCTGGGCCACAGCCACATAAGCTGAGAGGGCAGCTTTTATTCCCAGCTAGTCCAAACCCTTGGGCCCAGGCATGAACCACACATTTGCAGGAAAGAATAAGAGGAGGTGTTGTAAAACAAGAAAACAGGCAAGCATATCATGGGAATTTGACTTTAAGGATGGGAGTCTGCCGTGGGTTGCCATAGGTCCATGCACATCTTATTCAGAACCTAACCTTCAGGCTCTTGGGATGAGGAGCCTATCGCCTGCCAAGAACACAGTCAGGTCCCAGTTAGTAAAGTGGAGGACACCCGTTAAGGAAGCCCGCACCACATTTCCAGAACACTAGGGAACAAAACCCTAGGAATCCCTTGGGTAAAAGAAAGCCACAACAGCCGTAACAAACGCACACCATAAATAACCTTTACGTCTGAACACAGATGTTAATCAGCTTTTTCTCAGCACAGAAAAAGCTAATGAGCATCTGAACGGGCTCTCAAGAAATTAGTAACTGCTACCCAGGGCCCTAATATGTAATAGATTCAAAGAATGAATCGCACTACTTGGAATTTCCAGGAACCACCTCTGACTCTGTAGGTGGCAGTCACCCCCTTTCAGGCTCTCCCTTCGCCCCACTAGCCAAGCTCATCAGCATATCCCTTGGTCTTGTATTCCTTCCCCCTCCATGTAGTAGCACAGAGTAGATGCTCAGTGCATTTCAGCTTCCATCCTCTAGCCCTGCTCATCTTTTTCCTTACCTCTTCCTCAAGGATGCGTCCCTATTTCTTTCCCTCTAAATTTGTCTAGACATCCTCTTCCTAAGAAGTCAAAATAAAAACTAGAATTAAATTATACACACACACACACACACACACACACATACAGTACATATACGAATGATGGCAAAGTATCTATCTATCCCTAGCTTTTAAAAATGATCACTGGATTGCAGATAATTGAAACAGCTACCCTGGACTAAGGCAGGGTTTTGTTCCCTGGTTCCCTGTGGTCAAGTGGCACTTTACAGGGAGGTGCTTCACACCCCGTGCCACCCAAGTGGAAGCTTTCAAACAACCACATCCCACCTTAAGACGCAGAGGGCAAGGCCAGCAGGAGGTGGAAAAGCAAAAGAGAAAAAGCAAGCCAAGCTTGTGTGCTCATCTTCTCATTGCATTTCAAATTAAACACAAACCAAAGGCCAAAAAATGGAAACTTAGAACCTGGAGACTTACTTTGAATCCCAACTGCATGACCCTGCACCCAGATGTTTCAAGTTCCATGGCTATGTGGCATTTTTAAGTAATTAGTTATCCTGAGAATGTTTTCAACAGAGATCGGCACTGCGTTTCCTATGAGAAGTCGCCAATTGGGAGGCATTGTCTAGCTGGCTGGAGACTTAGCAATCGGCCTGACACACATTTCAGAATTTGAGGCTTCAGAGGCTGGGCCAGCGCAGGGAGCCTGCCAGCTCACACCCCTCAAAGCCAGATGACGAGGTCAGGGGCCGTGTCCCAACCCTGCCATGGATCTTGAGTCTTTTCTTTAAACATTCTTACAGTCAAATGCTCTGCTTATTCTTAATAAACAAGCTACAATGCGATAATTTCAAGTGACAAGCAGACAGAATGAATTCATTCTATATCCTCATAAAACTCCTATGCAACATTTTTGTCTTTCTTTTTATAAACGCACAGAACGGATTTGGAATAACTATACTCTCCCCCCCCAAATTAAGACACAAATTGCTCTATAAAATGCATCAGAGGAACATATAATTCTTCAAGTTGGCTGAAATCATGGTTACTCTCTGGCAGAACATTATCTAGGAGAACAGAGGTTCCAACCTGCAATGTGGGAGAGTGAGGAACTGGGTGGGGGATGTTTCTCAAGCTTATGGGAACATTCCAAACATTAAATTGATAGATGAAAAACAAAAAGATTGATTTCCAATGTGCATTTATACTTAACTTGCAGTGGTGAATTCCCATGGACTGGATACTTACCATACTTTAGGCAGAGTAGGATAATAAAACTAGTCCCAGGTTTTGAAGGGCTTGAACTCTAACACTTACGGTCTTTGTTCAATCATTCAATGTGTTCCACGAACATTTGTTGAGCAACAACTATGTGCGAGGCCCTGGAGACAGAGTGGTAACCAAGACAGGGACCCTGAGCAAACTGCCTGGCCTCTGTCACTACTGGCAGGGCGCTAATGACTGGCCGCCCTGACTCCATAGGTAAATTTCATGGATCATTAATTTATGAAAGCATCTGAAAATGGCCAAGGTCCATAACAATCCAAGTTCTCCTACTTAATAGTGACATGGTTTTTCAAGACATTTTCTCTCCCAGGATTTTCGAAAACAAGAAAGTAAATTTTGCTGCTGACTGAAGTTTAGAAATGCTTTTTCTTTTCAATCTAGAGATAGTGGATTTTTTTTTTTCGTTTGGAAATGATAAATATCCCTTCCTTTGTCTCGGAGAGACTTCTGTAGGCTTGTAACAGTGAAGGCAGTGCCTTCAACAAGCAGAACAACGAAAATCTTTGGATCCACTGGTTTCAAAGCTTTTTTAAAATTTTTCCTCAAATTTTCCCTAGAACCCAAATACTTAGACCACCACCAGCAGGGGCTACCCTCGCTGATGGGAGGGCTTGTTCTCTTGGCAATGAGGCTGTTCCTGGAACCTTGGGGTCTGTGAATCCGTTCAAGGGCCACTCCATCCCTAGCACTGTCCTGTGCACCCCTCTGTCTCCTCTCCTCTCAGAAGACGCTATAGCATAATGACGAAGAGACAGGGCACTGGAACTGGACAGGTTGAACTTATATCTTGGTTCCAACCAATTAATATTTTACTGTCTTTAACCTTACATCATGGTCTGCAAAACAGGGATGACAGTAGCGGGGTTGTGAGAATTACATAAATTCATCCATGAAAGGAACTCAACCCAGAGCCTGGGAGATAAGATGAACTCCTGAATCACTAGCAATTGTCTTCCCCTCCAAAGCCACCTGTATGGCCCAGCCAGATAATTTTTTATAAACCACTGCATTCCACGTGTCCTTCTCCCTGTTTCAAACTTCACACAATGCATAAATGATAAGCCCTTTATCCTAGCAGGCATCTGGGCATCCGTGTGCATGGACAGATGTCCATCTATATTCACGTCTGTATGTGAGGTTTGCTGTCGACCTCGTCTGCCTTGTCTTTCACTCCACAGACCTGCCCCCCCCAGGCCCCCGTCTCGATATGTGGATATATTTGAAGCATCACTGTGCACAGAGCAGTGTGGGAGGAATGAACCAATGAAGGATGCGACTCCTGATTTCATTTGCCTGAGTAAATCCGAGGGACAGAGTACACGGAAGGAGGAAATACCAGGAGCATTGGGCGGCGAGTTCCAAACGAAGAGCAAGAACAGAAGCCTAAGTAAACAGGCTGGGGGAGCGGGTGAGAGTCCCCAGGAGGAGGGCGGATCCAGAAACGGAGGGAATCCGATCCACGCCGGGGAAAACGCCAGGGGGATGTGGAGGAGCACAGGGGGCTTCACAGGGTGGCGGAGGGGGCCAAGGTGGAGGCACGGAGGAAACGGGGCTGATCTCGGTTCTGAGCGCACCGGTTCACCGAAAGCTTCATACAAGGATGAAGGTCGACGTGAAGTTTGAAGGCCCCTGACCTGTAGGCGGCGGACAGGCAGGGGGTGGGTAGCGACAGGAGGAAGGGCGACTGCTCCGGGGCATCGCCGCCCAGGGTCCCCACACGCACAGCGCTGAGCAGATCTTCCCACCCGCCCCTCCTACGCAGCCTGAGGCAGAGAACGGCACCGCCACCACCGAGGCCCCGAGCACAGAACTGCCCTAGTCCCTCCCCTCCTCTCCGCCTCTCCCCCAGGTCAGGTCAGCAGGCCCGCTCACTCCTGCCTTCACGGGTCTCTTAGCTCTGTGCGCTGCTCTCCACGCCCTCGCAGCCTCCCGGGGAAGGACGCCCACCTCTAGAAGGACCACCTAGCCACCCCCCCAACGGGTCACCCTGCGCTCACGCCGGAGCCCTCCATCCATTCTCACTTTTGCTTCCGGAGAGATCTTTCAAAAATGTGAACTGGATCACGTCACCCCCTAGTTCCTGCTGTTCCCAGGGTGTCCCAAATCCTTGAAACAGTTTTAGAAGGTTCACCACTCACCTCCTGCTACTTTTTCCCTCCCATCCTCCATTGCAGCCCATCTGGGTTTCTTTCAGTTCCCCATTTCTGGTATTGAAGCAGGCTTTCTCTCCCTGAAATCACTCGTCACCCACCGGCACCTGCCCCAGTAACACAGCACCCCCGACACACACACTGACCTGTCCAACCCCACCTCAGTGGCCGGGCTCACACCTACCAATCTCTCAGGTTTTGGCTTAAATTCCACATCCTCAGAGGAGCCTTTCCTAAACATGAATATAAGGTACACGATGCAGGGCCTCAGAGCCCCCTTATACTTCCTGTAGTGAAAACACATGCTTCCTACAATTATTCATTTATAATGCATAAGTTGGGACCTCACAGTAGACTTTAAGGTCCACCAGGCAAGCACCAAGTCTGTTTTATGTGGTAGGGTAGAAGGTCCTGGAACATGCGTGGCCAAAGTGAGAAATAAATTCTCGATAAATATCTGTTGAATGAACGAAGAGGAATGAAGATTTCAAAGGTTCCTGCAATGACTCAGACAATGAAGGAAGGCTCTGGAGACCCTGGGGAAGATCCTTGGTTGGGGCTGATGACTGCAGGGAGGCGCTAGTGAGGTAGGGGGTGACCGGATGGCAAAACAGGGACAGAATTGCCACCTCGGGCCCTGGGAGAAACCAGCATTGACGACAGAGCCAGACGTCGAGACTAGAACCTGATTTTTGGAATTTAAGACGTTGGGCCAGAGGTAAAAATGAATAGAGGAATCTTGTGCCTACCACCCCTCATGCTCCATAAGACCTTGTCAATGAGAATGAACTCTACCCAACGAAACAATTTATCAAGGCCAGAAACCCTACCCTGCCCTTGAAATGCACAGCAAGGGTTTCTTCCTTTGTTCTTTCAAATTGTGTTTTGAACTGAATCAAGCCTCACATTCGAACTCTGTTTCCTTAAGATCATTATGAAAAAGTCACTGAAAAAAATGAACCACACTTTACAAAGTAGACAGTAGGGACCACACCTACTCCACCAGCAGTAGGTGCGACCACTCTCAGGATGCTACTTCACACCTGGCCATAAACAGGCAGATCTATAAGGGCCGCTGCATCGTGGCTGTGACCCGGGCAAGCGCACAGACCCCAGGTTTCAGGGCCCGGGGCCCGACTTGTGGGATGTGACAGAGAATGCTCACATTTCAACATGACCAAGCTTGAACATCAGGACAAGTTAGCCCAGCCAGGCCAGGGTGATTTCCCAGCCTTGTACAGCTGGTGCCCAATAAATATTTCTTGGGGTGACGGTGCTTGTTCAGGCATCTTCTGCCTATTACGTCCTCCACCCCCCTCACCCATGCTCTCCTTGGGCAGAGGGACCATATACTCCAAACCCTCTCCACCCCACCAAGCTCCGACTCAGAAACACAGCAACTGATCAACAAATATTCATTGATTGGCGATTAGACACAGAATACAGCACAAAGTCAGATCTGGGTTCTGAGCCTATTTCTCCAGCTCTACATGTAACTAAAAACATCCATCTCTATATAAGATTGTTGCGAGGACTGTAGGAAAGAACTCACATAAAAGCATTTTGAACTGTAAAGAGCTATATGCTTTTCATTATTAATACAGCTTGGGATTTTAAGAGTGGACGAGAATGGAGAGAGATGGAAGGGAATTGACATTTATTAAGCATCGATCCCGGTCAAAGACCATGCAAGCGCCTGGCATGTGTAATCTCTTTTAATGCTCACAGAATTCCTACAAAGAAATAGGCTCTGTCTGGTTAGATAACTTCCCTCGAGTCTCACAGCCTCAGGTGGGACTGAGCACAGATCTCTGATATCAAAGCCCAGTGTCATCACAGGGCACCTCACAGAGGCCTGGGGCGCTGTCTCCTAGGACAGAAGCAGAGTTTGAAAACTTTCCAGCAATGGAAAGCGCAGTCATGGCTCCTTCGCTTAAAGGCAGCCTCTACTCTGGCCCCTTAAAGAAGTGGAGTGACTTCTATGAATCAGGAACTTAAGGAGAGTGAATTCGTCAACTGGCCAGTAAATTAGCCAGTGAAGGACTGGAAAAGAGTTCAGGGAAGGAGGGCAGTTGGGAAGATCTCCCTAAGTACCGAACTAAGATCAAAACGCCCTGTGAACAGGTGAGGACAGCCGATGAGGACTTAGAAACCAGGGTCTCCGGTGACCTGTGTGAGGTCACACTCTGCTCTGGTTCAGAAGAGAACCCAGACGCCTAGCCCGGCTCCAGGGTTGAGTCCAGGATGCTCCAGTTTCACTATTTCACCTCCTTTCCCCTGAGCTGTTTAAAGGGTATCTGAGTCACCAGGCTGATGGCCAGGACTCGGTGGGCTGCCCTGGGCCCAGGAAACATTGTGAAGGAGGAGACGATGGGCTCTGTGGGTGTTGGGAGGCTTATGAGGGAGCAGCGGGGGGCAGAGAGGCTATGAGACAGATGATAAAGCTGGCAGCACTGAACATAAAGGACACAGGCTGGCACAGCCCCTGAGTCACCAGTGAGTCATAGTCTGCCAGCAGGAAGCCCAGCCCTGAATTATGTCTTGTCAAAAGACAGTGAGGAATCCTTCCAGAAGGTCTCTGTGTTCTATTTTATCACCAGAAGCAGAAAGAACAATCACCAGCAACAATTAAGTAGAAGACAAACTTTTATATTAATTAAAATCCACACAAGATATATCTTGGCCAATTTTTAAATCACTTAGAGCTAAAACTGGTCCCAATAAGAGATGGTCCAAGGAGTAGACAACGTGTTAGAGAAGGGTCTGGGGGCAGGCAGATTTGGGTTCATTTTCCAGTTCTGCATGTACTAAATCTGCGATCTTGCGGAGGTTATATTTCCAGAGGGACAATAAACTCTCAGGACTTTGCATTCACCTGATCCTGGTGGTAGCCAGGTAATTTCAATGCTAAAACACTGTTGGAGCTGACCTGGGTTCAGTTCCTTGGAGGTCAAGCAGGCTGAAGCAGGGGGACCCCCACACCAACTCCACAGTCATCCTGCCAGTGTTGGGGCACTTGCCACAGGAAGCGCACACAACCGCCGCCCCATAGCTGTTCCTTCTGAACACCGTGTCCCCCAGCGCACCTCCTGTCTCCCTCGGGAACCTGCACCACTTGAGTCTATAGGACAGCGTCACAGGTGGCCAGCACATGGGCACCCTTGTGTGGGGAGTGTTATTGGAGAAGGGGGCAGGTATTTCCCCAGGGACACCTATTCAAGAGGGCGTCCACCTCCTCTGCATGGCTCTGGGGTCGGCACATTCCTCTAGGATGTCCTCTGACTCAGAAAGTCTTAGAAAATACATATACTTGAAATATCAACTTCCTTCTCTTTTAACATTTTCTATCTCCTTTCTCCACAACCAGTAAGTCCTTGCTTACTGAATACCCTCCATATATCGGCCTGGCCATTTGCCCTAGTAACAGTGCCAGGGCTGTGCCATTGACCAACAGGGACACAAATTACAATCCGGTGTGATGCAATCACACCCTGGAAGGCTGGAGCGCTGCAGCAACATAAGAGAAGCTGTAGCTCTACCCCAGGTTTGGAGGTTCCGGGAAAGCCCTCAGAGGTGACACTGCCCTGGCTTTTAAAGGATGACCAAGCGCTCACCAGGTGGAGTGGGGGCGGTGGGAGGCACGAGGGAGGTGGCGGGTGCCGAGTAAACCCTGTGGCCCAGCCTGCAGGAGCGACCTGCAGAATGACGGTCTGGTGTGTCTGGGAACTTGGGTGCAGAGGGGAGCCTGGGGAAGTCTGACAAGACACAGAGATAATAAATAGTGTTGGTCAGGGGGACCTGAGACCAAATATAAAATACCAGCCCCTTGCCTGCAAGAATATCACAGGAAATTCAGGGAATCTTGACACAAACAGCCACAGGCAGTGAGAAAAGAATAAAAAGCAGACCAAGTGTAGATGTTAGACTAGACCCTGCCCTAGCAAAAAGGGAGGGTGACGTGGGCCAGGACAGTCCAAGAGGTCACAAGGACTACTGCAGCCGTGTTTAAAATTACAGGCTGTCCCTAAGGCACCCACTGTTCACTTAAGCATCAGAAATGCACTGGCCCCAACTCCCAGCTCTTCCCACAGTATTCTTCCCCTTTATCTTTCCAATGTGTCCACGGCGTCTTCCCTTTAAAGCCCCTTGATGCGTGCAACTGCCCTTCTAGGGCAAGATTGCTGCGTCTCCATAGAAACTGCCGAGTCTGATTAGAATCTGGAGATTCCGAGGTGAGGTGAGGTAAGAAGCAGAATTATTATTATTATTGAGAATGACTGTCCTGGAATATCCAGCAGATCACTACAAAAGCTCTCCGCCAGGAAAACACCACCTAGACCAAGCGGCCTTGACCTGGACCCAAGGATGAGTTTGAGCGATACATAGACTTTTGAAATTGAAGGCTGTGTGTGTGTGTGTGTGTGTGTGTGTGTGTGTGTGTGTGTGCACATGCACACTCTGCATGAAAAGGTTTATTTTCTGGAGTGGGATCCATACCTCTCAATTCTCACGAAGGAGCATATTCCCCAGAAGGCTAAAAATCAATGGTTCAGATCAGAGTTCAGCAAACTACAGCCTGCAGGCCCAGTCTGGCCCACTGCCTGTTTATGAAGTTTTATTAGAACACAGCCACCGTCATATATTTATGTTGCATCGGCTGCTGCTTTCCCACCAGAGCAGTAATGCTGAGGAGCTGCAACAAAGCTCATATGGTCTGTTAAGCCTCAAATATCTCCTGGCCCAGGTGCTGACCCCCAATTTAGATCATATGTTTTAGAACCAGCCACTACCCTTGAGTAGGTGCTTGCAAATAATTCACCACCAAAATCCAAAGGTGAGCAAATAATTTTGGAATCAAAGTTTCCCTGCTCTCACTGGCAACTTCGTTGATTAGTTAGTAAGCCACAGACTGGCCCTCGTCCTGTCCTCCTCCGAAGTCTTACCGGAGAGAGAAGTGGCCAAGAGGGATGCCAGCTAGAATTCTTCAAGGTGACCCTGCCAGTGGTGTCCTGGGCCAAGCTGCCTTTGCAAACTGCTAGAGGACACATCGTTAAGCACGACAATTATCACCACTCTAAATAATTCAAATCCTGCTGCTGGCTACAAACCACAGATGAGAAATTATATAATTAGCTCCAGCACATTTAAGACTACGTAAAATATGCCGATGCTCTCACCATGTTAAGGCGAAGCTGCAGAAATGGTGCCATCTATTAACTAGTCTATAGGATCAGTTCAAATAAAGAGAAACATCCTAAGGGTATTTTAAAAATAACGATTATCAGTCAGGGTGACAGAATCCTTTTTCTTGGCCAACAAAATAGGTTAAGGAAAAGTTTTACTCCATTTGAGCATATTTTAAATCGCATACTTCTATCTTCAGTGCACTGTATGATGAGCGGTATATTGATTTTATGATCCATAAGTCAAGAATAATTTTTCATATATTTGTTATTGTTTTAGATAGTCTCATCATTCTGATCTATTTGCTGGCAGATCGGTTTACGGCTATGAACGTTCATTATACGTGTGCAGAGAACAAAGCCATCAGGTACTAGAGCAAATATTCTGGGGTAGCGTCTTGCACTCTGGAAACCTCAAGAACAGGACGCTTTCCTTAAACCTGCCCTTTGTGTATGAGGCTAGGTGTCTGGCAGCAGGACAGGGAGCTGCACAGAATAATCGTCCCTTGGCCAGAGGGGAAGAAATATTCGCAAGTCTAATCTTCCCGTCAGGGAGGATCAGGAGTTGTATTCTACTGTGCAGGGCATTATCACATGCTAGAGCTTCTGGACCTAGTTCTTTGGGTTGCCAGGGCCCTGTAGCCCTTTCTGATCCGAGTTTATTACATACTGCTGCCTACAATGGGTGGCCTCTTTCTGCAAGTTGTGTTAAAACTTTTCACCAAAAATCAGCTGTGGGATGTGTTGACTTTCAGGTGCGTGTGAAATAATTACAAAGAAGCTCCCGACACAAAGTTGGAAACACGGTGCTGGAGCTCCTGAGAGGAGTCAGGCTTAGAGATGTAGATCTGAGAGGAGGTACACTCGGAGATTAAGAGGCGCTGTCAAACATAAGCCAACTTGGGTTTGAACTCTGCCATCCACGTGAACTAGCCATGTGGCCTTGGACAGATTATTTGTCATCAAAGCCTTAATTTCCTTAATTGTAAAATTGGGAAGATTATACATACTTGAAAGGCTTTGCTTATTGAATACCATCTGGTTGCTGTTTGTGCCCACCACTGTCTATCATAACCATCACTGCTGAAACCATTAAGGTAGATGAACTTGGCTGGGCATAGTGAGTAATTAAGTTGAAAAAAAGGGTTGAGGAATGGATTTGGGGGAGTAATTATTAAGGGATGTATGGCGGAAGAACAGCCCTGAAAGAAGTTCACGAGTGGCCAAGGGGGTAGGAAGACAAGGCCAGTAAGACGCTGTGAGGGAAAAAGGGAGAGAATTTCAAGGAGGGAATTATCACAAATGACAAATGCTACAAAGAAGTCAGGGAGGAAAGAGAAAAAAAGAGGTAAAACGTCAGATACGGTGATTTGAAGGTTAGCCCACCACATGTGTGGTCAGAGAGGAAGGCAGTTACAAATGTAACAGGATTCAAAGTGGAATTTTCACTCATTCCAAGGGGATGTGTATCAGATACTGAAGTGAACTATGAGATGGATCGCCTTCTAGAGATTTCAAAGTAGATATCAATGCTCACACGCCTGAGCCTTCTTGACCATTTCAAAGGTATAAGACGGTTCAATTAGAAAGAAAGGGGATTCGTAGAAAGGATTTCTTTAGAGAGCTGGGCAGTGAATTCCCTCACCCCTAAAGTGGGCAGATGTCTGCCTCCGGCCCAGGCGGGGCTTCCCCGGGAGATGGGCGAGCTCGGTCAGTGTCCTCTGTGGACGGAGGGAAGCAGTGGACGGGTGTCTGAGCGCCCACCCAAGGACCTCTGGCAGCAGGATAAAGGAGGCCTGGGGGCGTCACGCGGCCTGTTGTGGGCACCAAGGACGTGTCCGTGTTTTGATGAATCTGAGAGAGCGAATCGGCATGGAGCTAATTTAAATTCTTCCCAAGAGGACCACCTGAGGCCAACAGAGAGGGCTTTGGAGAATAAGGACTGAGGGAGGACGTGCAAAGCTGGAAGGAACCGAACGGACCACATCAAGGAAGAGAGGCCCCGGAGAACGCCTGAGAACACCCGTATGAGAAGCGGGCTTCCCAGAGAGTCCGCTGGCCCAGGGAGCCCCAGGCCACCTCTCAGCCCGGCCGTCAGGTAAGGCGTTTCCCCTTGCTCGGCACCGGCTCGACTCCCCTACTCTCATCCTGAACGCCTCCAACAGAACAGGGGGAGGTGGGGGAGAAGGAGAGAAGCCCCAGCCCTGCCTTCTTCACCTCTGACCCGAGACAGGGACCTGGAGCCGGCAGAGTCTGTAACACTTTTTACTCTCTTAGGAGGGAGCAGAGAAGTCTCGAGACCGCCTCGGTGAAATCCGGTGGCCAGGGTACTTCTGCTACTATATCCATTTAGAAGGACAGCAGAAGACAGGCCAGTAATTTCTTTTTAAAATCTGTTTGAGGAAAGGGCAGAGACAGAAAGGGCACTGTGATTTGAAGTGATGACAGAAATGACTGAAGGCTCTTTCAGGATCGGGGAAATTTAGGCACGGCCCAGGGCTCAGGAGAAAGAAGACAGAAAAGACAGGCTAGAACGACTAACCCACTAGAAGAGCAGGAAAGCAAGGCTGATAAGGTGAGGCCACAGGAAGAGAGGAGAAGAAACTAAAGGCTCTCCTGCTGCTCTAGAAGGAAGAAGAGAGTCCCTCTTCTTTTGAAAGATGAGAGGGGAGAGGATGAGTGAAGGCATAGGGACATTCTGTTCTAGAGGCAAGGAAAATAAAGGAGTCCCCACTGAATGACTTCGGTCACCCTGGCTTTCTAGGAGGAAAGCCCATCTTCTAAAACTGGAGGCAGTCCATGGGGTTTGTCTGGAGGGTAGGATTTGGACCACCGTGTACAAACTAGACAGCGACTCGTGTGGGCTCTGAAGGAGAAAAAACTTCATATGCATCAGCCCCCGTGGACAGTGGATCGGCCTCGGTGAGCCTGGTTCTAGCTGGGATGGTTCCACAGGTGCCCCAGTGCTGCAGGGGACTCGCGCATCGGGCGAAGGGCCAGGACGATGACTTCCAATACTCTCAGCATTCAGGATCCGTTTTTTTCAATGTGATACTTTGCAGGGTTTTTCCATGTCACCAGGTCAGGTGTCGCTGTTACTGAAAACAATACAAAGGACCCCAAGGGACCAGAAGGGAAGGCATGAAGAAAAGCTTGCACAGGTTATACAATGTCTTGATTTCCCAAGTAGAAAATCATCTATTTGTAGCAAGGCAACTAGCTTGTGCTTGGTCAGATTCGGTCTCCAAAGTACAATATTCTGTATGTCTCCATGGCTTGGCAGCAGATTAAAGTGATTACATTCAAAAATATCACTATGTTCTGGAAATTTTATATTTATGTATGGGCTAAAATAGCTATGGTGGAGAAAGCCTCCAGAACCCCTTGGGTTTTTCCACTGCTCACAGACAAATGGGGACCTACTGACAATGTGCTTCTTCCCTGTCCGGAACTGCAAACACACACAAACCTAAAAATCCTGTTTCAAACATGAGGCCGTGGTCTATAAGTCAGTGCGGTCAAGAACGGTCACACCAGTTTGTCACTACAACAGTGAAGTATCATGGAAACCTGGCGATTATCCAACAGGATAGCTACATTGTGTTTGTTTTTCAATAAGAACTGTACATTCCTAGAACCCACACCACTACAACAGAAAAACATTCCAGCATCAAGTATCATGACTCTCAAAGAAATCTGCCCACAGATTCATTTCAACTGAGGCCATATAATCCAGTTACAATGTAAACCTATAAAGAGGTGTTAGTCTACTGTGACCCACTGGTCATTTCACCCCAATGTTTCCCAGAGGGATAAAATACACGAGAGCAAGAGAACAACAAGTAACATTTAATATTCTGAGTCCAAGTTCAGTAACCAAGATCCTTTGACATCTTTAGACATAATCAATATTAAAAGTCATATGAAGGGTTATATCACATGTTAAGTGTTATTATCTACAGTTATTTATGTCTAGCACACCGCCTGGCGCATGGTAAGTTAGCTTAGCTTATCGAATAAATGGACGGATGTGTTAAAGAATGAATGCATTTTATTAGTAGTAGTTCAAAAACCACTTTGTAAGGAGAGCTGGTGTTTCTCCAGATTCTGAGCATTTCCCCAGTGTTCCCAATGACCTTGTGGCGTCCCAGCATCACCAGCCCTAGGACAAAGTGGCAGGGCCATAGAAATGCCTTTGACCCAAAACACATGGACACAAGGACTGGGACTCCTGAACACTGTCAGTGTTTAGAAGTCGGGCTGGTTCTGACTATGGTTTGAGTTAATCTTCCAGAGACTCCCTCCAAAGAAGGGTGGATATCTTCGAAGCTTCCTCACATCCCTCTTACCGTCACCCAGGAATGGAAGCTGAGAGTGGAAAGACAGCCATAGATCCTTGATTTTGGGTTCTGAAGAGCACCGAAAGCCAATCTTGGCGACATCTGCCTCCGATTAAGTTGAGAAGATGAATCTATGTGGCCGAGCCTGGCTGCAGGATGCCAGGAGGTATAGTTCAGCTGGGGTGTCGCTCACCAACATCATTCACTAAGTAATAAGGAACACGGTTTTGAACGTGCTTTGACATTTACTATCTCATTTGAAGTCCATTACAACCCAGGAAAAAAAAGGTGTTTTGCAGAATAGGAAACAGGTTTGGGGATACAGAGAAACCACCCAGCAAGTAGGACCTGGGGCTTCGACTAGCCCTTGGATTTCTAATGCTATTCCAATGCCGTTTCTATTGTTCCAGGTTCCCACCCTATGTTCTCATCACCCAGGGTTGGGGAAAGCAATCAGGATCCTGTGGCAAATGATGCCTGATGCAGCTTCCGTTTCATCTCATTCAGGACATGAGTCCCTGGAAAGTGGTCAGGATGGACTATTTCTAGAAACATTTACCAAGCAGATCGTGGGTACCCACCACATGGGGGTCCATAAAGAAAGCTGGGGAAATGTTCCTTCTGGAACCCCATACCCAGGAAGAGCCCTGTACTACAGATGGGGGTGGCCAGTGTGGGGAGAAGCTGGACGGGCACTCCCCAGAAAGAGGATGCGAAGTGAGCACGCATGTGGACCCACAAAGCACCCCAACAGCTCCTTGCAGTTTTAATTCATAACTTCAGACGCAGAAATGCTACAGACTTACAGAAAGCATTGTGTGAAAGCTCAGTGGTTTACATTTCTTCAGTATTTGTATACTTACTATACTTCTATTCAAATAACTTTTTGTCTCCATCCACATTTGCCAACTTCAATTAGAGGAGCTGAGAGGTGTAATAATGTACAATATGCACACAATACATACAGTATTAAAACTACATGCTCCCAGCCAAGCTTGGACAGTACGCTTTCTTCTTTTAAATAAAAAATATCTAGGGGAGTTCCGGGAATATGGCGTCTTGAACGGACTAGCAGAAAAATTCCTCCCAACATTATATTTATTCACGAAAATACAGCAAATACAACTATCCCTAAAAGAGAGACCAGAATACACAGGAAAGTGCTCAGCGTACAGCTACACCTGTGAGAACTTGGCAGCCGGTGAGGCGGACGGGCGGCGATCCGGTGGGACCGAGCGCTCCCCCCCCCAGAGCTCCAGCGGCCAGACACGCCGCACCCGGCTAGGCGGGACGGAAACACGATCCAGCGAGACGAGAGCGCCCCTGCACCCCAGCACTCCGGCGGGAGTCTCGGCAAGGCGGGTAAGGTACGGAGCCGCGAGCAGACCGAGCGCTCCTCTCCCCCAGCGCTCCGGCGGGAGGAGAGAATTCAGAGCCGGGAGCCAGGGGAAGTCTGGGCCCGGAGCGCCCCTCCACCCCAGCACTCCGGCGGGAGTTCCGGCAAGGCGGGTAAGGTACGGAGCCGCGAGCGGACCGAGCGCCCCTCTCCCCCAGCGCTCCGGTGGTGGAGATCTGCGGTGTAGCGGAGATTGGAGGGACAGAGGGCACAGGGTCCCAGCCGGGAACGTGCAAGTTGCCCGCGGCAGGCTCCGGGAAGGAAAAAGAAAGGAGAAAAAGGGGAAGAAAAGCGCGCGCTCTACCCCAGCGGTCTTAAAGAGACAGGAGCTCAGTAGAGGGGCCGGATAGCCCCGCGAACTGAGCCCAGCAAGCTGGGAGTCCTGGGGAGCTTTGGACCCCGTAGCTGGCGACTGGGAAAGAGTGCCCGCCATTGAGACCCTCACGGAGATCAACAGCTTCCCATTGTTTCCAACCCAGCTAGAACTATAGTGGCGCTGGAATAGTGGAGCAACAGCGCCACCTACAGCACTCGCGCAGAACCCACGCCCGGTGGCTTTTTTTTTTG
>JAQQAC010002067.1:4358117-4457688 GCA_029783875.1 Phataginus tricuspis | reverse complement strand
AAAAAAAAAAAAAATATCTAGAGCACTCCTTGTTTATACCAACTCAATTTTATCTTTTAGGTACAATCCACGCCATTAAGAGCATTGCACGTCCTCATTCTGCCTCTATCTAGTATCTTCCCTCCCAGGTTATCCCCTCCACACATCAGCAACATTCTCACATGGACGTTCCTAAGCACGCTGAACCATACAGAACACAAGGCAGAACCTGTGATGCAACACGTGAAAAACAGTCCCTCCCATAGGGAACCTTATCGGGCAATTTTGATAGAGATTTCCCCCAGCAAGGAATGTGCAAATTTAGACAGGTGGAAGTACAAATGGCTTTACCTGTAATTCAAGTTCCAATAAAATCTGCACAACTTCAAACAACAACTGTTGTGGGTTAAGTTGTGACCCCCCAACAAAAGATATGTCAAAGTCCTAACCTGGTACCTGGGAACATGACCTTGTTTGGAAAGAGGGTCTTTGCAGATGGTATCATGTTAAGAGAGGTCACTCTGGATGAAGGTGGGCCCTAGTCCCATAACTGGTGTCCCTCCAAGAGGAGGAACATTTGGACACACAGAGAAGAAAGCCATATAAAGGTGGAGACAGAGACTGGAATGTTGTTGCTAACAAGTCAAGGCAAGGATTGCCCACAACCATCAGAAATGAGGTGCTAGTTTAGAAGGACTCTTCTGTAGAGCCTCTGGAGGGAACACAGCCCTTCCCACACCTTGACTGTGGACTTTGGCCTCCAGAACCATTAGAGAATCAACTCCTGTTGGGTGAAGCCACCCAGTTTGTGGGACCCTGTTAGGAAACTAAGACAACATGTAAGCAAAAATACGTAAGTCCTAGTAATGCCTATTAACATCAAAATCAAGAGCTGGTAAGAAAGAGGGGATGCGAGCAGAGAGGGGCAAGCCTGGCAGGGGTGAGGTGAGTGGGTGAAGAGCACATCTAGGGCGTTGGCTTTGGGGCTGCAGGGAAGACAGAAGGTTACCGCCTGTGATGTCAGCAGGACGTCATCACCAAGGAGTTAACTGTCCCTCCCAGGCACGAGGCAGGCATTTCTCAACAAAATCCTGTCACTTTTTAAAAACAACAAATCACAAATTTGTCAGTTTATCACCAATATGTGAGCAAAACCATGGTAAGCTTCCTGTCTCAATCTGGCCTTTCTCTGGGCTGTTTCATCTTTCGGAATTAGCCAGCAAGGCACCGAGGCGGAGGAGTTGCTGGCCTCTCTGTCTCTCTCTATATAACGCTGAAGCCTCCATTTTCCAAAGTGCAAGGACTCCACCAATCGATGACGATGTTGCTAAGACGGTGGTTACATTTGGAGCTAGAAAGAGGAAGGTGTTTTTCTTCCACAGGCAACAGTGGGGAGGAAGGAGGTGCCCTCCCAGTTTCTAATACTGATCTGGCTGCAATGCAGCCCCATGAAATGCACTTCTATCACACCAAAACCCCTCCCCGGGAAGAGCTTATGAGCTGTCCCCTAAGTTTTCCCAGTAGTAATTAGGGGGATGTATTATTGTTAATCCTGAACACACTGGGAACTGGGTTAATTTTGAAAGGTAAAATAAAAATGCAAAAGGCCACTTCTTGGAAACATTAAAGCCAAGCCCCAAGCATGTACTAATTCTGGGTATGTCCATACCCCTGGTGACCTGCCTTATAAGAAGATACTATGGAACAGGCCAAATGAAGCCTCAATGTGCAAATACCATTTAGCAAGTACAGATAAGCTGGAATAAATTGTACTGAGAGCACTTAAAAAAAGATTCAAATTTTAATACATTAGCACTAGAACACGCTGTACAAGCCATGAGAAAATTGCAGTTGTCAACGTGTGAATTTAGCCTCAGAGCAAGTTCACCCAAGGAAGTAAACTCTCAGTTCAGACTCTTTTTCTGCCCCCTTCCTCCCCATCCACGTGTTTCTTTCTGGGATGGGAGAGGACACTGTTACCCAAGAGATGTATTTCACACCAACAGATGCTTCAGGCATATACATCAGGGGAAGGGATGGGAAGTTCTCGTTTACTCACTAAAATAGTTTGAAGTGATCTTCAAAGGGCCACACCACAAATTCGGGGCAAGGTGTCCTGATGCAGGTGTGTGTGTGTGTATGTGTGTATACATATGTGTGTGTGCCTCCTTTTCAATGAGGATTCTGAAGGGAAGTCACAGGGATGGTCTGGTATTTTTCTGTTGTGCTTTTCAGAAAGCCTGCCTGCCTTTTGTCCCTGGGTTAGAAGAGGGGGCTGCAGCATCCTGGGGTGAGAGCGTTGCCAGGGAAGAGGGGACACCCAGGCCTGGGGTCTCACCATGTGGGGCTGGGTAGGGGGAGGCTGCCCTAAGTTCACCTGGAGGCAGGATAGAGACTGAGGGCTTGGGCACCCCAGGGCCACTCTGCTGCTTTGAAACTGAATTGTATTTGGTTCCAGTTTGACAGGCCATTTTCTATATCAAAGCACAGCTGAAACTTTCATTTCAGGATGCATCTGCTCTCTGGGACCATTTTATCAGAAGCAGCTATTTCCTTTAAATTGAAAGTCAAGGCAGCTGATTTTTCTCAAAACCGTGCCGTCGTATCTTCTGTTTGACTGCTAACATTTCATTTGTTTTGCACAATGGCAAAGTTGCCTTGTCCTGTAGAAGGGGTGAGCTGGGAAGGAGCCCTCCCCACGGACACTACATGTGTGGTACATTTACATAAATCTGTGCCCTCCGAGGGCATGTCTATCAGAGATGAAGATGGAATGTGTTTAGAGAAAATTTAGAGATGAAAAGACACCAAACCACTCACTCACTTAGGGTCTTTGAACCAAAATAACTCAAATCTCTTCAAATGACTCTATCTAGCTGGCTATAAGTCTATCATAGCATATCATACATCCCTATCTTACCAGGTATATAATTTTACTGGATTTGAAGTTTTCACAATAAAGGTGTAGTCTTTCTTATTTTTATCCCTCTCCACACACTCTAAGTCATTTTTAAACAATGAAATAATTGTAGTATTTTTAAATGCATATAGCTGACATGCATACATGCATATAATACAGATGCTCTATGTGAATACACACCAACATTTGTATATTAGAGTGGCACCACCACGTCACATCATTTGTCCTTCTACGTTAGCACTCAAGTATTTCCCATCCACTTTGTGAAAAGCTCGCTGACTCGGTTTTTCTATATTCATCTAAGCAAAAATTCATTAGCACTTCAAAAAGCATTTCCCACCAGCTGGAATTTGAATTGGCAATAAATATGTAATAGTTCCCTAATTAAATTAGAAGGACTATTATCAAGGAAAGGTCTCTTTGTTCTGTGCAATCATCTTTCCTGTAATGCTGTTAAGATTCAGATGATTTAGAACACCAAAAAAATTCATTCTTGAAGTCACAACCTTTCATATTCATTTCCTATGACACATCTTTCCCTCTTTACCAACTGTACCTTCTTTACCCATTATAAACAATCACATTTCATTTCTAATGGAAAGATGCTCCCCCCTGCCCGTTTTGATCTCTCACAGCTGCTAATGACATACAAATTCTGAAGGATTTAAAGGAAAAGGGATACCAAGCCAGTTTCCCAGTTGTGAACAAGAGGAAAACACATGAAGTTGGGTCTAAAAACTCACTCAATCATTTTGCGATTACGAATGTCTCAATTACACATTTTTAGAAACACACATAATTAAAAATGTAGAAATCTACACCATGGTCATCTATAAAAACATCAATGTCATTATTAAGTGGTTATAAATTAGCCACCGGTCATTGACTTTTCCAAGGGATTCAATCTTCCCATTACCATTTCATCTGTTTTCTATATAAAAAAAAAAAAATCAAAGAAATTCAAGATACGGAAAAGACATTGCTGGTTGAGGATCTGAAACTGATTTCGTAGCTTTGGAGCTGACATAATCTTGGCCTGGTGCGGCTCATTTCGGAAAGCTGCCTCACATTTCCCCCGGTTTTGAACTTTTTTTTTCTTTTTTTTTTTTTTTTGTATCCTTACCACTTTCATCTAGCAAGAAATCATCCTGGTAGCGGAACTTCTCCGGTCCACATGCAATAAAAATGTCATCGTCACCGAAAAAGTCTTGAAGGCACACCACCTACAAGAGAAAAGCATGGCACTCAGCACGGGGTCAGCAAAACAGCACTCAGCACCGGGGCATCCCGCCCGCAGGCATCCGCCCCAGGCGCTCCCCGCGTCTAATGGAGTCAACGGGGCAGCCTCTCCCAAGGAATTTCAAAAGAAGGTTGCCAGCATCTGTTACTAGTAAGAAACATGTTACATTTGAGTTGTGCAGGGAGACGGGATAAGGAAAATAGAACCAGTAACTGTCACATTTATTACTTGATATGTCAATAAGCTATGAGGTAAGAGCCCTTTATGTCCATGGCGGAGTCGATGCAAAGCAGAGACCCTTTATTCTTCTGAATGTAATATTCCCTGACAGCAGTAAAAGTCAGCATTCGGGTTTAGCGACAAATAGATTATTTAGTAACTGATACCGTCGTATGCGCATGACGACTGCTGTTTGGGGTAATTAGGGAAGAAAACCATGTGTGTCATATGAATATCAAGTTCTCCATTAGACCCATTCTACCTCTAGTTGAAACAGAAATGGAACGCTTCCTAAAAGGCATAATAGAAAAAATAAGTGATTTCTGAGATGCAGATATAGAGACAAGGGAGCTGTGTGTCCACCACTAAAGTCAGGCTAAACTTTAAACGTCCTGAGCTGCCCAACTTCTTCTAGTCATGAAAAAGGAAAGCTTTCAAACAACCTTTTGATATTTATTAAACGTATTCTCCAATAAAAACTTCGAGAGCTTCATGTTGAAGATGTGGCCAAAATGAGTGATTTCAAGCCTCACCCTCTGCCTTTGGATATCAGTCCCCAAGCGCAATCATTTTTAGATTTCAAATAGTTTCTCCAAATAATTTCACATTTCCAAACAGTCACTTGGCTGAAATTTCTGTAACAATTTTATAACAAGCATTAAATACGAGTGGGGTACATCCATAGTTATCAGTGCTTATTCTGTCTATAAAAGCTTGAAAACATAGGGGATTTAAGAGGGACGTTGCCATCAGCCAGGAAGGTGGACCCACGGTTTTCAAAAGTGATGTCAGCTCTTACCTTCCACTTGGGTTAAAAACAGGCCCTTTGAATTCAGCACCCACTCTGTTTCACTCTCTTTCTGATTCACGCCACGACCTTGTCCATCTATCTTTATTTTCATGATACAGCACGCCCACCCCAGGTTTTTTTTGTTTTTTGATCAGCGTTAGTGTTACCCCAAACAACTCCATACAGGCCGTTTTCATTTACGTGCACTGTCTTTACTGTGCCTTCTATACGCAAGTGAGCACACGGCATATACACACAGAGCGAGTAAGACATGGTCTCTCCCTCAGGCAAAAAAAAGAACACTTAACATAAAAAGCAGTATTTCCTAAACTGTGAATGGCTAATGGGTTTTGTGCAACAACAAAAAAGCGGGGGTGGGGTGGGGATTCTAGGGCCAGATTTTGTGATTTCGGAAATACTGAGTTTATCCAATATAAACAGGTTTCTTTATTTCTGGTCTTGTCAAACCCCTTCATGTGCTAATGCACACCACAACTCCAAAGAGGAAATAGAAAAACCCAGTGTTTCCTAAACCTATGTGATCCTGGAAGTCCTTTCTCACACAGCAGAGCAGGGACTAGTGTCCGAGAGCCCGCTGGTATGGTGCCGACAGCCACAGGCGAAAAGAACTCAAAGAACACACAGTGGAAAGGACAGTGCCCCACTCCTCTCCTAGGCAGCCATATTTCTCTAGCTGGTAAGTATTTATTTGGTAACTGTTTTAATTTGAGCATTTATGATGGGCTTGCACTGTGCCAACCTCTGTGCTGAACATCATGATGAGAAACCTCTGATAGATGAAAAATACTGTTTTCCAAAGGAAATGGTCCTTCTTTCCACATAGTCCCATCATTTGCATTCTAGAACATCAGATCGCTAACCAGATCACAGTCCCCTGTGTCTGCCTGTTTTATGCTAGTGCCAAGGGGACAAATAACTATCACCAAAACTACAACATATTATAAGCAGCCCACCAGCCAATTCGCTCCCATCGCATACCCATGACCACCCTCTACTAAGCCTGGGACTCAGCAAAACAGCCAATGATCCAGCTTGGACAGTTTAGGTCTAATTCTTTTGGCAAGTAGGAAATGAAACATGATTAACTTTTGATGTTATTTCCAATTCCAGGATTCTGAGAACATAAAAGAAATGCCGCGCTTGTTAAGGCAAAGTGACTGTCATCACCCAGCACAAGAAGACAGGGGAAGTCATTCCAGTGCCAAGCGACATGTACTCATTTACCTCTCTCAATCTTCAGTGACCAAAATCAAAGAATTCGTTCAACCATCAGAAATTGCGGTGTTTTCTGTGTTCTCTGCTCTGGCACCGTTGGCCTTATCCCTGCTCACATCCTCCCACCCGAGAAGGTGGATAGGGTCCGTGAATCAAATCTAAAATTATAAAACTGGTTTTTGTTAGAAGCCTTGGTAAAAGATTTGATAGTAAAGATGGCTCTCACACAAGGGTACGGTAAAAACGGATTTAGGGTGATGGGCGCATTTCAATGATCTCTATCATGAGCCGGGGACAGATGGGGCATATTCCACCTCACAACAACAAAAAAGACTAACAAAGGAAGATTCACAGTGCTTTTCTTTAAGCCAGTGTATTTTGAGAATTTCCTTTAGGCATTACTGAACATTCCCATATCAAAGGATTGGAGAAAGGAGAGAAATATAAAGCTGATGTTTTGTATAATGATCTGATTTTATGTATCTAAGCAGTGTTATTCCTTTTTAAATCTGAGATTCTCAATGTTCAGTGTGGTAACCAGCTTAAAAAAGTAAGTTCCATTTATGGAGAAAAAACACACTCCTTGCTATAATATGGTAGTAGTGGTTGATGGGTGATCTAGTATTCTCCGATGGAATTTTGCTCAGGAGGGAACAGATGTTGACAGCATCCATCAAGATGAGATACAGGGAAGATGCAAAGGTAGAGATACTGAGTTTGAGAAAAGAGAGATGTCCAACCTATGAGAAGTAGCGGCTCCCTTTCCAAGCTTCCCGTACTCACCATGATTCTCCTGGCCTCCTGAGGAGCTGGAATTCCCAATGCCCGCCCGGCTCCTTCGTCTCCCTATAGCACGGATCTGCCTCTGGAACATCTCTCAAACCCAGGCCTTTCCCTGCCAACCTTCCCTCTACCCCTATCACCACGTCAGTCCGCAGCTTGTCCGCCTGTGGGCCTTGGCACGTCCCTCTGGGGGTTTTCTCCCTTTCACCTTCTTTCTCTCCAGGCCATCCTATTTAATTTTGTTAATCTATTCTTTCATAGTAAATTTTCAAAATCTCTCTCCATGACTCAGAAAAATGTCAGTGGCTTACCATAATCAAGTTAAAGTTCAGCATCTGAAACTGGCATTCTAGACTCCTCAAAATCTGGCTCCAACCTACTTTTCAAGTTGATAGTAGTTTTAACCATAATACGGTGCCTAATACTTATTAAGCATTTGTTGGATGCACTGATGGGTGCACTGGTGGATGCATGGATGGATGCATGAATGGATGCATGGATGGATGCATGGATGGATGCATGGATGGATATTAGGGCTATGCTCTATCCCAAAACATGCTCCAATTTATCTGCTTTACTTATTCTTCTCAGAAAAGGGCTATGTGTGGCTTTTTGTATGATTTTTTTCCCATTTGTTATCCCCTCCTACCTAACTCTTTGCTTATTTAAATCCCTGACTCAAAGTTCAGTTGAAAATTCAAGCCTTACCTTTCTATCCACTCCAATACAACGTGACTTACCCTGTTCTGAATCTCCAGTCATCAGTCAACAAATGTTTATTGAATACAAATCACTTGCCAACCACCGTGGTGGGCCTTGAGAACACAGCTGCCCTCGGCTTTTGCCTCTTCTTTTCAAACGTATGCGTACAGACTTACACTCCCAACAATTCCTAACACGCCGTTGTGAATTAGTAACTTGGCAGAGAGCAACGCGCGTGACTTCCCTGGGGTTTTTTGTCAGGAGCCTGCCATCAGGTGCTGAGTTACAGCCCTTACTTACACTGTGACCACCGCTGACTTGCACAGGTCAGAAAACCCCAGTCAGCTCCCTTGAAATGTGTCCTGTTTCTAAAGAATGTGGTCAGGACAGGAGCCGTGTCCCTTACCGGGTGTGGCTCGCCAGCCCCACGGAGGTATCGGCTCTGGCACACTTTCCTCAGGTTACATCCAAGTCAGGTTCTGAATTAACCCAGCTCTGCCTCTCAGATGGGAAAGGCTTCATGCCTCAACTTACCACATCAGTTGTTTTAAGGATTAGAGGACTTAAGACTGTGAATCGGAAAAGGATAAGTCCTCAATACATTTTAGCTATTTTATTAGCCCAAATGTACTGTTACTTTCAAATAAATATAAACCAAATGCGTACCTAAATGAAAACATTTTTAAGAACCATAGTATGTAGTAGTTCCTGGTCACTATACCAACAGACTCCTTTGGGGGCCCCTTCTCACTTTGGGTGATTCTACTAGTATAATTATTTTCATGAAAGCATATTTTGAATTAGCATCAGGGAAATGGAGCGAAGCTGGTACACATCGCTAACATGAAGCTGGAATATGGTCCATGCTCTGGTTTCCATCCGGCTTCCACTGAAATCATGCTTGTGAAAATCATTTGCAAATGCAGTCACATGCTGCTACAGGTATAATTGTATGAACTACTGTCTTAACTCAGGACCTCTTGGCATCTGTCACCAACATTTATGGTATAGGAACCAGAGAGTTCTATTCCTCTGAGAAAACTGTCCTGTGTCAAAATGTCCCTGCACTAGAAAAGGAATTGTATGTGTATGACATGCAATTCATAAAGGAGGTAGTCAGCGTATGATACACAATGCTTATTATCCTATCCATTAATTTTGAGTTCTTACCTAGTGCTTTGGTTATTATGTGAAAATCTAACCACAAATAGAAACATTCCATTTATTGCATCAGAGTTTATCTTTGATGGCACTTAAAAATGTATCTCAAAAAACAGCTGTTAGAACCACCAGATGTGCTGGAAAAAGCCTTTGATGAAGGACAGCTGGGTTCTGAGCCCAGATTTGCCATAAACATGGTAAAAACTTGGATCAGGTCTTAAATTCTCCTGGTTATCAGTTTCCGTATTGGTTCTAGTACATTTTACCACAGTAGTTATATGATGAAGAAATAAAGATGAAAATACAGTCTTTGGTGTAACATAGCAACGAGAGTAGTTCTATATACATTACTACATTTAATTCTCGATATACATTATTGCATTGAATCCCCTCTGTTATGAAGGAGACCAACTCTATTTGAAAATAGATGTTATTCATATCCAAGATTTAAAAATTTTAGCCAGATTAAACTGAAGTTCAGTAGGAATGTGAAACCAGGTTAGAATCCAAATGCAGGCTCTTCACTACCAAGCAGCAGAGAAACCAGTCTGTTCAAATGCACAGAAAACTGTACTGTTACTTTTATGTATTATAACTTCCAGTTGATAAGTTACCATATATATTGTATATTAATAATTTGTGATAAATAGTGTCTAATAAAACTTTTTAAAAGGAAGTTCGAATTGTTTCTTTGACTCAAGGAAAAAATTAGGTTTTCTGAGTCTCTTCATGTGAAATCTGAAATCGTTATCTTTTCCATTAACTTGTCTTTACACACACTGGTTCCAGGAGACTTTAGCTGCTTATAGGGAGCAAGTAACCATTGCAGACAAACATGGACTTCCTCTCCTCTGCGCTTCTGGCTTGAGCTGCTCTGCAAGGATAGAGATTCAAACAAAGGCAATAAAAGTGTCTGCTGTTTACACATTTCCAAAGCAGGCCTGTGGCATCCATTCCCGCTCACTGCAAGAGGGTTTCCATGGTGATGCTGACATCACAGAGCTGGGCGAGATTTTCAGCAGGGCCCATGCAACGTTTTCTCTCCAAGAGCGCCCTCTATCAACGAAATGGGGTCCCTCTGCCACCACAGCCTCACTTGTTTGAAGCCACACGTCATTAAGGCTTTAGCAGGTGTCTCTCGTTGTGTGAGAGACACCGAAGTATTTTAGCACCACCTATTTAACATGTTTCCAGTGAGATTACAAGCAACTGCAAAAATAAAAGCTAAGAAATGCAGTCCATGAACTGGAATCACTGAGTATGGCAAGTCCTTTCTGTTTTCCTTTTTAAAAAATATTTATTTATAATTTCTCATTCTGCTTGATCCCAGTTAAAGAGAATAGGCTTAAGGGCTCTACATGTAGGTCACATTTTAATAAGATGCTTTTCACCAAAAAGGAATGCTTATACCTTTGAAAAAAAATCCAATCACTTGTGTATTTAAAGTTCTGAAATCAAGCACATTCTTTTTTCTGCACAATTCTCAGTGTGACCATGATAACTAACTTACCGCTAAAACTTGGCATGCATGGGCCCCCACATCCTACCAAAGCTAAAATTTGAGGTTTCTCTTCCAAGTTCATTCCAAACTTGGCTTCTTTTCCCCACTCTAAGCATTGAGCAGTATTATGCACATGATATTATAAGTCTACCATTGTGAATTTTCTGTCCTATAATCATGTAATCCCATACACTTCTGGTTCTAAAATATGTCTACAATTCATATTATAGTTAAATATTTTACTGTTGTAAAAATACATTCTCCGTTGTTCCTTTATGACCTTTTCACCTTTTCATTTCTTTGATGATAAACTTAAGCAAATGATCATTTGTTCTTAGTTGTTCTAGAAATTTCTAATAAAGAAAACTCCTTTAAAGAAACTCTGGTTCTTGGCCAAAGGATACAGCCATTGAGAAAATAAATAAATTACTCAAATAACAATAAAAATAATATCAGAGAGAGGAAAATTAAAATCCTCAAGCTACTTTTGACAAGTTTGAAGCTCTAAAATGCTTTTTTTTTTTTTTTGCAAAAGTGGGTAAGGTTGACATTCAGACTTGGCTACTAGTTTACAAGGAAACAACATGCTGATGCTTAAAGAAATGGAAAAGAGAAAACGTTCTCTTTTGAAATGCAAGCAATTTAATTTGCACGGTCAATCAGGAAAAAAATCCCAACAGTTATGGAATAGAAGGTACATTCATCCGTTGGGCACGTTCTGAGCTGGCAGTCTGCACGGACAGCAGCTGGGACAGCTTGTGGTGGGAGATTCTCTCCAAAGGCCGGGCACCCTTCAGCTCAGGTCACTGTCTTTCATGGGCTC
Source organism: Phataginus tricuspis (assembly GCA_029783875.1). NCBI lineage: Eukaryota > Metazoa > Chordata > Mammalia > Pholidota > Manidae > Phataginus > Phataginus tricuspis. Next base: position 4,446,334 of record JAQQAC010002067.1, on the reverse strand, counting down.
AAGCAGACCTACGCACCTGCAACCTGTTCTAAATACTTGATCTTTCATTATCCTGTTTTTTAATACTAACATTTCTTTTCCTTTTCCTTTTTTTTTTTTTTGACTGTGTACGGGCACCTTGCCTCTGCCACCTAACTGGTGTGCGCCCTTGGGCAGCTACTTAACATCTTCAACCTCAATGTCCTCACATGTAAAATGGGGCTACTAAAGCTTACAGGGAGGTTCCATGAGGATCCAGGAGATAACGTGTAGGAAGTGCACAGCACCGCGCCTGCCCTCCGAGGGCTCACAGAGGATGCACAGCTGCTGCTCCTGGCGGTGGCGTTAAAGGGAGGCACAGTAGGACTCTGCCAGGAGTCGTTCTGAGGGGTCTGGGCTGTCACTCAAGAACAGAACACTAAAGACCCTTGGCCTATCTGGGGACAGACTGCTGTGAAGAGAGTTTACTTCGGGGTCTCCAATTCTGAGGCAAGTCAAGGCAGCCTAACTATTGCTGTTTATGATTTCTTCTACCAAGACGTCACTGCTGCCAGCTACCACGTCTTTGGAGCAGCTTATTCTACTTGCCACTCGTCAATTAAGGAAGGAAATCAGAGTCCAGGAAAGCGGAAACTTTCACAGTAGTCTCTTGGGAGAGGGTACAAATAATGTCTGATTGGAACTCAGAAGCAAAGCCTTATCAATTACTAAGGACGGTCTGTGATCTGAATGTTTGTGTTCCCCTGGAATTTATATGTTGAAGTCATAATCCCCAATGGGGCTGTATTGGGAGGCGGGGTCTTGAAGATCACTGTCCTTATAAAAGAAGCCCAAGAAAGCTCCCTTCCCCTCTGCCATGTGAGGTTACAGCAAAAGATGGCCATCTAGGAAGCAAATTCTCACTAGACTCTGAGCCTGCCGGCACGTTGGACCTTGGACTTCTTAGCCTCTGGAACTGTGAAAAATAAATTTCTGTTGCTTAAGGTCCACTTCGTTGATGTTTTTTTTTTTTTTGCTATAGCAGCCTGAACAGACTAAGATGATGGGTATTCAAGATACAGGATCCCCACGTGCAGCAGTCGGCTTATTTGAATAGCCTGACCCATGTCGGTATTTCAGAGCTAGAAAAAGAGATAAATGCCACTACTGATGGAATCTTCTTGAAAAGATCCATAGAAGTCGATAGCTGAGACTGTGGCTTGGTTTCTAACTAGGCAGACACATCTTATGATGATCATTGGAAAAAGAAGACATAAAATCAGTAGGAGCCGCACGGAGCCACAGAATACAGAGCCTTTCAGAGCAGATGAGGAAAAACAATCTCCCAGTGGGACATGTGGCACAGAGTTAACACTTGGTCTGTTTGACGTCTCAACAGTGAGGTTGGATATAACGCTGCCCTCAAACAACCCTGAGAGATGGCAGTGCAAGCTCTCACTGCCCACGCCAGGAGGTGTTCTGGATGCCCACATGGGACTCGTCAACAGAGGACAGCCAGGCCTAAGCAGAGAATATGGATGAGCAAAGTGGGCCAGGCAAAATGAATTAATTAACAAATCCTGGTGACCACGGCAAACTGGACAAGAACGCCATAACTACAGCGGGCAGCGCCAGGCACAGTGTCCCTTGTATTACTTTATTATTTTACTTTTCAAAAGAAGAATTGTTGCCAAATTCAATGACCTCCCATTAAAACACAGTCTGTGACACCACGTGCACCTGCATAAAAGGCTCCTCCGGCCTGCATTCAGCCCATGCAACTTTTGATCTAGAAACATCCTTACTAAGCTCCTTGAAAATAGCTACATTTTCAGAAACGACTGACAGAAGCTTCTTCTTCTATAAATGTTTATTCCATGTTTATTCTTGTGTTGGGATCACCCTTTGTGACCACCAAGATAAAGGACAAAACAGTGATGCTCTGGGGCTCTCAGGGCACGTTCCCAAGCCTGGAAAACACCATGAGTAGGAAAGGTGTGCAGCGACCTGAACTTAGACCAGAGGAAAGGAGTCAGTAGCACGCTAGTGTCGGGCGCGGGGCAGGGTCCGTGGCATACAGGTAGAGCTAGGAAAGGTGCATGACAAAGGCTGGGCTTCAGACCCAGAGAACCGAACCCCACCCACAAAGCTAGGCCAGACAACGCCCTCCGTTAGTGTCCAAAAGTCTGTTAACTCACATTCAGTGAGCGCAAGCCCAGCAAATCACAGTGCTATGAATTTCCTGCTGATGTTGTGAAGGAGTCTGAGCCCAGGGCCAAGGCCCTACCTCATGCCAGGCCCCGAAGAGACTTGACACACCTCATCGTGTTGATTCTGCACAAGAACCCTGGGGCCAAACCTGATTTTTAAAAAGTTTTGCATGAAAACTCGCGATCCCCAGAACTGGTACCTGTCTGAAAGATAAGAATAGGAGCCATCATTCCACCCTTTATGCTCTTCCACCCCGGCTCGTTCACTGGAGGGTGCAGCCGAGTGACGCCGGGGTTCTTGTTCACGAAGCTGAAGAATGAGCTTCACAAACACTCAAGGTAGGAGAGCAAGGTACAGGCTTTTATTTAGAGATAAAGTGAAAGGACAGAGCTCCCGGCTCACGCCAGGAGGGGACAAGAGTCTGGGGTGGTACGTTGTCTAGGGGGTTTTAAAGGCAGATGGGGATTTTTCGAGAATATGAAAAAAGCTCAGGGGTGTGGACTTATTAAGCGGTCCTAGAATATTTACAAGTAACTTAACACAAGGAATTTCCTGCCCCGACTTCTCTCTTGGACACCGGTGTCCTGGTCTAGGGGCATATCAAAAGGCGGCCTGCTCAGCCCCCAAGGTGGGCTGAGGTATTCTCTGTTTGCTAAAGAGTAAGTTAAAAATCTTGCTTCTTAAACTTCCTGGGTGTTAAAATGCAATCTTATCTTTAAGGTGGAATCTTTCCTGCCTTTTACTATGTTGTTTACAGCTGGGTCTGCATGCTAAATTAGTCACCCAGTTTGCAAAACCACCCCATCAGATCTGAAAAAGGAAAGACAGCACATAGGCCTGGGCCTTTTAGCATGCTAAAGTGAATCTTACACATGATTACAAATGATTAGCATAATAAAAACATGGGGTACTCTTCTTTATCTGGGGAACATTAACTGATGTTACTGAAGAATGACCCTAGAGCTTAATGTTTAACACAGAGTTTTGGAAGGGGGTTTCCTTGCATGTAGTTACGTTGCTCTGACTGCAAATATCCTGCCTTGCTTTTTCCGGAGGCCCTCCCCCTACTCTGTCTAAGCCCCTGGTCCCTGTCTCATGAGGATGACATTCCCTAAGCCAGGGAAGCACACACGCACTGCCAGGAATAATCGTAAACGTGGCTTGACATTAAAGTATGGATTTGGTTGCTTGAAATATTTCCATTTTGTATCTACTTATCTGAATATAAGCTTGACATTACATTTTTATATGATTTGAGTTAGTCTTCGCGAGTACATGATATTTTTCAAACGATGACAAGCTCATACAGCCGAGATCTCCAAAATGATAGGTACCACCAGCACCATCTCCACGGCCACCACACCGGGGCCCTCATGGCCCTCCACAGCCACCACCACTACCTTCACCACCACCAGTGCTTCTACAAGAAGAGCTCTCAAAACCTTCAAATTTGGGTTGTTTTTTTTTTCCGTAAGCTGAAGACAGAGCCTTTTGTCTCTTATGCATTCTGGGCAGCGTATCTGTCAGCGTTCTGCTCACTGGATGCTTCATCACTTCTGTTTGACCATCATGATCTCAGTGTGCTCAGTACCAACGCAACCTAAAATTACTTTCTAGAATCGTTCTACGAAAAAATTACTTTTATTTTACCCAAACTCAAATGCAGCTATTAAAATTGTCAGTCTTTCAAGTGGCTAATGAAAACATTCTCTGGAACTGTTTGAAATAGTACTGTTTTTGCATAATTGTATTAAGATCTAAGCAAAGCTAATAAAAGGCTGACAGGGAATGCCACGGTAATAGTAAGATAAACAATTTTACAGTCCAAACGGATGGCTTGGTTTCAAACATTATGTTTTTATGAATGTTGCTTGGGTATCCAACTATAAACACATACTTGGAGGTATTCCTTCCTCAGTACCTTTTTAAAAAAATTACATATGGTGACTAAAACACTCTAGGATAATCTCATTTCTTTGTCTTCATTCTATATTATGTGTATGAGCGTCTATAGTCCTTTTTCATCCAGATACAGAGTTGAGTGAATAACACAGGGCTGGTTGTCAGTTCCCCTTAATGGATGACCTGAAGGTATTAAAGCCCCAAGACTTCAAATGCCTACAGAGGCCTGGAAGGGAACAAACAGTGTATGGGCCAGGCATAATAAAATACAGTGCAAATCGGGCAATAAATGGCAATTAACACAGGCAGACAATGGGAAATCAGCGGGGAACGTAATAAGCTGGAACCCCCTCCTCACCTAGATGGGGTACAACGGTTACTCATCGCTTGTCATGTACCCAAGTAAGCCCAGTGTTGCTAGACCGATGGATTTCCTAAGAAGGCGAAATCAGGTTTCTCTTTGAAGTCCCTGATTTTAAAAGTTGGCAATAAACTCATTTTTTTAAATTAAAAACAGAGTGCCCTCCAAGTAAAACACACCTGTGTCCTGGATTCAACCCATGGGCAGGCAGTTTCCAGTCTCTGGGGGAGAATTCCATACTAAGTGGCCATTAGCCATGGTTAATGTGCACAGGGCGGGTCCCCAAGGCAGTCCCAGAAGTCCTAAGGAAAGCAGCCAGGCTTCCCGACAGGCTTGACTCCTGTGATTTCTGGAGGACAGGGTAGGACATAGTCAAGAACAGACACTTCTGGAACTTAGAGCCTGAGAAAACCCACTAGGCGTGTCTTGTGTGAACGCAAACACCATGTGTGGGCCTGTCTGCGCACGCTTGTGTCCTGGGGACACCATCGGTGTCCTGGGGAAAAGGTGCCGGGGTCACCAAGACTGTATTTAGCGTCCTTCCCCTCTTCCACCATCTCCCTCCCCTGTCCTGGGAGAGAAGAGGAGAGAAACAGATAGTGTGGCGAAGCTGTAACAGGAAATTTGAGAGCCAATGTGAACAGCTCTGTAGAAATGGAACAAAATGAACCCTTCCAATAAAGAGCAGAGGCCCAGTGCACATCATTCTCCCACCCCTTAAGTCATCCCCTGGTTAAAGGGGCTGATCATGGTATCAAAAGCCACCAGCTCCATCTTCAAAGCGAAAGGTCTCTCTTAAAAAGTAAAATCAACCATACCCAGTCATTTTCTTTTTGGTCACATCTGCTCTGCCCAAATGTGAAAACCACCAGGGCCATTAAACACTATTCCAAATCTTAGCTCTAGTTGGAAGGAAGCAGAGTAAATGAAACTCAGCCATCTGGGGAAATAGATCTGGGGCCGAAGACATCAAAGGGAGAGGATAAAAATGAAAGCTTTTCACAAATAATTTCTAACAGTTGATTTTTATTTATTAGGTTTCTCCCAAGTCAGGAGTAAGATGACACAATATCTCTTTCCTTTCACAAACTCATCTTATAATATTGGTGGCCTTCTCTCACAGTATCGTGATGAGTTCTGAATGCCCCTAATGGCCTAGGAAGGGTTGGTTAGGTCCACTTACGTAGGGAGTATCAACCCAGCGCAGGTAGATGCTCTGAATGTTCAGATGAGAACATGCTCATGTTTTCACACTTATATCTCAGCTCTCATTTAACCGTGCACCAGTGCAGGACAGCTTACAATGGTGGCTTTGAAGAACAGTAGCTTTGAAAAGCTTTGCACAGTAGCTCTGCGATCACAGTAAGTCAAGACTAAAACTCAATTCCAGTAACTACTACCTGGGTGACCTGGGCCAATTACTCCACATAAGGAAACCTCCTTTTCCACCTTCCAGGATGGTTAGAAAGAATCCAAAAAGATAATGCATGGACATGTGTCAGGCACAGAGGAAATGTTCAGTAAAAGGCAGGTAATAGGATGTAGTCCTTAAGTCAGTGCTCGTGAAGTATAAACTTCCAAGACTGTTCTCAGAAAGTCACAATCATGGAAGTGTAGGCAAAAAAAAAAAAAAAAAAAAATCAGCAGTTCCTAGTCTATCCTTCCCTTGTACTGTTTTCATACTGAAAATGATTCCATCTGATGACTGTCAGACTTCAGACAACTGAAAGATATTAGAACCGCAGTACATGAAAACACCATCTTCCTCCCCTCGGTAGCGTATCCATTTTTCTTTCATATGTGAAGAATACAGGGCAATAACTCTTTTGTGTAATAAGCTATCTCCTTACATCCCCTGAAAATCATAATCGGGAAATGACATCAGAGCACCAACTACCACAGTGAGCACCATGTTAGGCTAAAAAGCCATTAAAAAAAGGCATAACCACTCAACCGGAATCCCAACACTGAGGTTCTCTCCATATCTGTCATTGGGACAATGTCCAGTTTTAAGTTTGCCTCTAATATTAGGCCTCATCGGATATAAATAAGGCTAAAATCACCATACACACTATGCTTATCAAATGTATTTAAATAAACCCATCATAATAATTCAAGTTCTAAAGTAACTGGGCTTGTAAACGTCTTCCTGCATTTTTTGTAGTGTTATACTGCCCTTCAGTGTCCAAACGCATGAGCTGTTAACAAAACCTGTTGAACCCAAAGAAATGTCTTCATATGGACTTTTACAGGGAACAAGAGTCCTCAGATATTTCACAAGCGCTCATTGAAGGGCGTTGCTATGGTTTGAACTATGACCCCCACCAAAAATGTTAAAATCCTGACCCTTAGGGCCTCGGAACATGACCTCATTTGGAAATTAGTTAAGATGAGGTCAGGCCAGCTCGGGTGAGCCCCTAATCCAGTGTGACTCTTGGCCTTATAAGAAGGGGAGATTTGAAGACAGCTGCACACAGGAAGAATATGATATGAAGGTAGCGATCAGGGTGACCGGTCTGTGAGCCACGCACCACCACAGATTGCCAGCAAACCCCAGAAGCCAGGAGACAGGCACGGGGAAGACTCTCCCTCAGCCCTGCTCACACCTCGATCTCAGACTTCTAGCCTCTAGCATGAGAAAATAAATTTGTTATTTATGCCTCCCAGTTCATGGTATCTTATTAGTACGCAGCCCTGGCAAACCAAGGCAGCTGTGTATCTTCCATGCCACAAAAATACAGAATGACATAAAAAAAATTTCCCACCCATCTCACTTTGAAAGGAAATGAAGGGGGGCTCAACACGGAACAGTACTGTTAAATTTAAACCTGGAGTTTTTAGTAACATCAACTGTTGGTGGAATTTGTTTCCTTTGATATTAAGTTCTAGAAAGTTTTAGAAAAAAACCTGAAGCCTAGAACATTCTATTACAACATCATAGATGTTGCGTTAACCTAACAGAAAGGCAAACACAAGGTTTTTATTCCTTTTGCATTTATTCCCTTTGGCCCTTACGTCACAAGGACCAGCTCTTGACTGTGTTGAGAGTTGTTTGTACAGATTCTGGGTTACCCGGATTCTCATTTTCTCTTTCTTTTCTGCTTTGTTCATTGTTAGCTGGTCGTTTCACCTTATAGGTTCAGGATAGACCAGGAAGAAAAGGAAAGTCTTTATGGGACAGTCCTCGGCAGCTCAGATAGAAACCAGGAGGGAACTAGTGATGACGCTTCCCCAAGGGCAAGCGGGTAATGGATGGGCCCCGGACGGCAATGAATGAGTAGAACCGGATTCTCCTGATCCAGGGCCAGTGAGTCTTCCCTGAAATGGAGAATCAGTCTAGGTGAGCAGTGGCCAAGCTTCCGCTAGCTCGCTCTTCTGATTCTTGACTTCCAAAGAAACGCATGCAATGGACAAACTAAGAAGGCGAATGTTTGTTGCAAGTGTACTATGCCTGCGGCCTAAAGATAAAACACATTATCACCATATCGAGCAGGTTCTACAAACAGGATTGTGGGGAACAGTGAAAGCATCACTGATCCTACAATTTATCAGAATCTCTTCATGATTGTTTTGGTAGAGCAGGACACTGAAAGGAAGTTTATTTTTGCCATATTTTGTGACTGGGATTAGCCAGAATTGATCTTAGGCCGAGTCGTTAAGGGCTATCACTAAATTTTTGGCATGTTCTAGTCAATGATAGCCTTAAACCTTCAATGTTCTAGGCGTTTCCAGAACCATGAAAGAGTTGAATCATTCCTACCGTAGGATAACTTGGGGAAAACTCAGATGGAAAAATAGTTCTAGAACCAGGACACAGTATTTAAATTATCGCTACTGCATTATAAAATTAAATTTGAGGGTGAAATAAATCAGACAAATACCACAGGATTTCACTTACTGTGTGGAATCTGAAAGAGAAAACAAATGAACAAATAAAAAACAGAAATAGATTCATAAATACAGAAACAAACCAGGGGTTGCCAGACGGGAGGGAGGTGAGGGGTAAGCAAGAGAGGTGAAGACGATAGGAATAAACTCTCAATGACAAAATAAGCCAGCCATGGGGATTGAAAGGACAGCACAGGGGGCACAGTCAGTGAGATGTAAGATCTTTGTATGGTGACAGGTAATAACGCCCCTCATCACGGTGAACATTTCATACCACGCATAAAAGTGCTGAACTATTGGGACACTCAAAACTAATATAATATTGTATGTCAACTACACTTCAATCAAAAATAAAAAGTAGTAAATAAAATCATTAAATTCAAGGAAAACAATTTTTTATATTAAAAAATATTTTTTAAATTAATAATATGGGTAACCGTTGAACCACTGTGTTGTATATCTGAAACCCATATAGATCGTATATCGGTGATACAGTTAAAAAGGAAAAAATAGTCAAAAAAGCATTTTTTAAATGAAACTAAATCCTCTTGTATTAAATTATAAGAAGATGATGGGGAACGATCGAGAATTATTAAGGCTCTTTTTCTGTGAAGAACTTTTGGAAATAAATTTAGAAGATAAGGGGGTGTGTAAAATTGCAGAATTAAAGACATTCAAAGGAATGTGTCATGAAATGCCAGGTTCTGAGGATTTATAAAATAGGGTTGAGAGAAAAGAGGAAGCAATTTTCACTGACAATGGAACTGTAAGAATTCCAGGAGCACACATTTTGTAAAAGAGGAAATGAATATGCAAATCGTATGAAACCGTGATTTAAGAATTCATAGACAGTGCCAGAGCGTTAAATCTCTCCGTCTCCCTCTGCTATCAGGCAGGCCCACTTGCTACCTGAACTGCGGCCTGCTTGAAGCCGTTATATGCAGTTAACAAAATTATAATGAAGCACATGGCCAGAAATACTCATTTTCATCTCGTACGTTTCAAATCTTCCTAAGTGACTTGCTCGAACACACGTTTTCCTACACATATAAAAGCTTAAGCATCCAAAATAAACATCCTTGGAAGCTATGACCGTCACATGGTCTGCAAACGGAGACTCATGGGCCAAATCTGGCCCTCCTGCTTGTTTTCGTGGAGCCCGTGGGCTAAGAATGGTTTTTACGTTTCACAGTGATGGAAGAAAATCAAAAGGATAACATTTTGTGGCAGGTGAAACTGATACGAAATTCAAAGTTCAGTGTCCATGAATAAAGTTTCATTGGAACACAGCCAGGCTCTCTCGCTTCTGTAGCGTCTGCAGTGGCTCCCACGCTACGATGGCAGAGTTGGGAAACCATACCGTTCCTTCTCCTCTGCCAGAGGGACTAACTGGAAGCCACTGAATCCTTCTGTTTCCATGTCCCTGTCCATGTACAGGGGATGCGGAAGGGCAGTTGAGTCTCCTATTTTTCTTTCTTTCTCGCTCTAGGGATTGTTCGCTTCTGTGCAGTACTGACTTTAGAAATACTTATCAGGGCCATATAAAAACAAGAATGACCAAAATATTAAAAAAAAGGATACTAAGAAACTAAAGGGGACTTTGGTCGCTCATCTCAACAAAAGGAGGGTCACAGGGTGAATTAATAGAGGTGTGAAAAAATATCACAGAAGTTAGGACTTTGCTTTTCTCGGTGCATATGTGAGAAACAGAGCTCAAAATGAACGGACAATGTAAGCACAAATATAAGAACTTTCTGAAAATATGATGCATTTTAAAAATGAAATTGGTTCCGACTACTAGGTTGGCTATTCTTAAAAAAAAAGAAAGAAAATAATAAGTGTTGGTCAGGATGTAGGGAAATTGGAATTCTTGTGCATTGCGGGTGGGAATGTAAAACACTGCAGGTGTGTGGAAAACAGTATGGGGGTTCCCCCCAAATTTAAACATCAAATTACCAAGTGCTCCAGCAATTGCAGGTCTGGGTATATACTCCAAAGAAGGGAAAGCAGGGACTTAAAACGATGTTTTTACACTCATGGTCATGGCAGCATTATTCACAATAGCCAAAAGGTACAGGCAAGCCCAGTGCCCATCAACAGAAGAATGAATAAACAAAATGCGGTGTGTACATACGATGGAACGTGATTCAGCCTTAAACGGGAAGGAAATCCTCACACAGGCTACACTATGGTGAGCCCTGAGACATCATACTAAGTGAAATAAGCCAGTTCACAAAATAGTATTGTAGGATTCCACTTACATAAGGCACCCAGAGTAGTCAAATTCCTAGAGAAAGAAAGTTGAATGATGGGTGCCAGGGACAGGGGAGAGAGAGATGGAGAGTTATTGGTTAATGGGGACAGAGTTTCAGCTGGAGAAGATGAGAAGTTCAGGAGGTGAATGGTGGTGATGGTTACACAGAATGTGAATATATGCCACTGAATTGCACACTTAAAAATGGTTAAAATAGTACATCTGAGGTATATGTCACCACACACACACTCACAAACTGGCCTCTGAGAAAGCTACACTCCCCTGTTAGACAACTAGTGGCTATGTCCAGCCAGCAGCACATACATAAGGAAAGGGTTTCACTGACTTCTTTATACACTGAGAAAAGCAAAACCCGTGTTGGAAAATTACATTTGTTAAGATGGTATGTGCAAAAGAGGACCTGCTTGCCTGGGTTACCCAGGAGAGAGGGCTGCTCCTGTCCAACAACTGACAGTCCCGTGTCCCAGGAAACACTCGGGTCCTGGGAAGACCTGGACGGTCAGTCACCACTAAGTGAGTTTTAAAATAAACATAATTAGTAAAATGCATATAACAGTTGTTGGGCTTTTCTCCCCAGAGAGTCTCAGGAAGACGGAGGGAGGGAAGTAGCAATGTCGAGCAGGGGGTGTGAACCAGGGCACCGCGTTCTGTTCCGTTATCACAGCTTTTCAACCCAGACATCAGGGTCTCCGTACAGAGACCAGAGGCGCTAAACCACACAGCCCACCAAGGGCAGGGCCGTGACCAGGGTGGGCGGGCGGGAGGAGAGCAAGCGGGGAGTGGGAAGGTGGCTTCAGTGGCTAGCTCTCACTGCCGGACTCGAGGCCAGCCAACTCCCCGCAAGAGGCTCTGAGGGGTTTCTCTATGCCTTCGTAAGCTCCATGGGGTCTGAGCTAGCGTGCACACGTTCCTGCGCTGAGCCCCCAGCATTACTCAGCAATTCAGTGGCCTTCAGTAGAGAGACCACCCTGCTAACCAACAGGTCACAATTCATAGAGGTGTCAGGGTCATGTCAAAGCCCCTTAACTCCAGGTCTGTGAACCCACAGGTACGGGCCCACACTTGGGGTCAGAAAACAGTCCTACATGACAGGGGGGCAGAGGCCCACAGAATCTTCCACATTTACTGGAACTGATTATGAAGCTTTGACACGTGTGCCCACTACAGTGTGCCTTCTGTAGGCTTCTGCCAGCCCCTGGACACCCCGTCCTCCCCTCCAGCGCCATCTGCCAGGTGGCCCTCCTGCTACCCTGGCCTGGCCCATGCGATGCTCCTCCAGGGCTCGCCTCCCGCACCTCTCAGCCAGGAAGACAATGGACTGGGGACCTGTACCCTAAATGTGAATGCTCCCACGCCCACCCCTCGGTCCTCAGGTGTCAGCACTTTTGCAAGAGGGAGCTTATTAAGCTAATCACATGTTCCACTGTGAAATTTCCTCAGGCGACAAGGTGAGATGAGGACAATTTGGGAGGAGGTGAGAAGATACTTCTTGGCCAGAGGCTGACTCTGACTGTCCTCAATGCCACGCCAGACCAGCTCCCGAAGGCCATGAAATCACATAGCTTCTTCCTGTCACAGCCTCTAAGAGGCAGAGTTCTTCGTGGACCCTGGACAAGGTGGACTTCTCATGACCGTGCTACCGAGTCACCATGCTGGGTGGGCCCAGGATGGACTGGTCGGCCAGCTGTCCAGCAGATTCTTAGGCACAAAGGACACCAACCGCTCTGTCTTCACACAGAGGCCACAAAAGGGGCTCCAGAAGGCAAGCCACTGGTCCCAGGCAGGGCTCAAGGTCTTCTCCTCGAGGTTGTGTATAAAGTGTGTCGCTGAAGGCCAGCTTTGGAACCACCTGAAGACAAGCTCTCGGCATTCCCGCCCCCTTCTCTGCACCCACCGTTCAACCTGTCCCCATCGCTCATGTAATTTTTGTGCTACATTGTTCTGTTTCATTTTTAGTCACACTGTATTTCAGTCCTGCCATCTGAGACCCATAAAAGGTGAAACGTGGTGTGCACAATCTGGAATCTGTGATCTTTACTTTTGTTTCAAAATCATTAAGATATAGGATTAATAGTCTGAGTAGTTTTTTCAAGTATGATGTCTAAAAATCAGAACAAGAAGTCTGTGTACCCACAGGCTGCCCTGGAAGTTTACTAAACCCCACAACCTTTGGTGAAGACCTGGGGCTAGACGGTAATGTGGTCTACACCTCTCTCTGGTTCTCTGACAGGTGGCACTTGTCCTACACTAAAAAACAAGCCTGAAGAAAACCCATGTTTACAGCTCCATCAGGTCTAAATGATGTCACTGGAACAAGTACTGAACCATATGAACTTTGGGGGATACCATAACATGTTCTATGGTCTGGGCAGGAGAACGCCGAAGAATGTAAAACCTTGACCTCAACAGCAATTCCAGAAAGAGAGTCAAAGCTGACGCCTTAAGTCCTAATAAGAAAACCATATGACATAGTTGAAGTTTTGTTTCTTTTAAATATATAGTTGGGAGAATAGGATATTGCCATTGGAATCTCAAAATTGGAAGGACCCTTTCTTTTAAGCCATCGGGCAATACATTTGGTGAACACCTCCTACAGTTCCCACAGAGGTATCCCCACTGCTCTGGGAAGGGTCGGTTTCAAGGGAAGCAAGTGGGGACGAAGCTCGACGGAGCAGGAGCAGGGTATCCACTGGGGCTGGGGGTCTGAGCCCTCTGCAGGGAGCTCCTCTGTCTGTCGTCTCCCCCGGCGAATTTCCTTTAGCTTCCCTTGCTGAACACCAGATGTTCGGGGCACATTTGCAGCGACTGTTGCCTACGGTATTTGGTAGGAAAGCAAATTAGCATTAAAGGCTTGCCACCCTGAAAATAAAATGATAGCATTGTATTACGGCCTACATGGCTGTCAATCTACTGGGATTTCTCTGAAACTAAATTATAGGGGGCCAGCTGAACATTGTTCCCCCACAGAAGGGGTTGCAAGCTGAGGTACCGCCACACCAAGATTCTGGTTCACACATTCTTCTTTCAGTAGACTGTCTTCCTTTGTTTGGTTTGAAAACAAAAACAGAAGAGCAAACAGAATGGGGGGGGGCACTCCACCTGAGTCAGATCAGGCACAGAGGACACTGCTACAAATAATTGCCTTTTCATGTGCATTGCAGAAAAAGAGTTTTTCTCAGGACAGCATAGACTCCCCAAGCCCCGGACACCCGACATTCTTCCACTTACAAACTTAACCAACCAGCCAATAACAAAACATAACACCCCTCCCCAGCCCCAAACAAAGCGAAGCCTCTAGTTTGCATTTCCTTGCACCTGGAGTAAAATGCCACAAAACAGAAGAATGGCAAGTCAGGGGAAGTCGCTGTACAAGGTACCAAGCAAGTGGAGCCTCAGGGAATGTCCACTTCCTCTGGGCCTAGGAGGAGGGTCGTTTTGGAGCCAACGGTTGGGACACATAATCTGAAGGTCTGAAGTCTTGTTTCCGTTGGCATAGGCAATGGGTTGAACAGTGGCCCCCAAAAAAGATATGCCCGAGTCCTAACCCCCGGTTCTGTGACTATGACACTATCTGGAAAACATTAAGGATGTCAAAATGAGATTGTCCTGGATTAACTGGGATTATCCACCCTAAATCCAGGGACAGGTGTCTTTCCAGAAGAGAGGAAGAGAGCCGGAGAGGAGCAGTCCATGTGAGGGTGGAGGCAGAGGTCCGACGAGATGGGGCCCCGAGCCAGGGAGAGCCTGGAGCCCCAGGAGTGGGGAGAGGTGGGAAGAACTCTCCTCTAGAGCCCTTGGAGAAAGTGTGACCCTCTGACACCTTGACTTCAGACGTCTGGCCTGCAGACCTGTGAGGGAGGGAGTACTGCTGTTCTCAGCCAAGTCTGCGATTTACCGCAGCAGGCCCAGGTAACCGACGGGCGCCCACCAGAGCCTGCGCGTCTCACCGGGGTCCCTCTTCGCACAAGAGTGCTCGTCCCCACCCAACACACACACTCTCAATCGTGAAATGAGCACAGCGGTGGTGGCTTAGCTTTCAGACACCCCTCCTGCCATCTAAAGTTCCCCCTCTCCCTTCAAGGGACCCAGGCCCTCACTTTTTTTCCCGTTAATTGAAGTATAGTTGGTATATAATATTATATTGACTTCCAGTATACAACACAGTGATTGGACAATAACCTACATTGTGAAATGTAGGCTTTGCTAACCTTGCTTTCTGAGGCTTTGCTAGTCTTCCCAGCAATCGAAAGTTTTTTCACCCATGGCCCCAGCCAGAACTCAGTTGTTGAGAACATGTCAGAGTACCGTGACCCTTTCTACCGCATCTGAGACCATTCACTTTGCTTTAATGTATCTGGATTCTAATGCTAATTGCTTTTTTTTTTTGAAAGGTGGGATTTTCACAGACAATCCTGCTTCTAACACTTTGCCAGAAGAACGCAAGCGGTGAATTTCCCAGACATTCGGCTCAAGAAGAGCTGCGGAGTAGGGAAGGCAAAGGGCGGCCTCACCGCAGAGAGCTTGATGTCACGGACAGGCCTCGCTCAGCCTGCACAGGAGAACAACCATGAGGCCAGGTGGCTCCCGGGCTGCGGAAACGGGAAACGGGAGTACAGGAAAAGGGCCCTCAAGCAACAGAGAAACAAGCAATTAAGGCAACCTGGATAAAGAAGCGCAAACGCCCACCCAGGAACACCCTCGGTCCAGTTAAAAGCAAAGGGGGTCTCCTCCAGCTGTCGGGCATCACGGAGCACCAGCACCCCAGCGCAGCTGGATTTCTGCTCCTGCACAGCTGGTGTCTTACCTCTTGATATCTCTCGGCAGTGAGGGGAGCAGTGGATGCTCAACTGACTGCCCTAGAGCTGGAGCCCTGAGCAAAAGGCTACAAAGGGGGCTTCCAGGACCCCAGATGGGAGCTCAGCCATGAGGACTGGCACACACACATGCTCTGACTTCAGGCTGCATGGCTTGACACTGGAGCAGAGGCTCAGGGCTTCGTGAAGGTCGTCCCCAGGGAGAGAGGGAGTGCACAGAAAAGGCAGGCGCCCTCCCAGGGGCCCAGAAACAACACACTTGCCCAGCGCGGGGCTCTGGGGCGGCAGAGGCAGCCCCAGGTGAAAGCGTGTCCTCATACCCAGCTGTCACTTGGCATCAGGGCACAAAGCAGCCCCATCGTCCACCACTAAGCACGGCCCCGCTAGGGGCTCCCTTCTCCGTCTGGACTAAATGCTCCAGTTCCTCGCTGGCTGGGCTCCCGGGAGGGCCCCCTTTTCCACCGCAGAAGTGAAATTCTCCTCCCCAGATGGCCACAGACCGGGAGCTCGCCTCTCCTCACCGTTCAACTATTTCTACAGCGCTGGCCCCCGGGGGGTTGGGCACCTGCGCGCCTCTAACCGGATCCTGCCCCCGGCCTGGCCGCCGTTCCTCTGCCCGCTCTCTCTTAGGACCACTCTGTGCTCCCTAAACGTCTTTTAGCAGGTTCTGCCCTATGTCGGTTTCAATCGCCCAGATCTATCAGCGCCTGGACATGTGGCACTGAATGCCCAAGCGCCCGGCTCATCCAGGACGCCGCAGACAGGGAGGGAGCGGGGCCCATCCTCAGGGCTCCTCGGGGAGCGCAGCAAGCACGTCCTAGTGACGGTACAAATAATAATAGGATGGGCCCAGATCATGAAGGTGCTTGAGAGCCCAGTGGAGGCATTCTGCCTCCACCTGGTGCCGACCGTGGGGTCACCGTAGGTTGACAGACACAAACATGTGACCAGAAGCAGGTGACATTCCGGAAAGGTGGCCGGGAGGCTGGGGTCACCGCCGAGGTCAGCTGGGGCAGGAAGCAGAGGTGGACGCCGTGGGGAGCGGGAAATGAGGCAGAGTGAAGAGGCCGGAGGGTAAAACTGACCGAAGCCCCGTGCTTCCTTGGGGGCAAGGGAGGGAAAGGAGGCCGAGGGGCGGCTCCGCCCAGGGAGGCTCGCAGCCCCGCCTTCCGCTGCCCTGTGCACCTCTCCCCTGCCCTCCTGCCCGGGGAACAGGGCCCATCACCTGGCAAACAGAAGGCGCTCCAGGAAGGAGGAAGTCAATGAGAAGAACAAGAAAATGGAATGTAGACTCTGCCTTCAAAGGCTCGCACGAGAACAAGAGGAGGGAGGAGAGACAGCTCGGCGGAGAGGAGGTGGCATGGCCAAAGCTGCGGGTGCGCAGGAAGGGACATGTCCAGGGCCACAGGGAAGGGGACACGTCCAGGGGCTGCAGACACCAGACAGAGGGGCAGCGGCCAGCCTGGAGGCCCGGAGGGGGCCACGCGCGGGCCACGGGGAGGGGGAGCCCTGCCTCCCACGGCTGGAGGGGAAGGAGGGGATGTGCTGAGGTTTTCAGGGGAACGGTCCGGAAGCTGGATGACTTTCTGCCCTGGCATCCCTCTTTTCTGAGTAAAGGAGGAAAGGTTATCTATCAAATGGCAAATTGAAACACAGAAACAATTAAATTCGAGAGAAACAAGTAGAAAAAGTGGCAAAAGTTTCAAATAACTGCCCAGGAGAAACACACGCATTGTGCACTTGGCACATGCTAGGCGTTATGAGACAAAGGGTGCCCCCCAAATTCGTATGCTGACGTCCTAATTCCTCACACCTCAGAGTGTGACTGTATTTGGAGTTAAGACTTACTGGGGCGATTAAATTAGTATGAGGTCATTAGGTCATAATCCAATCCACCTGGTGTCCTTATAAGAAGGGGAAGTTTGGACAGACATATGCAGGAAAGGCCATGTGAAGACACAGGGAGAAGGCGGCCGTCTGCTGGCCAGGAAGAGGGGTCTCAGAGGACCCAAGCCCGCCGACATCTTGATCTGGGACTTGATGGGACCCCAGAACGGTGGGCCCATCAACTCTGCGGGTGACGCCTCCCGGGCTCTGGGCCATCGTCTGGCTGCCCCAGTTCACCAACACCCCCGGCACAGTGCTAAGGACCTTAGCCCGGCTCTCTGAGTCAACAGCCCTTCCAAGCAGGGGCCGCTGCTGGCCTCAGCCCGCACGGAGGAACTGGGGGAGCTTGTGCAGCGTCTACAGCCTCTGCGTGAGAGCCCGTCAGTCCTACTCGATACGCTGCGGCCCTGAGCACTCATGACCACAGACAGGGAAAGGCTTCTGTCAATGCCACTGTGACTGAGAACCAGAGCTTTGGAAGGCACCAGTCCCCACCGTTAACTGTTTCTCCAGCGTCACCGAGCGGCCACGCACAGGAGCAGAGAAGGCAGGCGGGGCCTGTGGTGAGCACCAGGCAGAGGTGAGCGGGCAGCCTGAGCAGCGGCACGCGCAAACGAGGGCACAGAGCGGGGTGGGCAGCCCGAGGCGACTGAGGACCATGTGCTTCTGAAATCCGCAGCTCCAGCCTTCCACAGATCCGCCGTGTGTCTCCCTGCCTCTGTCCTCAGCTCCGTCCTAACTCACCTGGAATCACTTACATATTTCATATAAGGGCTCAGCAGAAACCTGACGTCTAATCATATTTAGGCCAACTCACCATTGTAGGTGCCCTGCCCACTCTGGAAGTCAAGGGCATTTAACCCGATGTTATTTGGAAATGTTCACATTGGGCCACCAGCCCCAAACCCAAAGCTCGCCTTCCGGCGCCGTGCGAGGGGTCCGCCCCTCCTGCCTGAATCCCACCACCACCAGGGGGCACCTGCAGCTCACCTGGGATGCTGACTTGTCTGGGACACAGAACAGCCTTCCAGGGAACCCCTGTAATCATATGGCAGGAATTGCTTATGCAGGTGAGCTAATTGTTTCCCCTGGGGTTCTAAAGTAGGTCCCATGGGGTCAGCCCACAGACGACACGGGGTCTGGCCAGGTAAGGAGGACGCAGAGCAGGAGCGGGGTGGTGGCAGCCGGGCAGCCCCAGCCCAAAGGAAAGCCCTCGGAGGCCTCTCCTACCCGGGCATGCTGCCAAGGCTGGCAGCGCGCTCCCCACCGGCCCCCACGCTTCTGGGTGCCCCTGTGGAGGCACCTTTAGCCGCAAATGTGAGGCAGAACTCCAAGAGTGACAGTGAGGAAGGGTCTCTCCGCACTTGACTTCTCTTAGGCTTGAACAGAGGCTTGTTGGAAAGTGCGCTCAGCAACTCTCATGGCGAACTGTGACGCCCTGAGCAGGGCAGGAGCCACCGTCAGCCCCATGCCCTTAAACAATCAAGTCTTAGGGGACTTAGAGAGCTTAAGCCTTCATAGAATGTGAATACTCCTATTTAGGAACCATGGCGGATATATTCAAAGAGGTTCATTTGTGAAACTCACACCATCTCCAGATGTTAAAAAGAAAACAAGTGCAGCAGCCCAGTTTGAGAAAGACAGATGCACCCCTATGTTTATCACAGCACTATCTACAATAGCCAAGAAATGGAAGCAACCTAAGTGCCCATCAGTAGATGAATGGATTAAGAAGATGTGGTACATATACACAATGGAATATTATGCAGCCATAAGAAAAAAACAAATCCTACCATTTGCAACAACATTGATGGAGCTGGAGGGTATTATGCTCAGTGAAATAAGCCAGGCTGAAAAAGACAAGTACCAAATGATCTCACTCATATGTGGAGTATAAGAACAAAGAAAAAAAAAAAATGAAGGAACAAAACAGCAGCAGACTCACAGAACCCAAGAATGGACTAACAGTTACCAAAGGGAAAGGGACTGGGGAGATGGGTGGGAAGGGAGGGATAAGAGGGTAAAAGGGGCATTACGATTAGCAGACATAGGGTGTGGGGGCATGGGGGGGACTGTACAGCTCAGAGAAGACAAGTAGTGATTCTCATCTCACTACACTGATGGACAGTGACTGTAATAGGGTTGGTGGGGGGGACCTGATGAAGGGGGTAGTTTAATCATCACAATATTGCTCATGTAATTGCAGGTTAATGATACTAAAATAAAATAAATTGTAAAAAAAAAAAAAAGAAAACAAGAAGATGCTGTGTTTCACAAATATATATGAAATCAAGTTATATGAGCTGTTCCAAATATATAAATTACTTCATACATATCAAGAAACTGGATGCACAACCGTGTCATTCTTAAGGCCCATCGGTGTCTGCTCCCCTGGGAGGTGTCTGAGCAGATCGGGCACGTCTCCCTCTCCATGATTTCTGCACTTCTGCACTGGGGACTGGAAAGGGGGGACGGTATGCTAGCCACTCACAGCTCACCCCAAATAAGCTGCCGGAGCGCGGGCAAAGAATTCACGTGTGCGAGGACTTCTTTCCAATGAGCTACGCTTTGACCGACGAGTGTTGCAAAGCCCGTGACTTGAGAATCTTGTTCTAACTTGCCTCGATATTAAATATTCGCTCATTACAGTATAGAAATGCATGCACTTCATACCAATCACCAGATGTGCCCTGCTGATGAGAGTCCTTTTATTCCCCAGAATACTGTGAATAACAAGACACCTATGAGGTCCGAACGCAGCCAGAGACCGGTGTTCACAGGGACAAGGAGAAAGAGGTGGAGGAGAGCAAATGATCTGTTCAGAAAATTCCAGCTCACCGGTATTTCTCTGCTCTTCAATAACTAAGGTAATAATAACCCCATGAATAGCGGCCCGTGTTCAAGGATGTCATCGCGGAAGTATAGAAAATGAAGGAGTGGTGTTCATCTCTCTTCCCCGTTAAGGAAAGTCGAGGTGGGAAGAGCTCAGAAGCAACTATGGGGACACATCCGACCCACTCCGCACAGCGGGCCCATCCCGTTGGCAGCAGTCCTGCGCGTGCTCAAACGCCAACCATTTATAGACCGGAGTAGATGATACGAAGGAGAACGGCGCTGGCCCAAACGAAAGCTTAACGACTTGTTGCTAATGATTCATTATGAATTGGCATCCATGTCAAACGTGTCATCGTGTTGACATGACATAAATAATTCATAAAGAACACACTTGCCCATTTCAGAACTGATTTCCTGCTTTGTGCCATTCACTGTTTCCTTTCTCTATTCCACAAGTCTATATGCACTACTTTATAATAAGCTTTCCATTTTTAACCTTACTCCTTAATATTACAGTTAAGGGGGAAAGCTCAGACACGGTACACAGAGTAATTTGCCATTTTGGCAATTCAATAGAACTTGGTAACTCTGAGAGAGCGGCTAACGTGTAATAACACATTTGTCCACACGGGGGCACTAGAACTCCAGGAAAGTCAACAACTCTCAGCCCGAGAGATTACATCACACATCTCTCTACCTTTTTTCTTTAAAGGCCCCATTTTATGCAAAAATATTTCGAAAAGAGAATAGCATAAATTAGAATTTGAAAGGGTTGTGAACTCAGGGTAACAAGTCCTGGCCCCCGTGTATTGAGTACAGACAGGCCCAGCGCCTCCTGCTTCGCCTATAATAAATGTCTTATCTAAGACTTAAAATACTACCTTTCTTGATGGTAGTTGTCCAGTTTGTTTTTTAAATAATGAATCTGAGCCCTGCAGACTTGAGTCACTTACCAAGCTCTCCCCAGTGCCCAGGCTGCTGGGCAATGAAGCCGCAGGGAGGGAGAGGCCAGTCTCTGGCCCGGAGCTCTGCAGTCCCGCTGGGAGACAGGCCTCGCCCACGAAAAGGCAGCCCGGGACCCAGGAGACCTGAAGCTTCGTGGGAGGCAAGGGACTCGGGCTGACCCTCACAGGGGCTCAGCTCCAAGCCGCCCATGCAAACGCGTGACAGCAGGAAAGCGCGTGCACAGCGCCTGCGCTTGCCCGGCAGACGCCTAACAGCCGACCTCCAAGTGGTGCGGTTCCCAGTTCCCCTTCCCTGGGAAAGCCCCAAAGGCCCACCCATTTCTCTCTGCTTTCCACTCCCCGTGCCAAAGGACTGACTCACAGGCTTTGGGGCCAAAAAGGACTGGACTGGATTCTTACTCTTTTCAAAAGATGCCGAGTTGGCCTCCTCGGTCAAATGATGCCCTGGGAACAAAACCTTGTGGTGAAGGGCCGATCACGGTCATTTACCTCATTCACATCTTAACAGCTGGAGAGGACTGGGTTTCTGCAACGCAGGGGGGGCTGAACGTGACCTTCGTGTGCCCGGGGGGGGGGGGAACCACATGCAGGCAGCGGGTCCCTCCCCTAAGCCACATGGAGGGGTCTCTGAGCAGCTCTGGCATCGAGTCTGCTGGCTCTGAGCACACTGGCTCTTTGTCATGCTTGGCAAACCATCACAACCTAAGGTTCGCTGTTAGAAATGTAATGAAATCTCATATTTGGGACTAATAGGAGACACCCCTTCACGTGTGGTTTTTAATTCTGGTAAAATACACATAACACAAAATCTACCACCTTAACCTTTCTTCAATGTACAGTTCAGTGGAGGGGAGTCCGTCCACGCTGTGCATAGCCATCAGCACCGCCCATCTCCAGACCTCTTATCTTGCAAACTGAGAGCCTGTACCCATCACACACTAACTCCCCCTCCTCCCTCTCTGGCCCCTGCGTTCCTACCCACCACTACCTGTCTCTAGGAATTCAAATACCTACTTACCTCGTATAAGTGGGAAAAAAATATTTGTCTTATTGTGGTGGGCTTATTTCACTTAGCAGGTTTTCAAGGTTCATCCATGTTCTAGCATGTGTCAGAATTCCCTTCCTTTCCAAGGCTGAATAATATTCCACTGTATGTATAGACCACATTCTGTTTATCCATTTTTCCCCTGATGGACACTTGGGCTGCCACACACACAGGGGCCCAAGTATTTCCTTGTGACCCTGCTTCCGACACTTTCGGGCGTATATCTAGGAGAGAAATTGCTGGATCACATGACCCATCTTTTATAATTTTTGAGTAACTGCCAAATTGTTTTCCATACCAGCCGCCCTGTTCCACATCCCCACCATAGCGCACGAGGGTTCCAGCTTCACATTCTCATCCCGTTATTTTCTGGGTTTTGTTTCCTTGTTGGATAGCAGATCTCCGAGGGGATGTGAAGTAGACCTTTTAAAACTCTTTCCAAGGTTGACATTCTATGAAAAAGCCCTATTATAAAACATTGCAGTAGCACTGAGGGTTACAGAAACACGTGATCCATTTGAGATTTAAATCCCTGCTTCGGAAATCCCTGCTTCAGATTCCGCCGGGAAGGATGCTGGGTCAGAGGGGAGACACGTTGGGGTAGGTCCCAGCCCCTGTGGACAGCACTTCTCACAAGGGAAGGAAGGAACCAGGGATCTGAACACTCCTGTGACAGTAACTTAGTGAAGTCAGAATTCATAAAGGTTCACTAACTTCTAAACCCAGAATGGGCCTACAGTGAGGGCAAGACACGACAGTGACAAAATATAACAAAAATGACCATCAAGAGCTCAGCCCAAGGGAAGGCTTTTCCATCAGTGTTCAGATTAGAATACGAGTTTCCAGAATTCTAAAACTGGTTGCTAACTCACACGCTTGGGGGAAAATACAAATGACCCAGGAGTGTTCTGTTTCCAAAGTCCATCCATTAGAGGGAGTGACTTTTCGTCTGCTTTATCTGCCAAGCCGCTTGCTGGGTCCAGAACTCTTTTAAAAGGCCAAGGGATACACAGGAGGATCTCTCTCCAAGGGCTTCGTTTACAGGCTGGTTGAGAGTTCGTCTCTGTAAAGCACTGCCGGGAAGGAGTCCAGCACGATGCTCCCATCAGCCAGCCCCGGAGGGGACCCAGTGCGGGACACTCCCTGAGCCTGACTCCTCCAGCAGTGCGGTATGGGTTGCATGCAGGGGAACCAGAAGAATACAGGGAACAGCAATGAACTGCCATCTGGAAACCTGGATTTGACTTGACCTCCTTGGCTGTGGGCAAACTGCTCAACCCCTTTGAGCCTCCATATTCCTCATGTAAAAAGGGGGTGCTCACCCCCTGAAGTACAGATCCCAGCATAGGTGAAAACTTCAGCATACAGCTGGCTGTCAATAAATGCTCCAAAATCATTAATTCTTACAACCAGGGACTAATAGGATGAGCCCAGGGAGTTCCCTTTGGGTCGCTGACCCCTAGCTGGGGGTCTGTCTTTAGCGGGGCTAAGGCTTCGGTCGGCGTTCACAGAATGAGCGCTGACTCCGTGCGATTCTTCGGACACCCTGTCAAGGCCTCCGAGAAGCAGCTGTGCCCTCTTCGAGACCTAGAGGAAGCCAGCCTTGGCCTGGTCCTTCACTCTGCCCAGGGCGAGATGGTTCAGGGGGCTGGCCCCCGGGCGGGTGTTGAGACGGCAAAGCACCGATCCTGCGGCCCTGGGAGCAGCTCCCCTCCCTCCTCTCCCCTCCCCAGTCCTGCAGCTTCCCTCTCTCCCCCTCCCCAATCCGACACGTGGGAGCAGACCCCTTCCCACCCCTCCCCGCCCTCGCTCCCCAGTGCCCCGCAGGGCTGGGGCCCGGCACACACGCACGGATGCCCGCACCCTCTGCGTCTGCTGGCGACACTCGCCTTCCCTCTTTTCACCTTCATGAGAGAGAATTCTGCCACTATAAACCTTTCCAAGAAAGGGGAAAACGCTCTGCAGAGAGAAGTGCTCCACGCGTCCTTTTCCTTTTTCCGTTTGTATTCACTGTCTTCTGTCTTCTTCGATTTTCTAGAATCTCCCTGACCCACGCGTCTCTTTTCTTCCTCTCCCGCAGGCTTCCCTACCAGTTAGGGCCCTGCCCGCCGAGCCCACCTCCCAGCCCCTGGCTCGCGCGGCTCCCCACGGCGCCCCCACCCCTCTCTCTCTCTCTCTCTCATTCACACACACACACACACACACACACACACACACCCTCCCGGTGTGTCAGCGCCCTGGGACAGACACACACACACACACACACCCTCCCGGTGTGTCAGCGCCCTGGTCCCAGCAGCACCATAATGGTGTCTCTGCAGTGCCTTCCATCTCCATGGTAACGGGCGCTTGCAGGCACTACAGACAGACACAGCCCTCTCTGTGGCTAGTGCCTGTCAATCCACATGCGAGTGCATGTGCTTAAAATAGAAGTTCTGCGAATAAAAACAGCAATTAGGGAAACCTGGAAATCTTTCTGAATGCAGATTCATTTAGCGGTGCTCCAACTGACTCCCTGTCACACTGTCTTATTCCACCATGGTCCCTGGCAGAGGCGTGGAAAGCCAGCACGCCAGTTCTCCCTGGAAACAATGCCTCCTGCAAGCGGGATTAGCCGTCCTTGGGGGCTTGGGGGTGAGGAGGATCCCCAATAACAGGTGTGGCTCTGGCAGTCCCTTTAGAAAATCTGATACTGATCCCCTTCTCTGCTTCAAAAACAAAATGAGATGCTTAAAACACAGAATAGGAGAAGAGGGAATATTTAGGAAATGATCAGTGACATGCAATTCCAAAGAAGCTGAAGCAGAAATAGCAGGAAAGTCGAAGAGGCTATGAAGGGAAGCGGCTGCAGGGTCTGCTTATTTTGCGATTAGCAAAGCATGTAAGTGATTGGCAGGTAATTGACAGCCCCGCAGGCACCAGCAAAGCGGTTACTGCACGGAGGGGGCGCTGCAGCTTGGCCCCAGGGGGTGAGGGACTTGGTGGCAGGCAGACCCAAGGCTAGGCTGGCCGGGATGGGCCACCGAGTCCCCACTGCCTCTCCCGGGCCCTCTACTCTTCCCTTTCCAGAATCATCCTCCCCTCGGTCCGGGCGCCAGTGACCAGAACGTTAGGGGCTCATTATAACATTTATAATCGTCTCAAAGAGGAATTTATTCTGATGGAAGAAACCGATATTTTATCAGGAAGAAATTCACATCCTCTGTACAGAAGCATTACTATTCTTATTCATCCCCAGATTCAAAGAGAAGTTTTATAAAAATCTGAATAATCACCAGAGCACAAGAGTTCCTAAGGTCTAGCCCCTCTTAGGAAATGGACAAAGTACATGATCCCCGTTTTACAGGACGAGGTGAGGGAGGGCCAGGAAGCTGAGGACTCAGTCCCGAACTCAGTCCAGTAAGTGACCCCTTAAATCCTGGGATACTTTCTTCCCATTACACCTTCTCATGGGTATCTGTTCGGCTTTCATTGTTCTATCTTGGCTTGGTACATACTTTTCATCAGATCTGAATAGCCAGCTAAAATTAAAAGCACCTATCGAGGATGTAGAATTGAACACCTCCTTCACAGACAGAGCAGTATTCATAAGTTGGTTGAGACCAGCTTCTAGGGACGGTGTTTCGTGCAGACCTCCGGCAGGTCTCTGCACCCACCATGCTTCTCTAAAGGGGTCAGGGCTGGAGAAATGCAGACGCCGCTGCAACCCTTGGGGCCTCAGGAGGCAGACCAGGATCCTTCCGTGAGCAGCAGGCTGCACTTCTCAGCAGACCCACCCTTGGCTTCTCAGTGTGTAAACCAGCCAGGAACAGCGTGTTCCCTGTGTGCTGAGCACAGGGATGGGCTCGGGGCGGGGAGACCTGCAGAGTAAAGGGGAACGTGATAGGAAGGCAGGCCCTGTTGCCTCAAGGAGGACTGGATAATTAAAAAGTCATTTATGATTGCACCGAGAAGCTTTAATGTTTTTATGAAAGGTTCTTCATTTTCTTCGTGACATTTTGCGTTGAAAAATCTTAAGGTTACTTGCCCTGGTGTCTCATAAGCTGAGCAGAGAAAAGGGTGGGCCGTGTGCCCCGTATGGTCTGCGGATGGGCTGAGAATGAAACCGCGATAGTGACTTCTCCATAAAGGCAACGACATCCCCACAGCCTCTCACACAGCCGCAGGAGACATCCATCAGGGGCCTGCACCCAGAGGCAGCTATGCAAGACCCCCTGGGAGGACTTGGGCAGGTCACTGAGAGACCGGGGCCCACTGGGCCGGCCGTCTGCCAAAGCACCGGGTCTGTCCCCTTCCTCCGCAAAGTGAACTCCTGCAGGATGGACCTGGTCCAGCTGCTTCCTGCAGCCGACCCTCGTTTATTCCTCACAGGAGGTTTATTCAGGGGAGGGGGAGACCTCAGCAGGCTTAACCAAGAGAGAGGCTTGCTTTTTTCACTCAGAGCAGTCAGGTGCTAGACGCTGGGCTTGACCTTTCTGCACACATTGTCTGATTTCATAGTTACACTTACCTGAGAAGGGTCCCTGACCATCTCGGTACAGACGAAACGGAAGGAGACTGCCCCAGTGGTGAGCCATAAGGGGGGTACCCAGGCGGAACCCCAGCCGATAAAACTTGGTTCTTTTCCCTCAGATTTCAGGCAACCCAATGCTGTGTGCTTCAAAGGCCAAAAGCTTACAGTGTGAAGGGTTTCTTTTCTAACGCAGGACGCGTGTCCGAGCATAGCTAGGGTTCTCATTGCAGGATCTGCTTCCCACTTCCTCTCCACCAGCCCCAGGGTTTCCTGGCCTCGGCTTGGCCGACTGCACCTTGCGCTCATGAGGGCAGGGCCGGCCTCCTACTGGACCCCACTCTGGGGCCCTCCCCGCCCCTTCTGTCACTTCTCTTTCTCCTGGAACCTCCCCGCTCAGCCAGCCCCTGTGTTTCCTCCTTCAGTCAGTGACTGGGGCACCGCCAGCCCCAGGCCTCCGGCTGCAGAGAGCGGCCCCCGAGTGGGACGGGCGCCCAGCCTGCAGGTGCTGCGTGTCACTCCCGCAGGAGGCGGCGGGTGGGGGGCCCCTACTTGTACCAGTGCTGCGCTGCCGGCTGCTCTCGGCATCCCTCACCCCACTACCACCGCTCTCCCCGCGTCCCAGGAAAGCCACCGGGCAGCTGTCCCACACTGGCGCCCCATCGTTCTGCGGCCCACCAGCTCAGAGTTGGGGGGATAAAAAATATTCTCACTTTCTGATTCACATCCTACAGCTTACTACTCATTTTGCCATTCATGAAAACCCTAAGGAGCGGCCTAACAGCGCCTCCCTGCTGCCTGCAGATGGCCTTCCCCTTCTCATTCTGTCTCCATCCGTGGTTCTGTTTTTCAGCAGCTGACCCCAAGTTACGGAAACTGGTTCCGCCTCACTATCTTCTGGAATGCTAGCGCGTCTTGATAAACAGCAGTTTCCATGGCGATGACAAGGGAACGTTACCCATGTTGCAGTGAGCTTCTGATTTTTATCCTGAACCATTAGCTTTCACCCACAGCTCATTCATTATGCATGTGGAGTAAAGAAACGGCTGCAGCCCAGTGCGTTTCAGGAGACCCGCGTGAGCAGGGCCACACCCGGCCAGGAGGGGAGCCGACTCCAGGCGGTAAGAGCCACTGGGAACCTCCAGCCTATGGGCACAGCCTCCACAAGGCGAATCTACCCTCCCAACAAATGCTAAGTGAGGGACGTTATAAATTATCCCATGATTAGAGGGTAACAGGCACAGCATCTCTGCCATGTTCTCTATCTCCCATGCCCACCACACATGGCCCTGATCTGAGCTGACTCCCTTCAGCTCCCTTAGGACATATGTGCACCAGAAAACTATGATTTTTTGTCATAAAATCACGTGCTTTGGAATTTCAAAACATGACCTTTAAAGAGACTTCTTCACATTTATCACCTTCAAGGAAATAAGGAACTGATAGGTGATAAACAAGAGTTAGTAGGGGCCAGATGGGATCACTGCCCTAGGAATTCCTAATACTGTAAAATCATTTTTTTTTTAAAAAAAGCACAGCTCCGAGGTAGCCAGTTTTAATTATGTTCTTTTATATACATCCAATAAGCATGAAAATTATATCTGAAGACAACACACCTGGGAAGAGACTGTAATGAGCACAGAAAATACATGCACCACCCTGGGTCTTTGTTCTCAGCAAAGTCTCCCTTTTAAAACCATGGATTCATTGTTCCCAGGGATATAACAATAGGCTGAATATCAGAGTACAATCTGTACTAATACTAAATATCAACACAAGATTCTTTTAAAGCTAATATTTGTGTGTGGAAGTAATGTATTTTCTGATACTAAAAAATTATGGCACCTATTCATTGCTTATATTTTGCAATATCACAGCCCCACAGGAACCACTCTTCAGATTCTGAAATAATCCTTTCCACATCCCGCCTTGCTTGGAGACTGCTAACAACGGCAGAGAATTTAAAGGCAGTCCAAGATTTTCCAGAGCTCAGCAGCTTTGTGAGTCAATCAAGGCCTAGGACCAGGTCTGAGTCATCAAGGGGTTTAAACTTCAGCCACGTACTTTAAAGTACTGAAAGATGAGAGAGGTAGCTTGGCACCAGGTCAGCGAGGAAACAGGCTCCTTTTCCTACTGAGTGAAAAAGCACCTTTGCCACATGGCTAAGGTGGGGAATTTGCTAGGACCCTGCAAAAAGTCTCATATTTCCAGGGACTGTGGAATATTACGTCTCCCCTTACCAAGGGGACGCCCTTGAACATCAATCACATTTGGCCCCTTCGTCTCTGTCCTCCCTCTGCCTGGAGGGTCCCTCGTGGTCCCTCTGACGATCTTCTGCTTCACAGGCCCCAGTTCTGTCTCCATAGCAGGCCTTTCCTGGCCACTCCCAACCGCATGTTTGTGGCCTCCTCTGAAGGCACTGTGACTGGCTCTCAAATGACAGACTTTTCTTCCCCTGGGTCCTAGATACAGACTCCAGAGCATTTACTTGAGTAAGTGCATATGAGTTCAGGACAGGCTGGGGCATCTCCAGGCCCCTCCCAGCACCCGGGGAGAGCTGTCTACACTCACTGACCACTCCTGGTTAAGTCAGGGCAGATGCTTCTAAGCCCACTGTGAACTCCATCCCTTCACATTATACACAGTATCTACCACATAGGCCTGGAGAATAAAAAACTGACTGTGGGGAATGACATTTTCAAATTCCTGCAATGTGTCCTCACAGCTTCCGTTTCCTTTGTGACCTGGGGTCCTGAAGGGGCGAGGACAGGTTCTCTCCTTGGCAAAACAGGTCTGGCTCAAGAGCTTCTGGTGAGTGTGAGCTGCCCGCCCTGCTCTCACCTCCCACACCAAGTCCCTCATCTACTTGCAAGGAACGCTAAGAAGGTTTTAGCAGAGCCTTGATGAAGCTTAATGCCTGGAACATGCCACATACATCGCCTAAGATGGCAAAAAGAAAAAACACACACAAAAAAACAACGAAATGACATTTCTAAACATGAAAATTATGTCTTAGGATTTTACTGACCTGAATATATTTTGGGTTAATTGCTACTCCGAGAAACCCAATGAGAAGGGACCACAAAGGGCCAAATGCTGTCTGACGTGCAGCTAAGTCACAGACAGTGACTCGGCTCCCGCAGACCTTTCTCGTTTGCACTTCCCCCTAGAATCCTCCACTGTTGCCAACATTTGTGTCTGTTGTTTTGAAACCCAAAGCAGTCTGACCCCACTTGGGAGACAAATCATCCCCTTGGGTGTTTTTAAAGGCTCCCTAGATCTCCTGACAGACTGTCCACACTCACGTTTCTAAAATGAAGAATCACAGTGCAACACGTGGGCCCTGCCAGGAGGAAGCCACCACTCCTTCCCTTGCTTTCTTTAAGAGAAAACCTTTTATATCTGAGCTCAAGGAAGAACAAAAGGTAAAATTGGAGGGACACAGAGGCCCCTTTGTGCATTCCTAAATTCCTACTGGAAATCTACACCTGGCACCCCATTGTCACCTCCAACCTTAAAATCCACAGTCACTTGCCTTTCCCCACACTGAGGCTCCTTGCTGGCTTTCCCCTCCTTGTCACTGACACCAGACGGTCCCTGTTTCAACACCTTAGTATCTTTCATGTCCAATAGGATCACAGGTCCTGTTTGCCTGGGATGGTCCTGGTTTTGCCTGTTTTCTTGGCATTCAGACATGTTTAGCATTTGTTCTAGAAGTCCCCCCACAGCTGGACACCAAACTATATGCTCCATGTTTCCTCTTTTCCCCCCAAATCTTGATTTTTCCTTTGTGATATTTGGCAGACCCTCCTTCATTTCAATCCCATCTTTATGAGCTGCACGGATATCGTCTTCCCCTGTGTGTGATCTCCAATGTCTAATTAATTAAACCCATGCATCTGCTGCTCTAAAGCCCTCAACTTCTTATTATTTAATGGATAAGGTGTAAATCCAATTCTTCAGGATCTTTCACACGGTGACCCTTATGCTGTTTTTCCAGCCATGTTTCCAATTACTTCTTCATATAACATGTGAGTCCAACAAGTTGCTTGCTTGGACTTCACCTATTCTGTGCCCTGGCTTTGCAGTCCCACTGCACAGTCTGCTCCTGCTCTTTCATCTAAGACCCAGTCTCCTCACAAGACCCAACTCAAGTCCTCCCTAGAACTTCCTCTGCTGTCCCCTGCCCGCAGCCACCACTCCTAGTTGACGTTCCTGCGTCAGGAACCCCCCTGAACAACGAATCTGGCACTTAGCAGAGCCCACCTTCCGTTCTTCTCTGTCTCTTGCACGTCTCTGTTCTCTCTCTCCAAGTAGATCTTAAGCTCCCCAAGGGCAGGGACCTTATAATTCTCTCCTCAACAGACACAAAAGTCTGCTCACAGCAGGCCCGAGGTAATAGGAAATATAGGACAAGCACAGGACTTAGCATGTCGTAGATTTTTCAGGTACTGACTGAACTTTGGGGCAGGGGCTTAACTTCTCATCCTCAGTTTCCACATGTATACAGTGGGGTTGATGGGGATGAAACGCCTGCCTTGCCTGCATTACAAGTCATTATGTGGGGCAGGTGAGTCTGCTACACGTTACAGAATCCTATACACATGGGGAATGAACTTCTCTTCATAACGGTAATATTAATGCTCTCGAGCCCACAACCTAATCAGAACTCATAGCACGTAATGCTTCAGGCACGTATCATTAGGACCTGAACTGACGGCAGGCTGGGCAGTCACCACAGGATTCAAATTCAGCTGCCTTCTCTGAATACTCAGGAAAAGGGGACTAGGAAATGCACTGGTCTTGAAGTTACCATATTTCATTTCCTCTTTTCGACACCCAAGTCTTAAAAAAGCTGGAATATGAAAGGCAGGAAGAACGGAGGAAGGGAGCCAGCTAACATGCTAGTTCTGCTAGCATTTCAGACTACTTTCAACTCCTTTTCTCTCGTCTGCAATACATCCTTTTGAGATGTCGGAACCACCGCTGTGAGCCCTCTGAAAAGAAGAAACAGGGTGGAAGTAGCATGCAGCCTAAGAAAACAAAACACAGAAAAAACCTAAGCCATTGGGTAGGGGTAGACTCAGGGCCTGGTAGTTTTGTTTTGGAATGAACCACACTTAACAATTCCAGCTCCATGCTTGACGGAGGCATTCCAGCTCTGCGGCTCTTCTGGAACTCACCATGCAGCAGAAGTCTGTGCCTTGATTCATGCTTGTGGCAGGACTCAAGTGAATTAGTCAGATAAAATGCCGCGTGTGAAAGTAGGAAAGGCGTCCTTCTGAAGCTGCTTTTTCTTCAGGAATCCCCGCACCACGGAATCAGTGATCAGAGTAGAGCCCACAAGCAAAATCTTGAAAGAATAATGCTCAACTGACCTCAAACCGCACATTCTTCATAAAACATCCTCACGTCAGCTTACAAGGTGATATAAGGCACCAATTTTGCAAGAGAGTTTGCCCCGATATTTTTGGTAAGTATCCTAAAAATAAAAGGAGGAAGCCAACTGGAGGAGCTGTCTGTCCCTTTAGAAAAAATATTTCACATTCCTTCAAGCTTTATTATCAATGATTGGCTTAGATGAATCAGAGGCTTCCAGCAGCTTTTACCCAAGACCAGATTTGACAAACGTGGCATTATCTGGGCAGAGTTCAGGCTCTGACTCAGTCTTCAGATGTCTGGCACTGTACATGAACTTATGAACCTGACCTGAAGCTATTATGGGCTTTAACATTTCCAAGCCACTGCGTCATTAAGCAACTAGCATGCGATGGTGTGGCTCGCTCGCGCACCGCCCAAACACCGCAAGGCATTCCGAGGCTGGGACATAAATCAGCAAAGAAAGGCACAGAGGATAGCAGTTAAAAATGGCCCATCATTTTGATCCATTCAAAAGCACATAGGTTGTGGAGACTTGATAATGGGGGGAGTCTAGTAACCATAATGTTGCTCATGTAATTGTACATGAATGATACTGAAATAAAAAAAAAATTTTAAAGAACTACAATCAAAACATTAAAAAAAAGCACATAGATTGTAACTGTAACACATTCAATTTGGAAATGGAGATATGCCACAAATTCAGAAAGCTATGAAGCACAGTTCGTTGTTCATCAAATAGCATATGCTCAACTTTTTTTTCTAAGTGTTTTTAAAGGTAGCTTGGTAGTTATAGAGTTTCTCCCTTTTCTTTTTAAACCTCTTCTCCAGTAGAATAAAGATCAAGAAAAGAGAGATTCTATGTTCAGTTATAACTACAAGGGTTTTCTTTTTTATATCAAATTACTGGTATTCACTCATTTTTTCCAATATCATATTGGAAAGATAAAAGCTAAGGGCCTTAGTCTGAAAGCCTTCAGTGGAGGAAATTACTTAATGTTTAAGTGAACTAAGTTCACTTTATTACTAAATCTGATGTTATACATTTTCAATGTCCTGGTTGTTACGGGACAATCTTTTTAATAAGACACACATCAAAATATAATAAAAGGAATAAAGAAGAGGAAACCAATCTGGTAACTTTACTAGCAAACCAGATGAAAAAGGGCACTTCTGCTTTTCCATAAATCTTCCTTTATTTTTACTGAGACCAGTTTGAATACTGAGGCCCTTCAAGTTCATCAGTGATCAACAGGAAATTATCGTAATGAGAATTTCCCTTCTCCCTAAGTCATAGACAGAACACTGTCTTTTCTGACAAAATCCAAAGAGGGTAAATAACAGAAGATTGCTTATTTTTAGAGGCAGGCTGAGATAGACAACCTGAAGGAATATAAGTTAACCCAAGGATGAGATCATGAAGGGTTTCCATAAATCTTTGTGTCCTCACTGGTACTGCAAATGCAAACCTAGTTGAAATGTTTCAGACACAAGCAAGCAGATTAAAAGAGTTTGCCTAAAATACCCTCTAAATTAGACTTTTCTTAAGGCTAACATACTTTTGCTCTACTTTGAATTTAAATAAGGTCATCAATGCTTTAAGTAGGAGGAGCGGAGGAAGACCTCTTCCTTGGAATTCACTCAGTTGTGCCAGTACTGCAAACGGCACATGCCATCCATTCCCACCTGTGGTGGCTAAATGATGAGTCAACTATGCTGGACCCTGGTGCCCAGATATGTGGTCAAACGCTATTCTGTAGGTTTCAGTGAGGGGTTTTCACATGAGATTATCATTTTAAGAACAGTAACTTTGAGTAAAACAGATTGCCCTCCACAGTGCAGGTGGGCCTTATCTAATCAGTTGAAGGCCTGGCTATCACAAGACTGACCTCCTCCAGCAAGAGAGAATTCTATCAGCAGACAACCTTCAGACTTGAATTGCAATTTCTCGAAGTGTCCAGCCTGGTGGTCCACCCTGAAGATTTTAGACTTGCCAGCCTTGATTGTCACATAAGCCGACTCCCTAAAACAAACACACACACACACACACACACACACACATACACACACACACACACTCTCTCTCTCTCTCTCATCCTATTCGTTCTGTTTCTCTGGGAAACCCTGACAGACATACCACTTATCTGAAGAGTTATTATCCACTCTGCCTCACCCTCTTGTTCTATCTCTATGGACAGCATAGCTTTATTTATGCACATTTAACACTGACAGTGGGCCTTCAATCACTTGGCCACAAAGTTATATAGCTATTTACTGAGAGCGTTTTTGCTTTTTTAACACTCTGATTGCTGTGTTATTTATTTTGCATGCAGTTAAATCCTTTAAAGCCCTTCATCTCTCCGCTGCACCTGCATGAAGGAAAATAGTCTCTTCCTAGTGAGGCAAGAAACCTAATGAAGCTTTGAGACACAGGAGGTGGAAAAGCCAGTTTCCAAAGTGGTTTCTTTCTCTTGGGGCTACATCTGTGATTCAAAATTAATTCTGAGAACAGACTCATCCTCAAAATGCAAAGCCAAGGATATAGCCCATCTTTGGTGATCTCATGACCCTCTCCACCAAGCGTGAGCGATACCGTCTGGATCAAGTTGTTTTGAACGGTAAGGAAATACGGGAATACATTATTGATGAAGGCAGGTCCCAATCTAACTAAAACCTAGACAGATAATGATTATCTCTAATCTCTCCTCTCATTTCCCATCCTATGGGGGGGAAATCATGGTAAAGCAATAAGTCGAAAACTTGATTTGTGACAAAGGACATTTTCCCTTTGCTGGCTTTTTCCAGTGTGAATGGAACAAACAAGGCTGTCATTTCAAGGGCTGATTTCATT
Organism: Phataginus tricuspis; assembly: GCA_029783875.1. NCBI lineage: Eukaryota > Metazoa > Chordata > Mammalia > Pholidota > Manidae > Phataginus > Phataginus tricuspis. The sequence continues at coordinate 4,411,453 of JAQQAC010002067.1, read as the reverse complement.
TAACAAAGGAAAACAGTTCAAAAGTCAATCACATGTCTACATCTATCAGTAATTTTTCATACCAATGGTCATGAGGTGCTGGTGGCCAGTGGCCTGATCAGGTTCTCTGACTAGACTGAAAATGACTGGTTTGCAGTGAAAACATTCTTTCTTATCCAGAAAGTTCCAAATGAGGCTCTAAGTCATGAGGCTTGCAATGCAATGGTATTTACATTAGATTTTTTTTTTAAGCAAACAAAACACCAAAGTATGCTTCCCATGGATTAGTTACTGTCGATCGCTTTCTTGCATTATACAGAAATACCTCAGCTAATGGATTGCTTCAGTCCCAGGTGTTCTAGCTAGCTTGAAGCAGCAGTCTGAAGGTTAGTATTTTGGCTTCAAGTTTTATTACTGAAAATTTATCTAAAATACGACCAGTCTATTTTCCTGCGAAGTAAGGTCAGCAGTTTCTCTTGCTCTGATCGCTGATCCAGACAGTGTCTGCTAGCACCACAGAATAAATTCTGGCATGCTGTCCTCTCACTGACTTTAGTTACTGACACCCTTTTTGAGTGTATCTGTATTCATTCAAATGACCAGAAGTCAAAAAAAAAATAAGTAAAATTAAATTTAAGTAAAATTAAACATTGTGTGAAATGGTAGGAGTCTTAGAAGAAAAAATGGCTATACCAATGTCCTTAAGATAACATAGAAAACATGACATAATGTATTCCTTCCATCCCAGCACACGAAACACTTTGATCAATGATTATTAAAGTGGAAGCCCTTTTGCACAAGCTGATTTTTAATATCCTGAGAAAAAGAAATGTAAGCAGCCAACTCTGCATTGGTTACCTGGTGTGACCACAGGTCACCTCACACCCACATCAATGGGTCCCCAATTCTCCAGCCTTCTCACCTTACCACTCTTCCTTTCACTGTACTTCAGCCCCTCCAAATCATCATACTTACTGGACACCAAACCCTGAGATCCTCTCTGACCACAGGCTTCCAGGTTTCTAGCCACCCTCCTCCCTCAGTCCTGCCCACGGTCCTCCACCCTGATCATGGCTTCGGCGTGGCTTCTGTCTGGACCGCATGAATGGCCATTCTAACCAGAGAATCCCTCATCAACTTAACCTTTTTTCATAACCTGTAGCTCTAGGTAATTGCATCATCTTTAATTTGAGGCTGGAACAATTTTTCCTAGAAGAAGCCAAGACTGGGTCAGCTCTGTCCCCTACACATTCAAGAAGCAAACTGCATCTCATCTGAGCCCCCATGGTCCATGGCCTTCATGTCCGAGTGACAATAAATTACTTTTCAGTAGCTCTATTTGCGTTCTCCAGCGCGTGTATAGACAGACACAGATCTAGATGAGGAGATTTATTATAGGGATTGGCTCACCCAGTTATGGAGGCTGAGAAGTTCCCTGCCGTGCTGCCAGCAACCTGGAGAACCAGGAAAGCCAGTGCTGGAATTCAGTCTGAGTGCAAAGGCCCGAGAACTCAGGGGGCCACTGGTATAAGTCATCAGGCCAATGAATCAGGAGCCCCAGGGTCTGAGGGCAGGAGATGATGGATGTCCCAGCTCAAGAAGAAAAGAGAGAGAATTTGCTCTTCCTCCATCTTTTTGTTCCAATTAGGGCCACAGTGGGTTGAAGGATGCCCACCCACATTTGTGAGGGCAGATATCTTTTCCTCAGTCTACTGAATCAAATTATAATTTCTCCCAGAAACAATCTTTCAGACACACCCAGAAATAATGTTTTACCGACTATCAGGGCATCCCTTAGGCCAGTCAAGTTGACAGATTAAATTAACCATCATGGTAGCCATTACCGGTCTACAACAGGTGTCTGGTGACTTAGCCCAGTCCTCATAAACGTGCCTTCCGCCCTCCTGGAACTCCCTGGGATTGTACCTTATTCTCTTCTCCCTTCGGATTTTGGGACATGATAGGTCCCTCACCTTCCGAACACGAAATCCTCAATCTGGGCTCTTGATATCCCTTTTTCTACTCGCCAGGAGTCCTCTCTCCCCTAGACAGTGAACTTGCTTACACCACCCTTACCCCAAAACAGAACTAAGCCATCCACCTGCCTGGCCCCCCGAGCTCCCCTCCACTTTACCACCAAGTCTTCCGGGCACACAGTCCACGCACTGACAACCTGGCTTCCTTTGCATCACCTTCTGTGTGCCCCCCTCAGCTGGCAGCCTGCCAAGCCAGCAGCTGCTTGGATCTGCACTGAACCCAGTCCCCACCACATGATGACGTAGAGTGTCCCCCCCATTTCTCCCCACACCTCACTCTCCCAGGCTTATACTCAGCATCGTTGGTGCCTGCGGGGTGTCGGCTCTCCTACTGGTCTCTCACCAAGCACTGAGTGATAGAGACTTTACTGACTGTCTGGGGCTCAAAGAAGGGGCATTTCACTGGCTGCACACTCTTCCTCCCTCTCTTCCTAGATCTTTACTAGGCAACCAAAACATTTCTTTTCTCTCCCTCTACCCTTTTGGCTATCATATCTTTGCACGGAAACTAGCTTAGTGCCATGCACATCACAGACTTCCAGTAACAATTTGATGAACTAGAGTGAACATAGGTGTATTTTTATTATGTTAAGTATCGTGTGGGGCTTTGATCAAATTATGAACATTAAAAAGATGATAGAGGAGTATCATAGAGGTCAGATAAGGTACCATAAGGTAAGATATTCAGTGTGCCCCACCATAACTTGGGGATTAAACAGCCGGGATCCTCTCCCCTGCACCCAGTTACAGAGACCAGGGCCTGCCAGAGAGCTTAATGATTGTTTATTGAATGAATAAATAAATGAATGAGTGATATATTATCAAGCTTGCTTTTATAAGAAGATCTCTCTTTAGGGTTTAAAAAAATCATTAATATATTAAAGGTACAGGACACAAATGGAAAGATGATTAAGTCTTTACATAAAATAATGGTATTGTGGTTATGCTTTAAAAGAAAATGTTTTCTTAGAGACACACTGAAAAACATTTCCAGATGAAATAAAGATGTGTAGCACAGAAAGGGGTGCAGTAAATGAGGTTGCCGTTGCTAAAGGTTTGACTACTGAAGTGTGTGGAACATCAGTACTTTCTAGGCAGTGAACCCAATGGTACAGGAACAAGGTAAGAGCTCATTTCAATGGTGACAAAGGGGTTTGATTCTCGGGAATGATTTTTAAATTCCCCAAATTAATCTCTGCCTCCAAAAATAGCCTTGTCTGTGGACCTGCATTCCCCGAGATCCTCTGTGAGCTCACAGCTGTGGGGAGCTGAACCCGAATCCCCATATCTCCCAATGTCACCCCCACCAGCCCTTGCGGTGAAAGCCAATAGTGGTAGCGGTGACCTCAACCTGTTTTCCCTTCTCCCCTTTGTTTTTCTCCCCTCAAGGACATCTTGGAATAGGACAACCCTGCCCTTTAGCCTCTGGCCTAGCATGACACCTTCCTTCCACCTGACCTAGCAAGGCCTTCCTGCCGGCGTCAGGGAGACGGGCCCTTTAGCCTGAAGCCTCTGGCTTTCGTTCTTTCCAGCTCTGTTTTTCTTGTCATAAACAGACAGCCATGAGGAGGCTGGAATTTAAAAACAGTAGTGTTAAAATGAACTAAATTCCTTTCTCCTTGTTACAGATACCTGAGGTTTAAGTATGCCCTAGTACCCGACTCCTCCGGGAGGCAATTGGCAAGAGAACTCTCGGGAGGTCGTCTGGAAGGATGTGCTCAGGCCTGGGGCCTCCAGTCAGAGCTGATTCTAGACTACTGTTTATAGAATGACGGCCTTTTATCCAAAAACAGTCCTTGCTGCAATCTCCCCATCAGCCCTAAAATATTCCAAGCTCCAGGGAGCAAGTCTTTGGCATCTAGGACAGCGACGCACTCGACGTGGCTGGAAAGGGCAGGAGGCTGGGTGATCTTCAGCCCCAAGTCAGGCAAGCACTTTTCCCACGTCACCCCTGACCTTGCTTACCAACTCCACGCGCAGGGCCTGGCCCGCCCTAGTCCCTCCTTCCGTCTAATCCTCAAGGCCAGCCTTACAGCCCACACAGTCCAAGAGGCCATGTCAGCACCCCTCCTCGGCAATGACCTCCTCCTCCTCCTAAAGCCCTCGTTGGGCACTTACTCTCTCGTGTCACTTCCTTTTTTCCTGGGAGTCCCAGGGTTTCATAACTTGAGGGCAGAAACAAGGCAGCTTTCTTGGATCCCAAGCTCCTAGCACAGATCTGGGCGTGTCCCAGTTCACTAGGGATGAGGAGGGACGAAGCCAGGCTTCTGGTCTACCTTGATCTCGCCGAACCACACACATCAGCAGCTGCCCAGTAGGGGACATGCACCGTAACCCGATGGCTGTCTAATTTGTAAGAACTCTCGCTTACAAATCTGCATTAAGAGAAGGATGCCATATTTTTGTATCTAAAAACTCATTTTTAAATATTATAGACCTTAGCATTTTATTCCATTGATATACCATCACTGAAATTATTGGAAGTCACTTAAATTTCAAAGCCTTTAAAATGTCATTTGACATGTACTTATTTGGGAACTAGGAGAGAGTTAGGCATCGTAAATAAAATGAAGTTTTCTAGAGCAATCACCTCATGTTAACCATATTATATTTTCCGCAGCACAAAAATGGAAAAAAACCCCGATTATCGTTTTCTTACATATAAGTGCAGGGTCATCGATGACTTGATTTGATATTGCCAGCACTTAACACACAGCTGACATTCAATACACATTAGTTAATGAATGAACGAATATGAAGTTTATTCACACAGCCCGTATTTTCAACATATTAAGAATGCACTGTATACACTGCTATAAAATTAAATCTGTACAGAAGCGATGCTTTAGCAGCAGAACAAAACACACTGTTGAAAGGAACATCTAATAGCAAAAGATGGTGCTACCTTTTTAAATGGACAATGACTCTTCCAACATCACCAGAGTAATAGTTTAGTGGAAAGAACCGGCTGTAGGGAATCAGGAGATGGGCTCCAGGCACTTCTTGGTTTATGTGATCTTGTGCTGGACATTTCACTCCCCTGGCCCCAGTCTCCTCATCGGCTCCTCTCCATCCCTGACATTATAAGATTATACGGCTCCTTCAGCACGAACACTGACAACACATTCCTTCTTGGCTAGAACACATCTCATTGACTTTGGTTAAACAGAAAAGACGTGTGGCGTGGAAAAGGCTTGTACACTAAAAGTGCCAAAGTTATGAGATGCAGGGGACTGGTTTGAGGACTGGATTAAAAAATATATAAAACTCCTCTCTCAACAAAGCCTTCCTTTGAGTTTGTTTTGATTTGGTGAGGTAATTTTTTTTTTCCTTGGGAGATGAAAGGTCAGAACCCATAGTCTGGATCTTATTGAATCCCTCTTCATTAACTGGGAAAGAAAGCACAGCATTGTGCAGATCAAGCTAATGGGCGTTGTGCTGGGTTTCTTTTCCCTATCAGCTGCACGCCCTTTGGATGCTTTGTTGCTGTACAAAGAACTAGTTTAGCTTTGAATATCCACCTAGCCTCTTCGGCAAGTCATGATGAGGTTGGAGAAAAAACACAGCTCTTTAAAAGACAACAGCTGTACCCACAAGGCCTTATGGCCATGGCCAACTCGAGGCTGAGTTTAGGCAAGAATCAGATAGATAAGCACAGGCTTTGGTCTATTCAAGATTTGCCTTTTCTTTAGCAACCAAGGTGATAAATATTTCTTCCCATGTAAGTACAATACAGGTGATTAAACATGCTGACAACCTGTAAATTCTTTAAGTGGCTTTGATTTCCAATTTGGTCTCATCCAACTTAAGTCAGAGGACGCCTTTCACAAAACCTAGCAACAAATATCGGCTACACTAATATATGCTAGAGAATAAAAAGGAGTTTGAAACACATTCTAAAACAACCCACAGAGTTACACTTACTCTTCAAAGTTAAAAACTAACATAATCTTTTGAAGAGAGGACAAATTATTTTTTTCAATATTTGAAAAATTACCAAAATGGCAATGTTACATTACAATTACTTTTCTAATGAAGGATTTTAGCAGAAACAAATAAGGACAATTCAAGTGTAGTTTCTTACTGGGGCACACACAAAAAATTACCCTTGCTGGAAGTTAAAGAATTACAAAATAAATACTGAGGCCAGCCGAAAAATGCCATGTTCTGGCTCATCTGCAATGTGTGTGTTTATGTGTGCATGTGTGTGTCTGTGTGCGTGGATATGTGTTGTTTTTCTCAACAATCTACCATCCTTGCAGCAACTGTGTGATTTCATTATCTGTTGTTTAAAATCCTGTGGGAAGCTGACTGAATAAATTATAAACTTCTAAAAGACCAGCAGTTCTTAAGGAAATCAAAAAAGGAGCAATTCCAATTTGAGGAAAGTTCTGGCTGCATCCTGAGGGACCCTGCTCCGCACCCCGTCCTCACCCCTGACCAAAGCTGGCAGGGGTGGTCTGGGGACCCTAGGCAGGCTGGCACTGTGTCCTCTTCTCAGCTGTCTGCCTGGATTTTCTAAACAATCTGACCTCGTTTGATAATTAGAAAACAAGCTTCATAACCAAATGAATACTGTGATGCTAAACTGATTCCAATCAACCTCATGTGACTTCAGCGACTATGATGTAAATTTGCCAGGTTCTGAATGTTCTTGGAGCTAACCCTGGGAGACCAAGGAGGAAAAAACGACCTTGAAGGCATTCATGCTGCCAGAGACAGCCATGGAGAAAGAATCACAGGACTAGGAAGGGGATGATGAGATCTGTTTCCAGATCTCTGTGTGTGTGTGTATATGTGTGTATATATATATATATATATATATATATATTTGCCATCCCCAAATTACTAAGGGTTTGGAAATACATATTTTCAGACACTGCTGGAGAAATGTAAATTTTAAAAATCTCTGTGGAAAGCATTTTTATGATACATAACAAGAACCATAAGAATCTATCCAACTTAGCTTTTAATAATTTATCAGAAAGAAATATTTGAGGATATATGAAAGATTTGCTATGAGACTAGAATTCATGGCAAGATTGCTTATAAAAATGGAAAACAATTGGAAATAAAGTAAATGAGTAACAACAGGGTATTGTCAAACTAAATTAAGTTAGACACATACCAAAAAAAATCTAAAGCCTATAAAAATTATGTTAAAGAATACTGATTATTGGCATGAAAAACTGCACAATACATGGATAAGTGAAAAGGCTACAAAGTAATATATATCCACTACAATTTCATTTAAAAACCAAATGGATGCACTGAAAAGTTTGAAAGGATAGAGATTTTATGGAAGTAGATATGATTTTTAAAATTTAATTATTTGCATTACCTAATGTTTCTAAGTTTTTCTAATAATGAGCACATATTGTTTTTGCAATTAAAAATTAAAGTGTTCTTATTAAAAAGCAATGAGTAATCAAATTTTAGGTTGTGTTAACTTTACTATAGGCTGTTGGTTTGTTCTAAGAAACGATATTTGTTCCCTATTATTCCTCACGTTGAAAATGGTATTCATGGTTCTAAAAAGAAGCAAAAAGCCAAGGTTTAACTATGAAAAATCATGTAGTTGATAATAACAAAGTAATACATTTCTCCAATGTTTTGCCTTAACGTGAGTCCTTCCTTGATACTGCAAGTGAATCAGCGTCACCTGATCTTTTAAAAAGGTAAATCATATTCTGAAGTGTTTCTAATAACTCAACATATAGCCACAAAATTATCCCACTGTCTTTGGGCTTCTGCAGCCTACTTAACAATAACTTCTCGTATGTTATACAAATAATTTTTTTTTTAGTTACAAAGACAAAAACGTCACACATACTGGTCCTAGAATATCAGCTCTATGAAAACGTTCTGCTTCTATCGTTCCTGGTGGATTCCACAGCATAGAACAGGAGCTGAGACTTACGGGGACTCAATAAATATTTCTCAAATAAATGAAAGAATAAAGCTTGGAGGAGACAAACAGGAAGTGAAGAGAAGGTATATCAAGAAAACTAATACATTTCACATGTTTCTTAATAGAATACAGTCCGACAGGAACACGCCTAAGTTTCAAATAGTAATAATAGCTACTATTTACTGCCTATTGCGTGCCAAGGGCTATGTTTACTTTACCCAGTCTAATGGTCACACCAACTCTGTTGAGAATTAGTATCTGTACTTTACAGATGAAGAAAACCATGGCACAGAAATATTGAAAATTAGCATGAAACTAATAGAGACTGTTAAACCCAATGGAACACAAGTGAAATACCACCATGTAGAATTCTTTCCACAGAAAAACAGAATAAAAATTTCAAAAGCTACCTTGATTTAGAGACTTAACTGTCACATGTCATAAAACCTACACCTGAAGTTTGAATGCTAGCTGCTTGTAACAGATTATAATTTAACGGTGTAAAGCATAGGTATGTGGAAGGGTAACTGCATGGTATGCTCGAGGACATCTATTCTGCCTGTAAAGAATAACACAGATGAACAGAGGCACACAAGGGAAAGAACGCACAAAAAGCAGTTCCCACAGATTATCCCTCCCTTTTCAGAAGCCAGGAGATAAGTGGTGACCACATACAAGAAGCATTCGGTACACAGGCTCTGTCACAAAAAGCATACGTCCAACAAGCATGAACTTCTTTTGAAAGGTCAGAGCAGAAACAGTAACAGCTTTAAGGAGAGGCCGAAGTGCTTCTCTAAGGATAGGTACTAATACTTTGTAAGTGCCTTTGGAGACCTAATAAAAGAATGCAAGAAAATGTGGAGTTCCACGGCAAAGGCTGTGTCTGCTAAAGGAGAAACAGCAAACAGCAGCAGTGGCCGACAGTATCAGAGCCCAGCGTGCAGGGAGGGAGAGGCAGCATGGCACCCACAGAAACTCTCAGAGAAACCATGGGTAAAAGAAAAGGAAGACAGCTCAAAGGCACCCATTTTCCGGGGCCTAGGGAGCCCAACAGAGGGGAGGAGTGAGGGGAGTGGGGCGGCCAGGCGGGTAGACGCTTCAGAGAAATTCTAGGGGAACCTCTGGTTGAAGTTGGGAAATGGCACAAGGACGGACCCACAGAAGCCACAGGCCCACGTGAAACTGTCAAATCAGGCAGAAACACGAGACGCCGTGCCATGACATCACCAAGTTTGTATATGACTTCACAGTTCTGTGTTAACAATTCGTGACCCTCTAGTGAAAACATGTTGGCCTCCTGCACAGAAACTGCTCTGCAGTTTCCAGGTTGTAAAAGACCCCGGAGGCAGAGCTCCCCGGGAGAGGCCAAAGGAAAGGTCGGAGTTCCGAAAGCAGACACTTTAAAGGAGAAAAAAAAAATCACTTTACTTTGTTGTCTGAGACGTTGACTTGCAACCTCTCGGGCAAAAAACCTTCTAACTGACGTGACTTGGATCCAGGAGCAATTGCGAAAGATAAAAGAGTAGAAATTTCAGAGCCAGGGGACCAGGGTTTGGTGCACAAAGCCAGCTGAGCTCAGTCAAGTAATTTGTACTCTCTTGGCTTAAGTGTGTCATTCTGCAAAATGGGATAATGATAACGAGAATCAGTAAGATGGTGACCATGTGAAAAATGTCTCAGTGCCTTTTAAATTCTTTGTAAATATGGAAATGTCTTAATTGCTGTTTCCTATGCTTACACTCGTAATTCTTTGCAGCTTCCATGGTGATTTTTTTACCTCACTTGATAAAAAGTTAACACCATTCAGGGAAAGTTTTTGCCATTTAGGAAAAGTAAGCACGCCAGAGAGGAGAATGATACCCAGTGTCCAGCAAGGCTTGTTTGTCAACTGTGTGGTGTGCGTCAGACTAGCAAAACCATGGACTGACCTGACCGCTCACCATTCCAGCTGTGCGTCCAAGAAATTTCATATTACCATATATCAAGGACCTTTAAGAATAGGTCCAAACACCTGTAATCATGAATATCAAACCCATGAATGCCAAGAGGGCCTTCTTGCCAATAAAGCTTAATTGAGATTTTTATTATTTCGCGAGCAGGAGTGCCAGCCAGCAAATGCCATCGGCGTGTTCTAGAGTACGACTGCTGGGCTACAAGGCTGCAGTAACACAGACTTGAGGGTAGGATTAAACGGTCTTGATATCTTAAAACCTTGACCCAAGCTCTGTATGTTCCTAGCAAAATCCCACATTCCTTTGGTGAATCCTTGTAATGACGTGGGGTTGTGACTAGAGGAACACTGTATGCCAGAAGGATATGAAAACTGTCGACAGTTGAACAAGGCAGGGGTTAGGTGGCCAACCCTCCACACCATCGAAACTCCACGGAGAATTTCTGACTCTCCCAAAACTAAACTACTAAGAGCCTACTGTTGACTGGAGCCCCACCGGTAACACAAACAGTCGATGAACACCTATTGGTATGTTACGTGTATTATATATTGTACACTTACAATAAAACTATAGAGAAAACAAAATGTCATGAAGAAGTCATCAGGAAGAGAAAATACATTTACAGTCCTGTGCTAATTAAAAGAAATCCCTGTATAACTGGATTTGTACAATTCAAATTTGCGTTTTAGAGGGTCAACTGCTCCTAAGGAAGAGAAGGCCGATGGAGGCAGATGCGCTCTACAAAGGACACTGGGATATAGTCCATATTGCAAAGCTCTGAATATATTCTATTCTCGAAAATGTTTCCTTTAGAACACTTTGCAAAGCCATACTATTCCTGGGTGAGGAAACTCTTGAAGAGAGAAAGAGCAAAGGAAAAAAACCTTGAAACCTAAAACTATAAGCAATTATACTGTCACACAATTAATGAAACAGTTTGTTCTAAAGAGCATGTGTATCCAATCACTTTTGGCATATGTCAAAATGTAATAAAATACCGTGTCATAGTCAATGTAATTTTGTTTGTCTTTGACTCTCAAGAAGTTAGGAATAGTTGTTTGGAGTGTCACTTATAAACTGAGTCATCTATACTGTAAAGGCAATCCTTCATGAGTATAATTAATAAAATCATTATTTTACGAAAATTTTCGTATATATTTAGGTTCCTGCTGGTGAACTGATATATTTCCAGTTATACATGATTATAATCCTGGTCACTTCCAACTACTAGCAGGAGACTATTTTGAACATCAGCCATCTCCCCAATATTTAAAACAAAACTGAAGATCATATAAACAGAACACATGTTTGAAAGAATGAACAGCTTTATTTTTGGCATTTGAAAGATGTCTCAAATCAAATAAAACTTACTTTGCATTCTACTTCAGAGCTGTGATATTTCAGAGAGCAACCATTTTGCTTCATTTACAATTTTGAATCACAGCTGATAAGCTGTTTACTTTATTTTTGTCACACCAGAAATGCTTGTAACCTAGGGCTGTAAGATAAAAACCTGTGAATGACTAATGACTTAATGGGGATGAAAGCCCAATACTGATGAACTGTTTCAGAAAGGTTATCTGCAGGAGAAATGTTATCAAAGCATTTGCAGTCTCCCAGGATTATCGGGGAAAAAAAAAAGAGCATTGGCTAAGTCAGGTATAGACTGGTGGCGATTCTCAATCTTTTTACTATCCTGCAAAACAAATTAATCTTCCAGTAAGAACAAATATTATTGAGCAAAAAATCAAATTATTCAAACAAAGCATATTTAGATTACTTATATTTTAAAAAGAAAATGGATGTTCACATTTAAAAATGCAGACTCATCAGAATGGTTTGTCCAAGTAAAACTCACGTGCTTTTTTCAAACTTGACCCTTTTCAGCAGCGCATGAAGACGGCCCCACACATGGTTCTGCGGGCAGCTTCTTATATTCCTCAGATCTGGGCTCAAATGTCACTTCTTCCTACCACCTTCCAACTTTCAATTTACCACTCTACTGTTTTTCCTACACCTCCCCCGCCCCCTCCCCCAACACACACACACACACACACACACACACACACACACACACATAACATTTCTCTATTTGATTGTGTCTGCTCCATGGTCCAGTGACCATGTCTGTCCCATTCACCAATACATTCCCAGTCCTTGGCATAGAACAGATACTCAATACATTAATGAAGATCAATTACACCAACATTCTCCAAATCTCTTTAGAAATGTGAAGTGCCACCTCTCATCTGCAGTATGCTTGAACCCTATAAAACATTTCCTGTGTAGCTGGAGGACTAAGGACTCCTCACGTTTGATTCCTTCCTTACTGACAGGTCTCAGGGCTGAAGGAAGGAAGGAAGGGTCCCCCAAAGTTGCTCTACAATAAAACCTCAGTATGCTAGTACTTACTCAATGCCACCCTCAAATAAGATAGCATTTTGTTTTTTTCCCCAGTGGCAGATTCCAGTGTGTGGCATAGAGCTTTGAAAACAGAAGACACTGAGTATTTATTATATTAAACTACCAATATGACTATAAGTTATTGCAGTAGATGAACTTTAAGTATTCTTCTAACCCAGAACGTCTATGATTTTATGATTTCGACATACCTAACACTGAGTCTATCACACAGCTTTCCCTAGCCCTGCTCCCCTTAAAACAGCCCTTACTCTGGAAAGGACTGACCAGCGGTCCCTCTTAGTCAATGCTACCACTCTGAGGCTTACCTGGAATCCAGACCTTTCCCACCCACCCACAGGTAATCATTCCCAAATGCAGCTGACCTTACTTTTAAGCGTTGTTTCATCCAATTCTTTCCATCTCTATCACTGCCCAGCTCAGGCCTTCACTGTATTTATCCAGACTAGAGATGAAAAATATTATCTGGCTACAAGACTGTCCCTTGTGGCCATATAATTTTGTCATACTTCTGAAAACCTAAGTATAAATGAGTTTAGAAGTCAGAATGTTCAGTTTACCAGCAAATCCCTCAGTAGCTGGGGCACTGAATTCATTTCGTATGTTTGTTTGGGTAATATTTACACAGCACCCAGTATACTGGGCCATGGACAATCACTCCTTTCAGCTGCCTGGCCAACAGACACTAATACAAACAACTAGATCAATTATGAGTAAAAGTCCCATTTCATGTTAAAATGGCTAAAACTACTGATCTGCTTAAACTATTATTTCACACATGTAATTCAGACTCAGAGACACATGCCTACTCTACAGAACAGGTTTACAAATCAAATGTATACATAGTACAGCGAATTGAAGCATATTTTACATTTGATTAGCCATGTTTAATGCTAACCTTCTGTATTCCTTTTCTGCTATCATGCTTCCCAGAGTGACATAAGTCAACTAGTAATGGTCAAAAAGTCAAAGGGTCATCATTAAAAGCAGTCCCCAAGAGCCCAGTGACTCCATTCCCCCACCCACTGTCAAGTAGCCTTCCCAACCCAATAATTAAACAGAGCAAATCAGGCTAATCGGCTGAACATACGAATCCTAGTAGGAAAGAAAGTCATGACCAATAATTACTAACAAGCAACCTCTTTCTACCAGGACTTCCTCTCCCCTTCCATTCATCTCACCAAAGCAGTGGAGGTCCACTGCTTTACAGAGGTGAATTCATGAGTTTTATCACTGTTTCCTCAGTAACCTGAACACATTGCGTTATTCTCTACACTAGAGCTATTCAACAGAAACATAATGTAAGCTCCAGACATGATTCTAAAATTTTCTGGGAGACATATTTAAAAAGTAAAAAGAAAGAAATGAAATCAATTTTGATCATATATTTTACTTAACTCAATATATCGCAAATGTTATGACATGTGATCAACATACAAAGTATTGAAATCGTTTATATTCTTTTCTTTTGTATGAAGACTTTGACATCTGGTGTATATTTTATTCGTTGAGCACATTTCAGTTCAGGCTGGCCACGGTTTAAGTGTTCAATAACCACAGGTGGCTAATGTCTACTACATAAGACATCAGCAGCTCCGAACAAAAACACCCAGCAAAGTGGAACCGGCTGCTCTTTATGCCTTACAGGAAAACACCAGCAACTACATAATACCTTAAGGTTAATACTAAGAAGTTAATACTGAAGAGCTTGATAAAATAACATGAATGCCCATGACAGTGAAGATATACTCTTTTGGAAAGGTAATACAAGTTTTAGAAATGACAGAAGACAATTACTAATTATAATTACTTAATTGTATTCTCTCTGAAACTGTCATAGCAATTCTTTATACAAAATTGGAGCCCCTGATATAAGTAACTCCAAACAGCAGGTTCTACAGATGGAGTCATGAATCCCACCACCTTTCAGAAGCAAGTAATCATATCCTTAGGTAACTGAAAGACAAAACTCCTAGACATAGGAGAAAGGAATTTCATGAACAAAATGTCATTTTAGGCTGGTGAAGACAGAATGTAGCACAATCAGGAAAGCCCACAGCCTCTGGAATTGAATAAAATCCAGTGTGGAGTAGAGACTGCCATCCAACATTCTGGAAAACCAGAATTCTCTTTAAACCAGTACATCTATAAAAATGTAAAACTCAATAACTAGTGATGGAGTGATTACTATAAGGAGTTGTATGGGCCAAATATGAGTTTAGCATCATTAAAATATTAGATGATGTTCACTGTCATTTTATGGTAGATATTTACTGGTATTTTTAATCTCTGAAACTGGTGTTTGGTATAGTATGATGGCAAAAAATTAACCACAGTAATGGATTACTAGAATTCCCTCTTCCCTACCATGCCAGACAACAGAATTTACTGTTAACTCAGCTTTTTGTTTGTTTTCTATACAAAGAGCTGCTGCATTTCATTTCTTACACCCTACCCCCTGAACACCCCACCACACATTCACAGAAACAAATACACTCACATACACACTTAAAAATCTTTATCAAAAGAAAAGACTTTAAACATTGACCCATCACCAGCATCATCTTGACTTGTGAGAGTCACTAGTAACTAGGAGATTCAGTTCCCTATGCATATTAGGTCAATTCTAGGATACTGGCAATTTTTATTCTATTTGCCACTAATATCGGAAGTGCACAGTTTATCTCTGGTCATTGCTACTGCTGTTGCAGGAAAACTTAACAATGTTTCCAACCACTCAACAGTGTTTAAATTCCATTATTCAACAGGAGAATCTCTTGTATGTGAGCAATACTTTAAGGCTTTAGGGAAGTTCTTTCTCTCCAGTGATTTCTCTACACTGCACAATTATGATCTGAAATTACAACTAACTGTCATGTGTGCCCAGTGGATTCAGTTTGCACACATCCCTACATATAAATCACATCTTGAATATAACTGTTTGCTTGATTCAACCTTATTTGCCTTCATCTGAACATAAATAAAACTCTTTTCTCTTAAAGGAACAAATGTGATTTATGGCTTAATATTTATAATTCACTTTCTTGTGGGGTGTACAACTTTATGTTAACTGAAGTTATCATAAGCATTTCGAAGAAATCAGTTTAAAATACTTTTCCATGACTATTTAAAAATTATTAATTGTATTTTAGTCATCTCAAATTGAGTCTGTCAAGGGTTTGGGCCATTAGTTTTTACATGTTGCTCCATGGAACAATTTTCATGAATTAAAACTTACACTTCTCTTTTATACTCAAAAAGATCTTTGCAATTCTGATTTCAAATATGCTAATTTACTACAGACATTTTCATGAAGCTATATGTAAAATTTTCCCATGTGGAAATTATTTATGGAAGAATGATTTATAAAGGAAAAAAATAAGCTATCGGTAATTATATACTGTTGAACAAAATTTTTAGTTTTATACCTTTCCCATCCATCAATGTTTCCTATTCATATTTCATTTACTCTCGTATAAATTGTATAAATTATAAGTGAACTTGCACAATCTTCTCCAAGTTCAGTTTAGTACTTAGAATATTGTTGATAGCACTTTCTATGTGGCCTTTGACTGAAAGCATTGGCTTTCACTAAAAAGGCAGATAGCACATATCCAAATGGATATGTCTTAGAATATTATAGACCCAATTGCTTGTTTCTGGGTTATAAATTTATCTTGAGGTATATGTGGTATCTTATCTAATTGGTATGCAAATTTATTCTCATTTTGCTTTTTCTAAGTACTCCACCAAAATGAGCTGCATTTTTCCATGATTAATGTCAAAAACACTCTATGAATTAATTCCTTTCTGTTATTTTCTCCAAAATTTTAATTAAGCTGCTTCTTTATCGCCTCAGATTGTGTTCATTTAGTTATCGTAAGAAATGATTAAAAACAAAGTGTTTCCTATTCCCAATATTCTGACCCATGTAGTAAACAGAGCTCAGTGTTCAAATATCTTGGCCACTGTCATCTTAAACTTTGAAACTTTTGACTGAAATATATCTCCTTGTAGTCTCAGATGCCAGAACTGAAAAGTGTAACTGAACAGATAATTACCCTGAATCTTACCAAAAGTACTGTCAATCTATTTCTTTGCTTTACTACAGTCTATATACCTTATAAAGTAAGCAACTATATTTTCAAGCTTATATAATAATGCTCTCGCTTCTTTATTCACTTGCATCTCTCTTTCCTGTCTCTAAAGCACCTGATAGTACTTTTAAAAATTCCGAACATGGTTAATATAAACCAGGTCTGTAGTACCATACAGATTTTCTTTTTCTACTTATTTCTTTATATGCCTCTTATTCAGTGCCTCCTTACTCTTTCTTGATGATATACAAGGGCAATAATGACAAGAACTAATGTAAAAAAGTATCTAGTTTTACAGTACTCCATGAAAAAGCACATGAACAGTACATGTGATTTCCAGTACCCAGTATATGACTTGCAGTATTACTTCATAAATACTTACTGAATAATTTTCGTAAAGGATGACCTCTATCTTTAGGTTGAGAGAATCATGAAAAGAGGTAACAAGTTAAGAAAATATATGATGGAGAAGTATATCTAATAAAAAAAAAGGATATGTGAAACTTAAAGAATACACTCCTAAATAACCAATGAGTCAAAGAAGGAATCACAATAGAAATCAAAAAATAGCTTGAGATGAATGAAAATGGAATCAGAATACAAACCTATTGGATGAAGCCAAATTAGTACTTAGGGAAAAAACATCACAGCTGTAAAAGCATATACTTAAAAAGAATAAAGCTCTCAAACCACTAGCCTAACCATCCACTTAGAGAAAATGGAAAAAGGCAAACTAAACCCAAAGGAAGAAAAAGGAAGGCAATAATAAAAATCAGGAGATGTAAATATGAAATAGAGAATTTTTTCAAATGGAAATCTTATCAATGAAACTAAGTTGATTCTTTGAGAAGATCAATAAAATGAAAAATCTCTAGCTACACTTACCAACAAAAAAAGAGAGAAAGTTCAAATTTCTAGAATTCGAGGATGGAAGAGTGACCACCACTTCAAACCTTACAGAAGTAAAAAGAGTTATAATGGCATTTTTGAAAAAGTTATACACCAATAATTAGATAACCTAGATGAAATGTGCAATTCCTAGAAAATACAAACTACTAAAGAAAACCGATTAGACCTATAGTAAGTAAAGAGAATGAGTTGTTAATCAAAAAACTTCCTCCAAGGAAATCTCAGGAGTAGGTGGCTTCATGAGGGAATTTTACCAAAAATGTAAAGAATTAACACCTTCACAGATGCTTACAAAAAAAGTAGAAAAGGATTCTATTTCCTCAGTGGAGGAAAGAACAGGCTTTCCAATAAATGGTTCTGGGACTACTGGACATCCACATGCAAAAGAATGGAGGGATATTGAAAACTTATGGCCATACAAAAACATGAATATGAAATTTTCTGATAGCATAATTCCTGATAGACAAGAGGTAAAAATCAACCCAAGTGTCCATCAACTGATTCATGAACAAAATGAAATAAACAGATTCAATGGAATATTATTCAGTCATAAAAAGAATGAAATACAGATATAGGCCACAACATGAACTAACTGTGAAAACATTATGTTAAGTAACACAGAAGACCACATAACTGCATGGTCCCATTCATAGGAAACGTCCACAAGAGGCAAAAACGTAAGGCATATTTGTGCGTGGTTAGCATTATAGCATAGCTCACACTGAAGATAATACAGGAAACGATATGGGAAAGATAGGTGATGACAAGCTTTGAACACCATCATTAAGGACTTTCATTACTGTTCTGAAGCAAGATTGAATTGCTCCTAAAAAATCAAAAGTGACATGATCTAACTCATTTCCAAAAAAAATCACTCTGACAGCATCATGGAGAATGGAAACAATTCTTACCACTTAAAAATCTAAGTGAGAGCCTGGGCTGGGGTGGGAGCGGTGGGGAGTGGGAAAGGAATGAATTGGGAGATGCAGTCTCCCTTTTGTAAATTCCCACCAGTTCAGTTTGATGCATAAATTTACCTACATTTAAGCACATTTAACTGAAACTGTCATGTTATCTTTACATCATATTACATATTATTATATATTACATATTATTACATTTATATTACATGTATTAGACTGTACTTGTGAACTAGTATTTTGAGAGTTTCTCTTTGATGGTTTTAACATTGGCCAGGAAATAATGTGCTTGTCTGGCATGATCTGAGCTGGAAATAACCTGACACTGATAAGCCCCCACCTTTTTTCTTTAAATGCCTACAGCCACAATACTGAACACTGACCATGCAAAAAATGTTTTCAGATATGTCAAGAACATAACATTTACAAAGGCTTTTTATAATATATTGCAAAACAAATTACAACTCAACTCACATCCAGTTCTACAAATCTGTAACAAATGAGACTTCACTATCCATACATACAATAAATCATGTATTATATATATATAATTGTGTAATATGTTTATACGATTATATATTATTAGTAAAGAAAGGAAAAGTCTAATTGATTCTTCATTAGCAGATCCATACTACAGTTGAGATGTTAACTGTTAAAACTGGGGGTGAATCATTTACTTTGATTCACATAAATGTTTGAAGTACGTTTTATGATGAGTTTATTACATGGAGACAATTCTGTTCGAAATTTAAACCTCTTCTAATTGTTGCTTTAGGGCTGTGGGAGACATCTGAATTCACATTTTATAAGAAGATCCGATTGTTTTTGGCAAATATTTTTGCATGCTTTGGGTGCACCTTTTGCTGACAATGAGCTAGTTTCCTTGGAAACAAAACTGCTCAAAATTCAGTATGAGCAGGAATATCCTTAGTCAACAGCTTCTCAGGCATTATTATAGTGAGCTAGGATAATTCACTTGATTGTTAGAAATAAAATATTAGCCTATTACATATTAATTCAATGTTAGAGAAAATACATTTGCTTGCTTCATTAACCCCAATAAGGTATGTTTATATAGGGCCCTACCTATTCTTGAGATATCAAAATCAAATCTACTTATTAAAAAAATTTTAAAGGTATTAAAAATCTTTTATTGGTTTTTAAAAATTTTACTCTTAAATACCAGCAAAAATAATAGAGCAACTATCTAAGGCTCCAAAGTATTTTCACAGAGTGAGATTTTCACTGCAGCATTATCCTCTGTGATAACATTAAATGTAATGAAATTGGACGTATATTGCCAAGACATGACCTCAGAAATATTACAGAGCTTTGGACGAGTGAATAAATTTGATAGCTTCAACATGAGCCTATTTGGGATGAATGTGTCAAATGCTGACCTGCCAAGAAAATTACTACAGTTTTAAGGTCCACACAGAGCAGGTGAGTTAAATACTGCAAGTGCCACAAATTTCTATAAGTGCAGGAAAATATTCCTTTACCTAGTACTGGCTGATGGCTGGGCTACCTATTTTCTATTGATGATGGTGGCCATATGGATTCATATTTGATTCTGATGTTAAGTTGGTGGTTTTAAAGACTTGCTTTCCCCAGGTTTTCAACGATTCTGAGATGTAGTTTGCATTTCTTTGTGGACGTACCTACTGACTATGGAAGTGGCAGCTCGGTGGCTATTTGTAATATAAACCACTCAGGATTCAGATTGATTTGATTTCTCTAAGATGCAACTGCATGGCGGAATTATTATTGAATGTTCCGGCTAAGTTCAAAGCAGCTATTTTGCTCTGAATTTCCAAACAGCCCCAGTTGAGACTCCAGCTTGGTCTTCTAGCTCATCTGACCACATCACTCATCCACAGAAATGCTCAAGTTTCCCTTTGCTCTTCCACCGGGCGCCTTACTGTGGGACCTCTCCAGGTTCCTGGGAGGCCACCTGCTTACCTTGCTCCCCCCACATGGTGCTTCTCAGTTCCCTCTATTTGCCAGGCTGCCTCTCGCCCATCCACCTGCATTCCCTGGGCCCGGGAAAGGCTCACCTCTTCACCCAGGTGACGCCTATCGTTTCTGCAACCTGAGGCTCTAGAATCCCTTCCCTGGCCTCCCCAGCCAGGCCACAGCCCCCCACTGTACACACCCGGGGCAGCAGGCACAGTGACAGTTACACATTTATCTGTGTGGCTGTGTAATGGATGTCTGTTTCCCCCAAGAGACTGTTGGTGTCCTGGCAGCAGAGTCTGGTATGGAAAGAAAGGAAGACAATCCAAGGAGAAGGGTGAAGACAGTTTATCCTGGGCTTGCTAAAGATAGGGAGTCAGCCGCTGTCACCTGTGTTTGGGGAGAAATTCAAAGGCGGGCTGAAAAATGGGAAAGCTTAGAGTGGAAAAAAAGGAAGCTTTTCTCTGATGAGAGGATAGCTTTGGAGTTTCCTATTTCCTTTTAGAGAGGTACTTTCCCCCGCATGGAAACAAAGATGCTGTTCCCCTAATGGGTGAGGACTACACAGGTGCAGTTTGTTTGAAAGAAATGGGAATCAGACACAACACAAAAGACTTTTGGTTACTTAGTAACTCTTAAATGTTTGGATATGAACTCTTACAGTGTGACAGTACAGTTGAGACAAGAACATTCTTTCGATCTGAATGAGATGCTAAAGAATGAAAAAATGTAGTGATTAACACTCAGCTTCGGTCAATAGTTGGAAGATTTAGAATGGGTGAAGCCGCCTTTGGACGCACTCCATTCTCAAGCACGTACAGCGCACTAAAGGGTCCCTGGCCTCTGCATTTGCACATCCAGGTCAGCGCCAACCGTTTGGTGCAGCTGTGTTATCTTGGGCGAGTTACTTAACCTTTTTAAATCACTTCTGTAAATCTGGGTTAATCATTTTTTCTCCTAGAGTATTGTGGGGAATCACATGAAATTTAACCATTTGTATAAGCACGTTGACACTACCCGGCACGGAGGTGGTGTTCAGGCAATACTTCCCTAGTAAGAAAACGGAACGTAGCTACCGCACAAGAATGCCGGAAAATGTTATTTGAAATGCAAATTCTATTTAGTAATTTGTTTTCCTGTTGCTTTCCCATAAATAATAAACTTATAACCGAAATATCGGGGCCCCAAAAAGAACTGGAGCATCCTAACAGCTCTCCTGCAATCCAACTCTTACACTTCTTTGTTGCTCTGGTTGTGTCTCAAAATCAGGTACTTCGAGATCGCTGGGATCCTGCCTATCTCTCAAATAAAAGCAATATGTGGTCGCTCTGTTTAGTAGAGTCTAAACGCTAATATTAAAAACCCATTTGATTTACCTCGGCATAATGCTGATGAAAAACTTAAGGTAATGGAACAATATTAGATACACGTCTTTATTCAACAAAGATCGCCTGGTTCAGTGCAGAATACGGTGGAGTGCAACGGAAAAAGGTAGACAGACCCGTGGGAGACTGAATTACAGACAGACAGTGGCCAGACCAGACATAAACACAGAAGTCTGAGCCAGAGCCTACGGCAACCTGCCCAGGAAATGGACCCCTTATCTCCAGTAAAAGCCCAGGCACTACAAGTCAGACAGAGAGGAAGGCAGACTGCTATCCTTAGTAACAATTCCTTACACTCCTTTTTCTCAGATTTTCTGCTTGCAGGAGAGGAAAGGCCCCAGGGAACCTCACCACCTTATCAGCTCCTCATTTACTTAGATCTCACTGCATCAACCTTCTTAAAATAGCCCACTAGGACCTTATTATTTCAGATCTCTGCATCTTCTGAGGTGCTGGGTCCTTTTGCATCTTGAAGAAAGAACACGACTCTGTGTTCTGCAAGTATAACCCCAAAACGGCAGGACTTGTTTCTGAACAACCTGTGAGTACAAATATGCCATGGTCCATATGAAACAGTCACTGTACACTTTTCCCAAGGCCACCACGACTGCCCAGAGCCTATCTCTGGAGTTTCAGGCTTCACAGCCCGGCTGGGCTCCGTCCCTCAAAACCCTAAAAGGAGGTGAGTCATCCTCCTTCCCATTTGCATCTTACTTTGGAAAACTGCCAAAATCAAATGAGCAAATGATATGTGCTCAAACTGGAAAATTCCATTTAGCCTAAAAGAATAAAAATTCAAAAGAGTACATTTTTTTGTGAGGCTTGTAGACTGGCTCCAGGATCAACCACAAAAGAGGAGGTGCTTCAAAAGATTTGCTTTTCTGCAGTGTGCATTCGAGAAACTTGAACTCTGCAGTGGTGATGGTTTTAAGGGGATCAGCATTCAGGGGTGTGTGTGTGTGTGTGTGTGTGTGTGTGTGTGTGCACATACATGAATTACATATAGATTATGTACTATGTATATGTGAGTATATACCTATGTCATCAATTTTGTTTTTAAAAGATTAATCCTATGATTTTATTGCCACTAGAACCTAAACTATTTCCTAATAATAAATTTGGTAATATAAGGAAGCTCCTTATTCTTATTAGACAATTAACAGTATCACCTGTTAACTTGTATAGATGAATTTTGTCACCATGATCTTCTTTATAGTCACATACACAGATGATCACTTAACAGTGGGGTGCTCTGAGCAGGGTAGTGTGAGACTGCAGACCATGATCTGTTGGTTCCCCTTGCAATCTTTTCTTGTTGTTCTCGAAGCCTGTGACCCTCATCATGCCTGGAGTGAAGAACAGCTTTGCATGCAGCTTCTGCACAACGTGCCTTGCTCATCCCTTGACAGAGCTACCACCCAGCTCCCCACGGGGCCTGCCTGTTAGACAGGAGTGGTCGGAAGCCCCAAGTCAAGCTGGATGTGCAGCCCAACATGATAAGGCAGAAGTAGCAGAAAACAGAAGGAGGGAGGCAGGTCTGTGGGGGCAGGTCCCTTCCAAGCCACTAATTAATCTTTCTCCCACTGCTCTGGGTGGCTCAGAGCCCCAAAGAGGGTTGTCAACTAGAAATTAAGTACCGCGTCACTAAAGATCAGTTTTTATTTTAAATCTAAGCATCTACAACTACTTTTATAATCAGAAAAAGCAAATATAAAGACTCATATAACAACAAAGGAAAACTGAAGGAACAAAACAGCAGCAGACTCACAGACTCCAAGAAGGGACTAGTGGTTACCAAATGGGGAGGGTGGGAGAAGGGGATTAAAGGGCATTATGATTAACAGACATAATGTAGGCAGATCACAGGGAAGGCAGCACAGCACGGAGAAGACAAGTAGTGGCTCTATAGCATCTTACTACTAGTGACTGCAATGGGTGGGGGGACTTAATAATATGGGTGAATGCAGTTCACAATGTTGCTCATGTGAAACCTTCATAAGATTGTATATCAACAATACCTTAATAAATATATACAGAGAGAGACTCATACCATGGCGGTCAGTCGTCTCATAACTGCTTTTCTGACCACCACCTCCATTGGTTGAGCTGTTTTGAAGGGTAGAGGCCAAATGAACTCCAGTGTGGCCTCTACATGCTCCCAGGGAGGGACAGTCCCCTTTTCCAGTGATGCCCTCAAGCATACCAGGGAAGGAGAGCAGGGTGGGGGCCCCTCTCAATTCAGCCCCCCTGGGCTGGATGGACACCCTCTTGGGAAATGCCACTCTGATGTCTCTTGCATTTTGTCTCTTCTCTGAACTTTCCTACTTCCTTTATTGCAAAGGCAAGATGTAACCCTGGATGACTAAAAGTTTCTCAGGTGAGAGAGAATTCTTTTCAAGTTGCTAAAAATAATTCTTCATAATTTAAACCAATGAACAAACAAAAAGGAAACGGCACCATTTTCCTAAGGCAGAAGCTGGGGCCCAGTAACAGGAGAATGTGGGTGGCTGAGAGGCGGGTATTCCTCTAAACAACAGGATGGAAAACAAAACACACCGTGCACCGAACAAATTCTGATTGGAGCAGGCAAAAAGCACCTTGGCCTTCGTTCTTACTTTTGAAATACGAACCACTTAGAGACATTTATATGTGGTTTGTAGTCAATCCAGAAGAAGCTTTTATGAGTTTGAAATAATGTCCTACTAAAGTCAGTTAAGATGACCTCACTTAGTTTCATTAGTGTCCTCATCATTTTAGTGGTCTGGGAGGAGCACTGGAGGAGCAGTCAGAAGACCTTTCTAGCTATCTGATTTTAAGTCAATTGTTGCCTCTAAGCCTTCAAAAACATAATCTGTAAAGCCAATACCTGCTCCACATTCATCACAAGGTAAGAGGAAGATTAAGATCAGAAAATACACGGGAGGCAGCCTGGTGTAGGAATCAAACAGCGTGAACCACTTACACTTACTGCTGGTGTGACCCTGAGCAAGAGACTTAACTTTTCAGGAGGACAGGGGGTGTTAATACCTACCAGATGAGACTGCTGTGAAGTCTGATAAAGACAAAGAATATAAAGAGCCAGCCAGAGCCTGTTAGAGTTGGTAGTCAATAACTTTAAAATATAAACCCTTATCAAAGTATTTTGAACATGTCCCAAAAATAATACAAGCTTCATGAGTAAACGAGCAACGGGCCAGCCTGTAAACCTATGTGAGACATCACAGAAAAAACAGGGACAAGAGGTGAAGGTATTGATCCAGGCACGGCCACATATGAAAATGATGGTTTACAATCAACTCAAAATGTTACCGTCCCAGTCAGGGATATAAAAGTTTAAAGCACATCAAACTCTGGTCTAAAAAGAAGTATTATGTATATCAATAACTGTAAGAATGAAAACAAACACACAGGGAAGCGAATATAATAGAAACGTCTTGATTGTTTTATGCCAAAATTAAATCAACAGTAATGAGATCAGAATTTAACATTATTCCCTATTTAAATTAGCATTTTGAGTTTGACTTAAATATGAATAAGTCTTTTTTTTAGCTTTAGTGAAGTATTGAGATACAAAAAGGGGCACCCATTTAATGTGATGATTCTGGGCATATGCATACTGTCATACCATCACCATAACAGAGGTACTAAACATACCCTCCCATCCAAATAAATAAGAATAACTCTTCTACAATATACTTTTCCTGTACTTTTTGGGTTTTTTTCCCTGAAATAACAAAAGTCAGCTCTCAATCTACGCAGTCTTTCTTGAGATGGTCTCCTGGAAGTGACAGTAACTATGCCTTTAATGTTTAACACCAAATGCTGGTGTTTGGGCCTTAGATCTGCATCCTGTTTTAAAATGTAAAATGAGCCTAAGGATGGACTCTAGTCCCTGTTTCTTGAAGGATGTGTCATGATGTCAGTCACACTTACAGGAAAACAAAGTATGTTTCATGCAAATTTTATCCAGCCAAGTCCTCTGTCATTGGTACGTCGGTGAACTGGCTCTCCAGGAAAAAAAGGAAATAAATAAAACCTTTCATCTGCCAATTTCCAAAGTGTAAATACTTCCACCATGGCTGATTTCAAGTTATCAACAGTTAATGGCCAGCTCACAAAATTTCTGTCCATTTAACATGAGCCAGAGAGAGAGAGAGTTCCAGAACACCACTGCCACGCGCCATTTGCAATAAAAGGTGTTGGGGAGGTGCAAGTGTAAGAAGAGGTGACGGGGCAGGGGCCCGTTTACAAGCAGAAGGCCCAGGCTCGTGGGGAACGTTGCACAGGCGGCACATTTTTAGCTGGGCATCACATCCCTGTGGCTTCACCTTTTGCTGAAGCCTCCTCCCCTTCCTGAATATGAAAATACCAACCAAATGCAAAGGAGTGAGTGCAAAACCTTGCTGTCTTCACCCACGCCTGCCCTCCACAGCAGGTTGCACTCCATCTTTGCCCCTCTATCCATCCTGTGTCTCTTGCTGTGTGAATCTGGTGTCTTCTGTCCCTTCCTCACTTTCTCCACCCATCTTTCTTTCTCTCTGTCCAATTTTGGCTTTCTCTCCTCTCCCTTTCTACGCCTCTCTCTGTGTCTCTCTTTCTCTCTCTGTCTCAGTCTCTTTCTGTCTCTGAGTTTCTTTCCTACTCTTCCTTTCCCTGTACTCGTCTGTCACATATCACATAACGGCCCCCTCTCTTCTTTTGACTCCCCCAAAATTTAACTACTAATAGCCTGTTAACCAGAAGACTGACAGATAACATAAACCATTGATTAATACATATTTTATGTTTTATTATATTACATACTGTATTCTTACCATAAGGTAAGCCAGAGGAGGGGGGACATTTCTTTTTCAAATTGTCAGAAATTTCCAAAAATTTTCCAATACATTCATTGAAAAAAATCCATTTATAAGTAGGCCCTCGCAGTTCAAACCCTTGTTACTCCAGGGCCAACTGTAGTTTCTTCGTAATTATCCTGCCCTCTCTCTTCTAGCATTTCTTACTGATACATCTACTAAGTACTACCCAGGGCTCCAAAGAGTTTAAAGCTTGAATCGAATTCTTTATCTAATGTTCAGTCTGAGCCTTTGTCATTTTGTTAAGAAAGGAAATCAGGTTGTTCCTTATGCCACTGCTATTTTCATGTATGCTTTTAATTCCTGGAAAAGCTGGGTTCAATTAGAGTCAATTTGGATTTTAGGGTGATTTATGTACTATATAAAAATGGTATGACAACAATATAGATCCTCTCTCTCCTTGGCCACATGCTGACACTTATAAAGATAATAATATTATCCAAACAGATACTATTTCCATGTGGGTATGATACATTGTTTCTTGGAATTCCTGAATGGTAAATCTAATAATATTGATCTTCTTTGTAACACTATACCACCATCTGTTACAGATTTTAGTAACAATGCCTGCTTATAATTTGTATGTGCTTCTGAACCAAAAGGAGTGTGTGTATATGTGTGTATAGAATCACATTTCATTACATGTTAAGCTATCAAATCATGTATGTTAAACATTATAAACTACAGAGAAAACTGCAATTATAACAAATATGCTCCTTGTTAATGTCATTTTTAGTAAGGCTCCTTAGGGACTTTTCCTATCCTCGAAGACCTTCCAGGGTGGCTGAGAAATACGGCTTATATTCATGAGACAACCAGGGAACCAAAACCCACACTGGAAATACAAATTGTAGAATAATTCTGGGAAGACGGCGGCATGAGCAGGGTGGCAGAAATCTCCTCCCCAAACCATATATATTTGTGAAAATACAACAAGTACAACTATTCCTAAAAGAGAGACCAGAAGATACAGGACAACAGCCAGGCTACAGCTACATCTGCGAGAACTCAGCGCCTCACGAAGCGGGTAAAGGAAATACAAATTGTGTATCACAGATACATTAAGAGTTTTCAGATAGAGCAACTGATAGCCCGAAGTGGCAGAGAAAGGAAGGTTTCAAGAGAAAGAAAGCCTCTTCAAGGCAGCTGACCAGGTCATTTCTTTTTACTTAATATAAGCAATAATTTGCTGACTCTGAGAGAACGATGGAGAAGCAGACCAACATGACCACTTTTTGGAACTTTCTCATCTTACACAGGAGGGGGCCAGGTCCAGAGCAGCTCAGCGGCTGGCCCCAAGCCACCCTGCTAAGGGCAGCACATCCTGGGTGCACCCCTGCCGCCTGAGGCTTGTTCCAAGCCCATGGGATGGCTGATCTTCCAAAAGGTTTGCTGCGTGGTTAACGGGATGAGGGCCTTCTGGACACAGAATCCTAAGGCCCAGGCAATGGTAAGGGCTCTGCTTGGGGAAGAGAAGCAGGAATGAGACACTGAGGGCCTGCAGGATGGCCTGCTTGTAAGTCAAGATCCAAACCACGGCTGACGTTGCTTGGCACACATGCTTTTCCTTTTAACCAAACACACAACCTCAGATGCTCTTCTAGTAGGCATTCCTAAGCTACCTGGGCACAGTCAATCTTCTAGAAACCATACCCTGGGTGGCACCGTCCAGGTATACTCGTGGCACTTCAGGTAGGTCCTGGCACGTTTTCCACAAATCCCAGCATGATAATGGAAATAGCTGACATTTCCTTAATTTCTACTACATGTTCTGAAAAGCACAGTACAAAGCTACCTGGTTTAACGCCAAAAGCACCTCTGTGCATTAGACACTACTTTTCACTCTGCAGCTAAGGAAACCGAGGTGTAGAGCAGTTACGGGGCACACACCCAAGTTCACGGAGCTCGGGAGCAGCAGGTTTGAATCTTGAATGAAGTTCTATGACTCCAGAGCCAGTGATCAGTCACTTTACAAAGAACTCTGTGGGCAGAAACTTGGTCTAACATCTTAGGGCGCCCAGTCCCAAATGCCATGGAGGAAGAAGGTATTTCACAGGACTTAACAGCCATCAGTCAAGGTGCCCATCAAAGGAAAACCCTTTCAGAGGTTCAGCTGGCTTTGTGATCTCTCTCTGTCCCAGAAAATTCAATTTTCAACTTTAAAACTGACTTGGTTAAAAAAAAAGACATAACTATCTCACTTCAGGTAAGGAATGACTAGGGAGTTGATTTAAGGAACACAGAAAATCTCAAAAACAGATACAGCTTTAAAAGAAAATTCCAGAAATAACTCTTGGCTAACCACATATTTCTGAAGTGTGAAACTGCAACCCCCTTGCCAGATCTTCTAAACAAAATCTGTGAAAATCAAAGGACATAATCTGGTAGAATTCCTTCTGCCATTAGAGCTATACTGAGCTGCAGAGAATTCTGGTTGAAACGCTTCATTCTTCCAAAAGGCAGCAGCTGGGCCTCGGGTATAAAAAGCAAATTGGTGAAGAAAGTTCACACTCTTCAAAATGTGCGAACACTGGTGATTATTTTTTCAGCACCACTTTCTTCTAAAGCTAAACCAGCAAGGCAAACACTGTCTTTAAAAATATTCCTTTTTAATTTAAACTTCTGTCAATTTTTTGGTAAAATGTTTGTTCACAGTGTTGCATAGTAAGGTTAGTATGTATGCATGTACACACACATGTGCATACACAAATACACGGCCCTTCCAGCTTCAAAACAAGCTACAAGTCAAAACAATCTTTGACTCAATTAGACAAAGACCTAATTTTACCACAAAATCTTGAAGGTATGACTAATGGCCATAAATGTATTACTGCATCAAGTGAATCATTTACTTAGAAAAAAAAGGTTCTGAACAAAGTGTCTAATAATGCATATATTATTCACCCTAAATTTAAAAGTGAGATGTCCCTGCTAAGTAGCAGACATATAACACAAATAAATGTTCTTTTCTTGAAGTTTTACGGTATCATTTAGATTCAGGCACCAAAGTTATTTTCATAAAACTCAAGACTCCTCTCGTCCCTTGGTTCAGCAAAATGACAACATTTAAATAACTTACTCTATGGCGCTGAGACTATCTTAGGAAATGTGACTCTCTAGAATGGATTTCCATCTCCTGGGATCTATGGTATTTTCTGGATGGGATTTCACCAACATTCTTTAAAAGCTTTTTCTGGTTTTAAGTGAGAGTCACTGATGTAAACTAAATGTGTCTATCTATTGTTTATCAGTATGACTTTTGCTATAAACATCCAATCACCTGCCTTTTAAAAAAAAATAAACTTCATTTTTAGAAGTTCTAGATGTACAGAAAATAATGCAAAGATAGTTCAGTTTCTACCCACTTCACACCCAGTTTTCCCTATTAGGAATGCCTACGTTAGTATTGGTATTATGCTTTGCATCAGTATTACAGCGAAGGAGCCTAGTATTTTTAACTAAATCCATACTTCAGATTTTCTTAGTTTTTACCTTATCTACTTTTTCTTTTCCAAGATCCCATCCATGATTCCACATTATATTTAGTCCTTAAAGTCTCCTTAGCCTCCTCCTGGCAGTGAGAGTTTCTTAGACTTTCCTCGTTGATGAGTTGACAGTTTTGAGGAGTACAGGCCAAATATCTGCAGAGGGTTCCTCGAGTGTCATTTGTCTGATGTTTTTCCCAGGATTGGACTAGGGTGATGGGTTTGGGGGAAGAAGATCACACAGCTAACGCGATGTGGCAAGAGTGACACCGTAAGAACACATACTAACGACATCACTTACCGTTGCTCATGGTGAGGTAGTGTGTGAGGTTTCTCCAGAGTGAAGTCAATCTTTCATCCTCCTTTCCATACTGTCCTCTTTGGAAGGAAGATACTCCAAGCCCCCCACACATAAGGACTGGGGAGTCATGCTCCATCTCCTTGAGGGCAGAATATCTACATGATTTTGTTAGAATTCTTTTGCATGGAAGATTTGTCTCTTATTCTCCTTTTGTTTATTTATTCAACCAATACCTTGTATCAATATGGGCTCCTGGGGACTTTTTTTCTGTTTTTTATTGAAATATAGCTCATGTACAATATTATATTGGTTTCGGGCAAACAACTGAGTGAGTGATTCATCAATTATATACATTATTAAATGCTCACCACGACCCACATAGTTACCACCTGTCACCATACGAAGCTATTACAATATGAGGAGCTATATTTATTTTATACTTTGGGTTATGATCTAAGACTACTTTATTGACTGTGTTGCTCAAATTTTTCTAATGTGGTCATGGGGAGCTTTCAGTTGGCTGCTGGGTTCCTTTAACACCCCTCCGTCATCACGGGTTCACTTTTTGAGCAATTTCCGTCTTTCTCACACTCCAAAATGCTCTGGGCTCATCTTGCATTATTTGTGCTCCAGTCCTAGAATCAACCATGTCTCCAAGGAGCCCTGGTTCCTTGTACCGGAGAATGGCATTAAAACCCAAGTTGTAGGCTCTGGATGTTCTGACTGCTACAGGGGTGTGTTACTGCATCTGGGCCTTCCCGGCTGACAGCGAGGAAATGCCTGTGCGTATGCTAACCCATGCATATATGCATATCTGAAAACATTTCTGCATGCGCCCATCTGTAACTCTACAAAGCTCGACATGAGTTACATGGATGTCTCCAAGTCTAATCCAGAAGGCTTGGGATCATTTTAGCCTCTCCCCTTGCTTATCTGTGAAATCTCACTCCAACAGTGAGAAACCTGGCCCCCACAATCTGCCATCCACTTACCTAACTGCAGAAGAACCATGAACCCATACCCCCCTGGGAAGCAACCTAATCAACCCGAAGACAGGGCTTCTATACAGCTTCTTCTGCCTCCAATCCTACAGACTCCTCTCACTTCCAAAGTCACTTAGGTTCATGGGTCACATCCATTGTACTTTAAAAAGAGAGATAAATGTATTAAGCTGTTTTCTTATTCTAGACGCCAGAATGTTTAAAGTAGAATTATATTTTATTCTCGCCTCCCACGTATTTTGAATATGATGTTTAGTCTCTGCGGCCATTGAGTTTATTCATGGTGCTTAGCCCCCTTTCCATTCCCCACATATCCACACACACTTGCTCCATACTTAAACCCACTCGCTAATGACATTTTATATAAATCTACATGTTGAAACATTTCATATTTTAGCTTCTAGTAAGACACACTGTATCTTTAAAGTAAAGAATTATGCATTAGAACGAATATAAGAATATAAACTCTCTCATAGATGATGCCATCTGTGAGGATTTTAGTTATTCTCTCTCCTCTCGTTTTCCTCACTATTTAACGCAAAAGGAAGGGAAACATGGCCTTAGCCCCACTGACCCTTCTAACACTGAAACTATTCAAATTGACGACTGGACAACTGGGGGCTGTGAACAAAGTATAAAGCCAGAGGTTTTGCTTCAGTGACTCAGTTCTTCCTGCAAACAAGGATGGTGACACACAAAACAAGCTCAGGTCGCACATGATGGAACATTTGGTATTTTGTCCAGTTTAATATACTTGTCAAAGCTAGCCATTGTGTGGCTGTGTCTCAAGCTAGTTACAAGCATAACTAAAAGTTCTGAAGTATGGATGTTAAATTATGTCTGTCTACCTACATATGCCTCACATGTGTATCAATGTGTATGGGGAATAAAATATGGATAAATTACTTTCATGTTTCCTTTCTTTTTATTGCAACCTGATTTAAAGAGAGGAGATTTGCCTATTCACTTGGTTCAGAAACTAGAGGTCAGATTTGTCATCACCACCCCACCTTAGAAAGGAACAGATATCCAGCGTCAGAGACAGTCCCCACCTCCCACCCGAAGTACACCCCTCTGCTTCTATGCATGCGCTTAACCTTTGGCAAGAGCTGACCATCAGGGTGATGCCCAGTGTGTCTCTAAAATAGTGAGAAGTTCTAATAACAATGTTGTGACCAGGGCTTACCAAAGGGCAGAAAAAGCCCCAAGTCCGTAAAACACAACCGAACACTAAGGCCGGCACTGACAAGCCAGAGGCGTCAAGGACACGTCTCATATTAGCTGTGTCCCATGCATTGTGCGTTCCAGAGAGGCAAAGGCCATCACAGAGAAACTCAATGTCATCCCTTTTCAGGTCAAAGCACCATCACAAAGGAAATTTTCTGTTTTGTTCTATGCCATTTTCATGAACTTTATCTCCAAAGGTGCTCTGGTGAGAAAACATCTACATACATTGAATGGGGTCTAATATTTAATTGCTGAGGTTAGTTGTTTGATTTATCCCATAAAAGCATGTATTCGTTAACTCCTATTAAATTTATGGTCAATTTAAAAATCAGATGGAATAACATCACCACACTTCATATTTAGGTATTTAACTTTGTTTTACATCTCATTTCACTACAGAGAGTTTAAAAAGAGGATCCCAGGAAAATGGTGGAAGGGAAAGATGGTGTGCACAAGGCCAAGAATTCAACATGATCTAACAAATAGGAGAGTGGAGGCTTCCAAGGAAGGTTTCCAAAAGAAATGTAATTAGTAGACACTCTAATGCATTTAAGCAGATGGAAAATCATTTAATTCATGTTTAACACAGCTCAGAAGCATTTTGATAGGTACATAGAAAACAAAGCAAAATGTTTTAGATGAAGCAATGACTCCGGGCAAAAACTGAAAATCGTGTAACAAATGAAACCATAATAGTATATGACCTGACGCAGCAATAAAATGTAACTGCTGACTATTGACTTAACATCTGTGATATGGATGCCTCAAGGTGAGGGAGAGAAATAAAAGGAAGGTCCATCTACATTTATCAGAAACGTCCCCCAAAATGCGAACTTTAAATCAAGAAAGAGCAGAATAAGCATATTTTTACAGAAATATGGGGGTAATACTCAAAATCGCTTTTAACAAAATAAAAGTCTAGGGAACAGGACTTGAATTAGAAAGCCGGGAAGAGCAGACCCTCTGCTTTGTGGTGAATCTGTTGGTACAGTTCGATTGCTAGCACGTGCATAGATTATTTTGTTACAAGTAAAAATAAACATGTTCCTTATGTAAAGTGGCTTCAGAGGCATGGGTAATATTCTATTTCTTAAGATGAGTAGGGATATTAATGATTTTTTCCAAAATTGTATTTTGGAAATTTTCAAACACAGAGTGAAGTTGAAAGAATTTATAGTGAACAGCTATATACTCAACACCTAAACGCTGCCACTGACATTTTACCACACATGTCTCAGGATTATCTTTCTACCTACCCACTGCTCTACCCATCCAAAATCTATCTTCTTTTTTTGATGCATTTCAAGGTAAACTGCAGGCATCAGCCATCAGTATACTCGCCCTAAGTACTTTAGTGTGTATGTGTGTTTGTGTATATACATATATATATGTATGTACACACACACATAAATCTTAAAGAAATAAAAAAATCAAGTTAATGAACAAAATACAAGTTAACAAGAACATGAATAAAGTACAAATCTTCTCAGGCAAAATGTGACTTTGCATATTTCAGCTTTAAAATATTTTCATCAAACAAATGCTCCTCAGAGTCGAGTTCAATGCTCAGTCAAGGAGCCCAGTAATGTATACTGAAGAAAATTAAATTTCAACTTTCTTAGGACAGTTTGGGTTAATTCATGGCCCAGTTCCAGGAGAGATAACTGTCTTCCATTTCACAGTGTGGCCTTTTTAAACAAACCCTAAGTTTGTAATCAAGTAATAAAATTCCCCGAGTGTTATCACAAAAACCTAAATATTGGTTTAGTAAAAGAGGTTATCAGAACTAGTTGGGATGAACATTTATTTACTTCCTTTACTAATAAGAATTTCCCTGCTTGCCTACTAAACATGCAGTAGCAAGCACACACGTTTCTGTGGCCTGACATTTCGTTAGAAACATGTGACTGACTTGAAGGTCACAATGCAAATTGCTGAAGTCATTTTAATGGCACTTGATGGTTTTCTAATCATTCAACAGCATCTAAATTAATGCAAATTATAACATAGCAAAGAGTGCCTGAACACTGATAATTTCATGACTTGCTTTAACAGACAATGCTAAAACTAGCACGTGCTTTAAAATACTTCCATGACTTTGTGGCATCGTCCCGATCCATACATCATATCCTTGGAGAAGAAGCCAAAAGGTAAATCGGTAGTTTGAAATCTCATTAAGCCTTTGCTCTGAAAGCGGAAGGCGGTGCCGGCCGGCACACAGCACGTGAGAACAGGCGACGGCAAAAAGTTAAGTGGGACATTCTACAAAGTAGCTGCACCAAATCTCTTAACAAAGAAATCCAAGACTCAGAGCCCTCAAGGGAGTGTGTGATGACCCCATTCCTTTCCAGTTAATGATTTTTTCACTTCCTATTTTTAGTAACTCCTGACTTAAAATATATGAAATAACTAACTTCGGGGAGAAGGCCAGGGACTAATGAGAGCAGACCAACAGAATGCAATCGATTATCTGAAACTCTGAACCCATAAATATGGCCCAAAAAGGCCAGCAGCGGTGATAAAATGAGTAGAGCAAAATCCAAGTTCACGTGCATACAAATCAGCTGTCAGAATGAGAAGAGGGCTGCATCTATCTATGGAGGGGCTGCCAGAGCCACAGACATCTCTGGAAGGGCAGCTAAGCTCCGTGCTCCACTGCTAAACTCATGCTTTTCTCTGGCTAAGTATTTCCATGGTAGCCAGGCTGAAGCCAACTGATACGTTCAGTACTGGATATGGGCTACAACTGGAAACCATTAACCAGGGAAGCAGCATTTACCAAGCTCTTGAGAATATTCTACTTTTTAACCCAAGAGATAAACAACTAAAAAAAACTATAAAATACTATTTTATATTGCTTAGGGAATCAACTATTACATATCTTAATATATGCTTAAAGACAGTACCATTTTACTTTCCATGGAATAATTCTGTTTGTATTTCCCTTTTCATGTTTATGGAATATAGACCACATCTTGACTTTCTGACCTCAAAATATTCTCCTGTGGATAAAGACTGTCTATTCTCTCTTGTGTCTCCCTCACAGTAGGGAGGTTCTGAGACCCTAAGAGCTGTAGAGCCGTTCGGAAGAGTGTCTCGCTCACACTCCATCATTGCTTCTAGGGTATCTGGAGCCTTCAGACTAATGAGGTTGTATATTCAATTCAGTGACGTACAAGCACAAGACACTAGAAACAGTCCCAAGCTGGGAAATAAATTTCAGCTTTTTAGTGATGAGCCGTGTGCTCACAGGTAAGTCAACTTCTCTCTTTCCTTGTCCATGATCGTCAAGAGCCCTCACTGTGTTCAAGTTTATGAATGTCTTATTCGTGAGCAGTTTAAGCCAGAGATCACAGTACCTGTGGGCAATCACTTCAAAGTCCTTAGAACTCAATTCTCTGCCTCCTTCTGCTGTGGAAATAGCCCTGGCTTCATAAATCTGTCCAGTAGGTTCATCAGGCTGGAAGTGGAAGGGGCCTGGGAGAGGTCTCACGTTTTACTTCTTACACAGTTATTTGCTCTGTCTTCGCCCCTTAGAAATCCCGTTCTGTTTCTCCCCTCTCCCTTTAAACTCCATCTCATAACTTCCATGCACAAACTTCTTATCCTCCTCCACACCACTTCCCAAAGACAGCACCAGCCCAGAAAGGATAAGAAGGCACTGCAGTAAAAGGAAGCCATGTGGCCGGCCGGGTTGGTTTTAAGATGCTGGGTCAGAGAGACTGAATATTATTTTAGGCTGCACCTGCAATTTTGTACTGCACCAGACTGTTTCAGCAAAAGAGTGGTTGCTGAAGAAACATGAGCATATCCTGATTATTTTCTAAGAATTCGCCAATCCATCCCCAAACCCTAAAAACCTGAAGGAGTAGATGTATATCTGACAGCTTCTAACAAACTTTCAGGAGGCATTTAATGCACTGTGGCAACCCTCTCATTAAAGGACAATTTTCTGAGATAAATTCTCCAATTCTTTGTCCATTCTACCTTCTAATTCTCTAATTCCTCTAACACAGCTCCCTGGCTGTCCCATGTAGTCTAGAACCCTTTGCCAATTACTATTTTAAAAATTAAATGAAAATTCATGTTTTCCTACCTTTATCATCTATTACCTTTTCATATTATTTTGGGGGAACTAGATTTCAATTCCTGAGAATTTCATTTTAAGTTAAAGATGGCCAAAGACAAAAATCAACCATTCAGTTTTATAATTTATTTAATTTTTAAAAATAATTGTGCAATGGGGTATGTGGTGGAGACTTAATAATAGGGGAAGTCTAGTAACCATAATGTTGCTCATGTAATTGTATATTAATAATAGCAAAAAAAAAAACCTTAAAAAAATAATAATATTTGTGGCTTTTAAAAAGTAATTTTCAAAAACTGTTTAAGTCCTTACCCTTATGAGAATGGTTATGGAAAGACAGCAAATGAGGCAATAATGGTAGAGTTATCATGATGAAAATAAAAAATAAACACTCTAACATATTCTAACATTTTATTAAAAATCATTTAATAAAAATAGGATTATTTAAGAGCTGGTAAATGTTTAACAAATGACTTTCTGGGGTGACGGGAGGAGTTTGATTTGTCGAGACTGCTGATTTCCATGGTGTAGATACTCCCACCATGACATCTATGGCAATTTCAAGCTACTGACTGTTTAAACAACTGGCTCTGAAAATTCTTGAAATTTTCACAATCGGCTCTAACAACCTGGAACATGCCAGCTTCAGCATGTAATTGATGCTTACTATGTTTAAAGCATCATTAAACTTTCATTTTATAATTCAGTAAAAATTTACCACATATCTGGTGTCATTATTAGAATCAGCCCATTAACAGTTGATTTTTTTAATAATAACTTTTAAATAATTAACTCTGTGGAGTAGAACAAAACAGGAATTCTAGGTCAACCACAAACATCTGGATATACTAACAAGCTACTTGAGAGCAGACATGAGTTAAATAAGCACATCTATGAACAAAAGTCTCAACACAGAGACTGACGCAGGTGTACGGATCTGGGGCTCACTGATAGCTATGAAATTATTGGTGGACTTGAATAACAATGAGTAGCAGAGATTAAATTCAACAGAGAGAGTCAGGAAGAGTTGACTTAAATTTTAATACTCCTTCTAACTCATTAAGTACTGACTGACCAACCTCAGAAGATGACAAAAATCATAATTTGGTCCGAAACCTTTAAGAATCCCAACACCAATTCCTTTATCTGCCACAAAATCTACCCATTCAGGCAGTATTGACATGTGAGGATTCGATCCCATTATTTCATCTGTTTTTTAAAATGTGCTTTCCCTTTATATACGAGGATTAAGTTAATCCCTTCTTCCATTATGCATGAGGTTTGAATTTTCCTTCAAATTACGGGATGTGCACTGATACACACCACCCTGCCCAGCGTCCCTTGTGAGTAAACTGATTGGTTCACTTCTGCACATACTGAGTGCCTTCTGCCCGTCAGGATTGACGTCAAATCCTGAGGATTCAAAGATGACCCAGGACGGATGCCCGCTCTCTGGTGGGCTAGTGGACCAGGTAAGAGCAGCCAGAGTGAGGAATGCCAGTAGGCTCACATCAAAACCACGAAACGTTAAACCCCCAAACTGGTCCCACGAACCCAGTGACATTTCATGAGTATCCAGCCACAAGGAGACTGCAGTCAACTCAGGTCGAAGCTGCAGAGGCAAAAGCACATCCCTCTCCACCCAAGACACTGAACATGTTGACTGGGAAAGTACGAGCCATGTCCCTTGGCATCATTTATGACAAAGTAAATAAATAAGTAGATGTTTAAAAAATTCAGAAAATGGAGAAAAGGTAATAGGCTGTCCTGACACACTAATCCTTCTGGCTCCGGTTTGCATGATCTTCAGGGTCTCCTGGAGAATCGCTAGTTCTTCAACACGTCAGGATGAAAATTACCAGTGAAACCTCACAAATCGTCCCACTTGACCGACTTATCTCAGGGCAGCTCCCTGCTCAGTCCCATGTACATCTTCAGGGAACAAAGGGTGACTGCCCTGTATGGACAAGAAAAGGTTTTTAATGACACATTGGTACATGTGTTTTGCTTGATTGTTACCAGTTGAGGTCATACAAGCCTCTGTAGAGTCTATTAATTTCCACTCCCAACCTCATGGGAATTCTCATTTGTTAATAATCATGATCATTTTTCACAAATTCACTGTTCTTTTCATTCTGTTCATTCCTTCACTAAAATGTCATCCAGCACATGGCGCTGTTTTTTTTCCTCTGGAATTGCTCAGATTTAAGCAGAAGGTAGCTTGCTTTATAGAAGTGAAAAATCAGAGTCACATCAAGAATGAACACCTTCCCCTTTCTTTAGAAAGTACAATGCCCCTTTGTTCCCCTAGCAGCTGTCTGAATTTCAATACTTTCCTTATTATAGCGATAGTCATCTAGAGAGCTATATTTACTAATTAATTTTTTAAAAACCCTTAGAAGGGAATTAATCTGTTCAAAAGAGGCCCCATCCTATGTAAGAGGGAGAAGAACTTTAATGAAAGTTCCAGTACTTCCATGGAATTAAGGTTGCCATTCTCAGAAAGCCGGAGTGTCCAGGTGATTTGGAATACAATTGCACCTGTTACTGCATTCATCTCACGGTAGGGACAGGCACGGTAACTGCTACTTGACTTTTAAACATCCCCCACCATTCACAGTCTTTTGAGTGCCTTTTGAATGTCCTTGATTGATCTGAAAATAGAACTGTCCTCTCTGTAAAGCATGACTATTCACAGCAACTAGTCATCGTCATCATCCTACAGAGATCCAAGGATGAATGCATTTCACAAGGAGCAAAATAGTGGGTATAACATTTGGGGAAAACAGGCAATGTTTCTGGGTCACCCAGAAAGTTCATATAGCACAATATAGCCCCAAAATATGATTATCAATGATTTAGAGTCAGCCAATCTCAGAGTGATTATTCATTCATCCTATGAAAACGCAACAAGTCCTAAGCAAGACTTGAGGTCAGCCATAGGGAAGGGAATTTAAATAAGACTTGATTTTCACTTTTAAGGGATACATAGTTTCCTAGAAAGACAGACATGTAAACAAATACTGAAACATAAAAGGGGAGAAATGTCAAGAGATATAATCAAAATGTCGTGGAACTTAAAAGACAAAATACCTGAAGCGCATTCCTAAAGAAAGGAAGCTGGGACCCTCTGGCCTCAGAACGTGCTGCTCCATGTCATTATGTGATGGATGCATAAATTATATACACACAGAAGTCACAGAATCTAAATTGTAGAAGGGGCTTCCTTGAACCCTCGGTCAAACGGCACCCCATTCCCCACACTCCCTTCTATACTTGAATCTGCTGTTGACCTTCTGCTTAGTTGTCAGCCAGCCTGAGTTCTGGGACTGAACTTATTCAGGGATAGGGTGCTATCTTTGAGGCAGTCACTACCCTTGGAAAATCCATTGTTTTCATGTACATTTAGCTGAAATCTCTTCCTCCTTAGTTTCTACCAATTGGCATCAGTTATTTCCCCCAAGTTCTGTTAGAGAATTCATTCCAAATACCTAAGATGCATTGCTAAGGACACCAGTACCGACAAATGCCACACTCCAGGCTACCTGGTCTCTGCGCTTACAGTGAAAGACGAAGCACATTTACTGAGTAGCTACTACATCAAAGGACTGTGTGAGGCACTAAGAATAAGAGAATTACTCAAATAACTTTCTCTTCTTCAAATAAGAGAAAGGTTTTGTCCTCAACAAACTCACAATCTAATGGAGAATAAACATCTATAAGAGGCAGAGCATCACTATAGTGGACAAGTGAAATAGAATCAACTGCTCATCGGATGGAGAGATTACATTCCAGTTAGCAGAGATCCACGGGTAAAGTAAAATATAAAATTAATCTCACAGAATCAACCAACAGTTCTTTGCCACCTACTATGTGTCAGGTTCTATTTGGGGGGACGGAGGTCGTAGCAAGACATCAAACATTCAAAGTCTTTACTTTCAAGAAGCTTCGACTTAAAGGGGAAGGCAGACTGCAAACAAGAAAACATGAGTCACAGAGTGGTAGCGATGGCAGGCCTTGCTGAGGGGGCAGATTTTTATTCCGATCGGAGAAAGATCTCCCTGGTAGGGGGCCTTTAAGCTAAAAGCATAGGAAGCAGAGAGGCAGGCTATGCAGATATTTAGGAGAAGAGACGGATCTTAAAGATGACAGTAGGTTTTACCCAGGAGAGCTTAGATGGACAAGCATTCACTGAGGCATCTAAAAATTACGGAAGATAAATATGAAAAGGTAGAACTGGGGAACAATTTTCCATGACACCTGGTAACAGCTTTTGTCCTAACTATCTTTTCAAAGATGTGTGTATAGCAAACGGCCTTGGAAGATAGAGGTGATGTGTCCATGGGTAGAGGACAAATTTGTTCCCTGATCAGAATGATAAATATAGTATTTCTCCCTGGGGCAAGGATTTTGGTATCAGCCCTCATTTAGATTGGGGGTTTTCTAGCCTTGGGATTTCTCAGCAGTGACACAGTCCCACTGTGCACACAGCATTCCTCGGGGCCGCTCCCCATCGCCCCAGGGCTGTGAGGGAGCTAATGTGGACGTGAAGCTCATGCCCTCTGCTGCTGTGGCTTGACTTCTCACTCTGGAGACTTGTCTTCCACCAGGATCTAAGAAACCGTGCAGGCTAACCGGTTAGCTTGTAAGTAGGGGAAAATCTCAGAACCTCACAGCATAGCTGGGTGCTTTTTATATAGTGAGAGCCGAACACTGAGCTGAGAAACTTTCACTGAACTTGAGCTGGGGCAACGGAAAGTCCGTGACCGGTTTTAAGCAGAGCCATGTTTGGTAGAATTAAACGGTCAAGGAAACTTAGGTGAACTAGCGGAGAAAATGGTAATGGGGACTGGGAAAGCTCGCAGTTTCTAAGCAGGCATTTTGAAACACGATCGTTTTTAGTCCTCACAATAGACCGTGTGTTTACTTATTCATTTATTCAACATTAATTATTGAGCGCCTGCTATCCTCCAGGAGTTTTTAGGCCCTGAGATACAACTGTGAACAAAATCACAGGCAAGACGCCTGTGTCCACGGAGCTCACATTCTGGGGGGAAATACAGACAAGACAAACGAATAGCTAACCACACAAACAGCAGACAAAGTGTCAGGTGGACATAAATGTTATAAAGACAAAGCAAGGGAAAGGGGCAGGGTAATGAGGATGCTATTTTATAGGGTAGTCAGGGGGAACCTCTCTGAAGAAGTGAATGAGAGCAGAGACCTGAAAACAAATGAGGTCACGTCTATTATTATGTCTGTTAAAGCGCTGAGGACTCTGAGGCTAAGGAGACACTACCTTATGGGGTCCTGCCTCAGGAAGGAGGGGATACAAACCCAGGAATCTGGCTGTGGCCCCAGCATTCCTACTGTCACCCCATACTCCCTGGTGTGGAGGCAAGGTGAGAGGCTACTCGTCTCATAAGAGGTCAGAAGGGCCACAGCCATGGCGGTACAGCAGGAACTATACAGGAAGGGGTGGACATGAGAGATGGTGGGAGACAGGTTTCTCAAAACTGGCTACTAGGCTCACTTGAAAGGCAGAGAGAGAGAGGGTTTTGAGAGGAATCAGAGCCTCCTAGCTGGGCTGGCAAGGAGAACAACCACGGCCAGAAACAGGGGCTCAAGGAGAGGCCAGGCTGGAGGGAGGATGCGTACATGGAGAACTAATGATGCAGCTGCAGACGCAGGGAGCTTGACACACTAGCAGAGGAGCCTTTGAAGCGTCATCTCAGATGTGAGGTGTCATGGACTCTGTGCCCCTGCTTTTCACGGCTACTTTCATCACCTCTGGCTGTATCCCAGCCATGGGCCCTATTAGAAAACCAGCAGGAGAAAATTAACTGTCCCATGCTGGTTGTCCTCATCAGCTGGTTTCCTTTCTTTCAGTTAACGGAGGTGGGAACTCCATGCCTATTCTTCCTTAATACATTTTACATTTTTCTTTCCCTTTAGAATAGAAGAATCAGAGGAAGAAAAGCCATCATTTTCCCAGTGCTTTTTTTATGGGTTCCTAGGGTACGCCAATAATACTGGAGTTCAATGTATCTTCTCTACTTGCATTAGGCATAACAAATTCAGACACCACACTGTCATAAATCCCTATCACATTTTATCCCTTTGTGTCAACTGTGGGTGTACCTAACCTCATTCTAACTAAATTCCTAGGGTTTCTGGAGCCCACTGGGGTAAAGGTCAGGTAAGAGGTCCTCTCTTTCTATTTTAAAACAGTTCTAGTTTGTTGCAGAATTTTTAAAATAGGGAACATTAAAAATATAAGAAGGTATGAGCTTGTTTAACTTTTGAATGGGTTATATCATTCAAACACCCCAGTGTACTCAAAAGTATACAATAAAACCACATGAACATACAGTTACACATATGTATATATGTATGCATGCAAAGGTGTGTATAACATGTTCTCTTTTTTTTCACACGATGGCAGCTATTATCCAGACCTTGAGAATCTAAACATACTAATTTAGAATCATTTCCATGGATTTACCCCTAGGTAGGTGCTCCGGATACGTGTGCATACACACACATATATACACTCAGATACACACATGTGAAATATGGTCAATATTTAAATTTTTAATATTGTTTTGAACTAGTTTTCTCTTGTTATCTTTTATCATCTCCTCCT
The DNA here is from genome assembly GCA_029783875.1 of Phataginus tricuspis. Taxonomy (NCBI): domain Eukaryota; kingdom Metazoa; phylum Chordata; class Mammalia; order Pholidota; family Manidae; genus Phataginus; species Phataginus tricuspis. The sequence goes on along the minus strand of JAQQAC010002067.1, from coordinate 4,368,284 downwards.
CATCATTATCATTCTGTAAACTATAGTTAAGTGGCAAGTTTCCCCAATAAATCCGTCTTCTCTGGTAGCACCATAAATCAGAACCATGGACAGCAACATGTCTCTTTCCCTTCACTTTAAAAGGATTTATCCTTTCAAACAAGCACCTTCACTCCAATCTCTACTTTCCCTAAAAAAAAAAAAAAATCTTGCAGATATAGATAGAGTCAAAGAAGCTGCAAGGACTGAATCCTGACAATAGCAATTGCTTACTTAAATATATGTATACTGTACATTTAGGTATGTAAAACATACACTCCATGGGAATGAGCAATATTTAAGGCAGACATCAATTATTCAATTAGTTTGGTAAGTAAAGCATTAAAATTCCACTGAAAAACCTTTAGGATAGGGAAAATGAGCTGTAATATTTTCTGCTTTAAAGAGATCTAAATCTTTGCTCAGGACTGACTTTACGTGAGACACGCATGGAAAATTATTTGTACTTTTAGCCCATGCAGAGTTCAGATTCAGGATATTGTATTTATGGAATGGACAAAAGCCATGATCTTCAGCAAGCACGGGCTTTTAGTTTGCAGAATAAAGCATGAGAAGAAGAGGGATTTCAAAGCTCTGTATTCGGGCTGAGCTGATCTTTCTTCCCATGACCACTTGGCTTTGAGGTGCGTTTAGAGAGTCAGCCAGTCATGAATATCTGCCTGTTAAATGGACGACCCTGTGACAAAGGCTGTACAGAATGTGAAGATACATAATATGGTTTCTGCCCTCCAGATGCTTACAGATTTTAAGGGGAGGGAATAAGACAAACTGTATATAAATAGCCATTTCATTTTGTCTTTGTGATCAGACATATCCTAAACAATAAAAGTAATATCAAAAGAATAAGATGACTTGTAAGTGCTCAGAGCATTCAGAGAAGAGAGGAGAGCTGTGGAACTGAAAGACTTAATGGAGCAAATGTGATCTGAGCCAGAGCTTTTCACAGTGGAATTTAGACAAGCGCACGTGGCATGGCAGTTTCTTCGTAGAGGGGACTGGAGCACAGTTTGCACTCACTGGACAGGGCCAAACTCCTAGAACACTGGCTGCAAGTCTCTGAGCCAGGACAGGGTTCTGGGAGCCTGATGTGCTGAGAAAGGGAACTTTTCCCAGAGTAACCGAGGGCAGAGCTTTGTGGAGGGCAAGCATTCATTTTAGTAGGAGGTGGAAACCAGAGACCTGTGCCCAAGGCAGGATCAAGACCCAGGGCTGAGGGGGAGAGATAATCAGAAGGCAGATTAAGAAATGTGATGCTGAGATCTGAGATGAGTCTGAAGGGAAGCCTTAACTGAGGATTCTAGACAGAGGCTGAGAACAAGGCAAGGGGTCACAGGTGCATGGCTTCAGAACCGCCTACGAGGCGGTTATGACAGCCAGGAAAGACTTCAGGACACAATAACATTAGACTGAGAGTTTGGTACTTGAGTAGCTATTTGGAGAAAAGGAAGCAAGAATCATTGCAAGGGCTGGAGTCTTGGAAAAAATGGGAACCCCACAGATAAGCAAGGGTGCCTGAGAAAACCTGCGTGAGCGGCTGATTTCGCTTATGCCGACTTTGACCCCCAGGCCGGCAGTGAATTGAGGCAATCAAAGACACAGATCTGGATGCCCTGAATAGATCAGGAATGAGGTCCAGTCTCCCTTATTGTTCTCAGGAATGGGTTATGAATGGCTAGGGGATCTGCTAGATTCCTCAGTTAACATCCATGCCATAACAGTCACATGTGAATGACTCCGTTGCTTTTCTAAAAAAAATTCTACCCCAAAACTCTGCTTTCAGAGGAGACTGCCCTGGGGGTTTGGAATTACTGGAAGGGGGACTCCACCTTAGATGGCAAGTCATCATTAAATCCCATCGGTCATGGTGGGGTGGCCTTACAGCTCTGTTTGCCGACGAGAACCCAAACCGAATTACGGGCTCCACCCAGGAGGCTGCCATGGGGTGCTCGGGGGCATCTGTGTGGGAAGTCAGGGGGGATGACCCGCAAACCCACTCCGCTTCTGCTCCCTGCAGCGCTGTCCCTCTGCCTCACCCACCCCCCTACACCACGTAATACAGACACACACGTTATTTGCGGCACTGGGAAATCTCAATGTTAGAAGCTTGGCATGAAATAATACCCTTCTCCGAAGAACCCAAAAGCAGTTTAGAAAAATATGTGAAAACAGCTGAACAGAATTGCTCTCTTACAGGACAATAATATCTGGTGTATTTTTCAGAGTAGCTAGTTAGGAATTCAACCTTTTTAAAAGGCTTTCAAACTACAGGCTTATTCATTAACATACACCCATTTCCTATAGCACTCGGCTTGGCCCATAAAATACAAGCAGAAAACATTTATTGCATGAATAAATGAAATGGTGAGTTGATATTATTACAAGAAATCTCTCCAAAGAGCTTCATAAATCCATGAAACAGATCATTCATCTCACAAGAAGAGGATGAGGACATGGGGAAGAGCCCCACAGCATTGGACGAATACCGTTCATTCTTGTGAGAGACAAGACCGCAGGCGCTCACTGTATTTAACAAATAAGGTGAAATGATACACCCACTAATCTGAAAACACACAGAGCTTTAAGCACCACTGAGTATATTGCAGAAGAGCAAGTGACCAGAAGGAATACATATAGTGAATTGTTCATCATAAATATGCTCTTGCTCAGCATGAATGCCACTTAGCAGCAGATAAGACCAAGGTCCACTGGACTTGGGTTTATCAGAAGGCAGGAAACAAAGAAGGAAAGGAGTAACTTCACCTTTACTCTTTATAAAGAATAACAGGGTCCACCATGCCAAGAAAATGAAGTAGTAAAACACGAAAATTCTGTGGGAAATTTTCATATTCGTTCCATTATAAGGGTATCTGTTTCCTATCATCCGAATTTTATCCTCAAGAAAAAACAAGGATTATAAGCCACTACTTGGAATTGAGTACTTTCTCTCAACTGTGATTAAATGAGAAAAGGTAATGGTACTAATAACTCTATCCAGATTCCTAAAAAATGCTGGAAACATTCTCCAAACACTCTTCTATCAAAACGTCTTTCTCTGGAATTCTTGATTTTAGGCAGATTATAAATACGTAACAGTTGAACAAATACACAGGTCATGACAGGATGATATATGAATTTCTCAGCTACCTGTGTCATGTAGCCTGGATTTCCCAGAGAAATTAGTTAGAGCTTAAACCCCAGATCCATCACTCACTTACTATGTGATCTTATTAAGTAAGGTGCTTAACCTCTGTGTGCCTCAGTTTACTCCTCTATACAATGGGGGTAATAACAGCACCTATCTTAGGTTTGTTGGGATAATTAAAAGGATACTGTATGTTAAGCATGTGCTGGGCACAGAATAAGCACTCAACAAATGTTAGTATTTCTACAGCTTGGAATTTGGGTTGTTTTTCCTATATAAGAAGAAAAGGAGAACAGGAAAGAGAGAATGGTTTGGGAAGACAACTTCCCAATGACTGATGGAGACTCAATGCCCCTCAGCTTCCAAGAACATATAAGACTTCAGACAAATAGGCAAAGCAAAGACTCTTCTGGATAACTTGGCATATCCTTTAAAATGTTGCGAAATCTAAACTGCTAACAATTAGGTAACCATTGAAATTAGATTCTAAAACGTAAAAAATACGTATGCCATTTTATTACGGAAAAGGAAGGGAGGGTGCCAAATTCAATATATAGGAGATACTATGTATATTCTTGACCGTGTTTATATGAATATATCAAAATGCTAACAAGCAACAGTAAAAGTCCAAGGTGTGCAATTATGGCTGGTTTTTTTTTGTCCTCTTTGTAGCAAACTCTGTACACAAGAAAACGCAATAAAAATGTCCCTGATTTCAGAACAAGAGTAAGCTCATCACCTCTAGTTTGAACAGCATTTGACGGTTTGCCGTGGGTCACAACACAGACGCTGTCACCCACACCTCAAATAACCTCCTGAAGTGAGCCGAACCGAACACTCCAGTCAGACCAGGCCCCCGAGGGTTAAAAAGGTCACGTCATTTTCCACGACAATGTGGTGAGCGAGGAGAGGCTCTCCCACCCATGAGGTCCTTCTGGACCAGGCTGGACCTGGAACGTTGGAATCCATGGCTGTAGCGCATCACTGATCGTGGGAACAACACGATTCCCTGGGCTGGAAAATGAGTCGAGATGAAACCACTTCCCCAGACAGATCTTTGGTCACAGTAAGAAACCCAAAACTGAACTAGCCTTCCAAGTAGCCACCAGCACCTTCCGCTCTGAGGTTTTCCTCGTTGAGAGGTACTGTGATGAGCTCAGCATGGCCCAGATGGGTCAGGCGCATACCCCCTCTTCCATCATAAACTAGGAGGTCTGGAAAGGGTCTGTGCTACTGACAGCTTCCGCCCGCCCCCCTTTTCTTCCTTCCTTCCTCTTTCTTCCTCTTCATTCCTCTATTCTCTCTCCCTTCGCTGTCCCTCCTCCCAATGTTTTTCTATTTCTCTTTTGCATCGTAATTCAGAAATAAAGGCATGAAAGAGTTTTGAGGACTGTGGGTGCTGGTGCCATACTACAGCTCGACCTCCTTCAGGGCAGTCAGACGCAACCACCTGCCAGGGCTCTGTCTTTCCATTCGATTTCTGATCTCCTCCCCGGTGACCCCTTCTGCCCTGGAGACAGCAAGGTGCACAGCGGTCCCTGCTTCCTCCTCCAAAACCACTAACCTCCAGGAGAAGAGCTGCTCCCCCGAAGGAAACAAACCAGCATCGCTCTTCAGCCAGATGTTCTGTAGGAATGCTGGGCGGCTGCTTTAGGTGAAAACAGGAAGTTACCTGTCTAGACATTAGGGGACAAAAAAGAACTTCCTCCACAGATAAGTGTTCATATTTTTAAAGCGTAGAAAGAATTCAGTATTCAGAAGGACCGAATCATAGTTAGGAAAGATGACCGAACTGACGAGCTTTTAAAAACCCACACCAAAAATTTTGCATTCCAGCATTTTATACTGTGACTCTTGAAAATTTGTGGTTATAAAAACAGAGCCAAATTTGCTAAACCTATAAAATCCTGCTGTTCCTGTTATTTTGGCAGCAGATGACCTGGCTGGTTTCATGCTGGGCAACAGAGATGAATTTCTCTGTGTTTAGTTAAAATGCTTTTGACACTGTACATGGTTTTGGCTCGCTGCACTGACTTGGTCTCAGATGATAAATAAGAGGCCATGTAAATCAATCCTAAACTCTTTAAACAAAGCCACAATACAAAGAACTGCTTGGTATTCGGTGAATATAACCCTCTCTAAATAAATCTTAAAGTCGTGTTGAATGACCTCCATGTAGAACACATAAAATCGTTTTTACAAGCCAAAAACTTAAATCTTAGGTTTTGAGTTTGTTTGTTTTTTTTATTCTAGTCTTAAGCTTTTTCTGGGTCTGAATCTTGGTAGAACACAGTCTTTTATACAAATATTCATAATTCCTTTACAAAGAAAATCTCTCATAGTTAATAACTAGTTAACTTGACTAACTTGACCAACAAAGAAATCTTTTAAAAAAAAGTTTTCATGACAGGGCCTAAGACACAATAATTCAAATAATTCCACAATAATCTTCTGGAATGCTTTTGAAAAGATTCAGAAAAAAAAAAGTCCATAATTCATTTCACTAGTTTCAAAACAGGGCATTTCGAATCCTCTTCCCAAGAGTAATGACTATGAGGTACATGGTCTTTCAAAACACACTCAACTCGTTTGGAAGAACTGAAAACCCCAGGACAACATGAGGCTAAGCCAGGACAAAGGGGTAAAAAAATAAAATGTATGTTATTATTTCCAAATATAGAAATCAAGTAAAATCACAGCTTTTGTCTGACTTACATTTTATCATATAATCTCACCTTAGGGTAATATAGTCAAATGTAGCAGTCAGATTAAAGTTATAGAGTCTTTCCTTCAATCATATTATTACTTCAGGACAGTCTAAAGCACCTCTCAATGCCCAGTATCCACATTACATCACGGCAATTTAATCTTCTGGATAATTACACGACCCCCTGGGTATTAATTTCCACTCGTACCATGGAAATCAAGCCCTGACAGGGAAAGAAACCAAGTCCAGAGTTTCACTGGAAACAGAGAGTCCAAGAAATAATGCTTGGAAAATATTATTTTGAACCGTTATTGGAAATGCAGGGAAAAGCTTCAAGGGATTTTGATTCTTTGAAAACACAGTCTTCTTCCTGAATCCCAAGGATATTAGCTTAAGTTTAAATTAGGCTAAATAACTTTGCCAACACGTGATGGAAATAAAGACAAGCAATGAAGAAACCACGACTACCCAATATTCAAAACTCTTTCTTCAATGAGAACACGACTTAATTTATCGAAATGGATTTCGGTTTTTAGCCCAAGGCTCCAAGGATCAGGCATGCGATGCGAGAAAGCATGCTCACCAGGCGACACTCCGTCCCTCTGGAAGTAGCTGGACACGCGCAGGACCTCCGCCAGGTCGGTCCCCCTTCCTGCTTTACCACGGCTCTCCCTATCGACTCCCCTTCCAAGAAACAGGTCCAGCCTCTGTCCCTCAGCCAGCCACCTTTCCCCGCAACCAGGACCTGGCGCATACCTCAATGCTTATGTTTATGCAGCTCTGGAATTACCACCTGGCTGTGTCGCGTTTGGACGCCCCCTCTGGTCACTCTCGGAGCAGTGATACCACTTAATTTACACATGTTTCACAGGGACCTGCAATCTGAAATAGTGCCACCGTGACCTAGAGTCTAAAAGTTTTAAATGCTAGAAGTTCGCGTTCTTTCAAATAGCTCTGAGCATTCTATTCAGAAGCAGCAGCTGTGGACGGTAATTATCGCCTGTGCTCCCCCAGAATACTGCGCCCCACAGCCAAGAGAGTTCGGGAAGACCAGCCATGCGTCTGGTGAAAAGAGAGCGAGTGCAAATGTAAATGTGATTTGAGAGGCTTGTGTTAGAAAAAAAATAAAATAAAACCCTTGGGTATCCGCGGAAGCCCAGAACTTCACAGTCCACAGCTGTTACACAGTGCCTAAAAGGGTGGAAACATCTGTACTCCGCCAGCTCCCTCAAGCGCCTTCAGCCCCAGCTCTCACCCAGACCCAAAGGCAGGCATGTCATCTCCCGGGCAAACCAGGTCCTATCTTCTTCCAGTGGACCTCATGCTGGTTCCAAAACTGACCGCATGGAGCAGCTCTGAGAAGTAGAGGCAACGAAGCCCAGGAAAGTGTTTTTGAAAAGATGTGAGTACTTTATAAATCTGAACTAGTCGTGATAGTACTAGTAGGAGCTGATCCACATCCTTCAAGGATGGGCCACGAGGGCTCAGACGCGGTTTGGGTCATTTCAGTTTTTCAGTCAGAGAATTCGTATGCGGTTGGGTTAGAATTTTATCAAAGAAGGCCACACTAACCTCATTTTTTTTTTCCCATTAGATTATTCTTACTTGGAAGGTTTCTTAGATGATTGGCTGACCTCAGTCCCCTTCCTCTTTACTTCTTACCAGCTGTTATGTATCATTTTGCTCCATCTTTATAAAGAGACCTGAGGGACCTGCTGTTCTCTTGGAAAGAGAAAACACACCCACTTGGCCCCAAGTAAGCCAGTTCACTTGAGCCAGCCCATGTGGGAAAAAAATGCATAATTGCAAATATGTGTAATAGGGTACACATTTCTATTCTCCTTGGTAGCATCTTTAAACCTTCAAAACTTTTTTGCCAAAAATAATGTTAACATACCTTCTTATATTGACATCGGATAGCTTCATTCTCTTTGGAACCCAGCTTCCGATGAAATAAGACATTTAAAACTGCAAAAGTATGTTAGGATTTATTCTTTCTTAACACGTAAGTCTAAAGGATGGGATCTAATATTCTTCAACGATAACTGCACTTTAAATAAAGGATTAATATTTGGATGGCATTTTATAAGATGCAATGTGATTTTATAATATATCATTAATTTTTCTGTATTTTTATCATCTCCATTTCAGATATAAGGAAACAAATTCAGCAACGTTAGGTAATGTGCATATATAGTGAGGGATGAAATGGGATAAAAACCCAAGTATGGCCAATTCCAAATCCCACAATCTCTCTACCACATTAAGTTATTTCACGTTAAAACATAAACTAACAGCTACAGTAACAGTCAACCTTTCCTGAAGTTATACAGTGGCAAGTGCCGGCCGGAACACTTTAACTGCATTATTTCTTGTAAGTCTCACAAAACACTATGAGGTAGGAATTTCTGCTATCCCAATTTTATAGATGAGAAAACCCAGGCTTAGACGCTGGAGAATTTGCTGAGCTCACACAGCTAAGGAGCAGAGCAGAGCCTCAGATCCATCTGGGTGACGTTAAGCATGTGGACTTCCTAGGCTTACTGCTCAGTGGTTGTGGGGAACAGTCACACAAATACACACCATGATAACCTGAATTTTGTTATAGAAACTGACAACTTACAAAGCAAACCTTGAAAAAATACTAGTGATTAGTATTATGCCAAAATAGGCATAACAAAGAAATTAATATCGGAATCAGTCGGTATAGACCAAACGCTTAGCATTTATAGATTCAGATGCCCAATTAAAGCCATCCTTATATCTCACTTCCTTCCCATTTCTTCCCAAAAATGTTATCTATGCTTGTTCCAACTTCTCCCCAAAGGCTCTGGCCCCGCCTTTCCACCAAAACTGTTCTTATCAAGATTGCCAATGACCTCTAGGTTCAATCACCAGCTCCCAGGGCTCACCTGACCTTCGCCATTAGCAGCACACGGCTGGGTGTCCCTCCTGGGCACTGCCTCCACTTGCCTCCAGGACACCCACCTGCTAGCCAGTTATTCCTCAGTCCTCTGGGTGGTGCCTTTTCTTTTCCTTGATCTGTTATTCTGGAAGCATCCCCAAATTAGGGCCAGTCCTTGGAACTCTTCTCTTTTCCTCGTGAGCTAATCCAGTTTCATGGCTCAACTATTAGCTATGCGCTAACATCTGGCTAATTTGTATCTAGCCTAGATCACTCTCCTGAATTCCAGACTTGATTCAACTGCCTTTTCAGTATCTCCCTGGGTGTAACTGACAGAGATCTCAAACTCACCCTAGTTAAAACTGAACTCCTACCTTCTTCACCCCCAACATCTAGAAAATCACATACATGTATTAGATGCTCAATGAAATGGCTACATAGTGAATCAATATGTGCAGCCCAGTCAGGTGAACAATGAGTCTCAAAATCAGAATAACTCTGATACATTCTGCAACTAGCAGCTCTAACTTCCTTCAAAGGGTTTGGTCTGAGTCAGTTACAAAAACACAGTAATTATTTTGCTACCCCCACAGTCATGAAAATTCAAGGTTTCTCCAGAGCTGGAAAAATCTATAATATAAGATAATCACAAAGAGTAATTACATTCTGTTATATCATAACATATACACATACAATAGGACTTCATTGTAATTCATGCTCATCATTACGTGGATTCTGAGATATACTAGCTTCAACAACATCCTCTAAGCTATTGCTAGTATGTGACAGACAGCTTATGAGAAACAAGGTTTCATTCCAATTTTGGCACAGAAACGTCCCACTGGGAGAGGAGCACATTCACACAGACACTTATCCAGGAACTATTTTGTCCTATTGAGGTGATTTATTTTAAAAGTAAATAAGTGTTAGGTCAACTTAAAATGCTTAATTGTTCTTGTGTCATATTTGGAGAAATACAAACATCTCCAGTTCATTTTTGCATACGCACAGTAAAACTCATTCTGAAATTAATGTACTTACCATCTCCATTTAAATTACATTTAAATAATTTCAAATTAAGCCACAAATAATTTAATGAAAGAAAATAGAGAACAGATCTATTACTACTTACAGCTATCACTTTTTAAAACGGCTTTATTGAGGTATAAGTTACATGTCATAAATTTCACCCATTTTAATATATAATAATTTTTGGTAAATATAAATAAGTATTTTGGCATGATACTAATCACTAGTATTTTTTCAAGGTTTCCTTTGCAAGTTGTCAGTGTCTATAACAAAATTCAGGATGTCATGGTGTGTATTTGTGTAACTATTCCCCACGACCACTGAGCAGTAAGTCTACACACTTAA